>KK120135.1:285265-315067 GCA_000611955.2 Stegodyphus mimosarum
TCTTCCTAAATTCCATAAACCAACACTTAAATTCAGATTTATTGGCAATGGAACTAAAAATTATATAAAGAACGTTGACTTCTTATTTTCACAACTTAAAAAAATTAATGGCTTGATTTTTAAGTCTGATAGAAAAGAACACAATTATCGTTGCAGCAATAATAAAAACAATTATTTCTGCTTTTAAAGGAATAGAAAGTAAACAAATCGCCTGTTATGATTTTGAGAATTTGTACACTGCACTACCCTTAAAAGAAATTTACAGTAGTCTATTGCAACTTCTTGTTTCCAGAAATGCTTTCAGACTGCATTAGATAAATGGAATAGTTATCTCAAATGCACACTGTTTAACAACCATGTTAAATTTAATAACACCATATTTAAATAAATAAATAGCATACCTATGGGCATGAAGTTCCCAACACAAATTTCAGACCTGTAATTACTAAAGAATTTAAATTTTAACAATCTCTTGACCAAATAAGATTAGAATTTTTTTGCAAACTCCTACATATATAGATGATATAATCACTTCTAATAATTATGCCATAGAAAAATTCCAAATCTTTCTTAAAAATTAAAAAGACCAATAAAAATCAACAAGAAATAGAATATCTTGATCTTCATTTCATTACTTATAAAACAATTAAAACTTTTTGACAAAAGAAGAATCTTTTAATTTTTCTACAATTAAACTTATTAATTGGAAATCCAATATCTCTAGGAAAGTCATGGGTAACACAATACTCAAAGAAATTAATAGATTTAAAAAAAATATGTACAGAAGTGGATACTTAAGAGACTATTTACCTTACACAAGTACTTAAAGAAAATAGCTTATATACCTACATTTTATTAATTCTTATCTTAAAAAAGCTGGCATTAAATATCAAATTTAATCTTAAGTAACAGGTAATGATAACCGAACCCGTATGGATCCTTATCCGAACCCGTATGGACGGTAACAGAGAATGCCCTGAAAGATTTGAAGATTTGTATATTTTATAATTAAACTGTACAAAATATTTTCTGTGAGTATTCTGGTAACCATCCCTTTTAGATGTATTTTTTTTCCCTTTTGGTTTGACTTTTAACCAAAATTAATTATAAAAATTAACTTTACTCTGCATTTGTTAATTACAAAGCTCATACCATACCGTACTAATTATAAAAATTTTCGATTTTTCTCTGCAGTTCTTACAATACAGTCTTTACTATTATTTCTGTTCTTTTTGCTGAACTGACACATTGGAAAACAATACTAGCCAACGGCAATCCCTTCCAATCTCAATTTCTCCAATACTTTTCATGTAACCCTCAGAGTTGCATGCTTGTTGCTGTGATGGTACCCTTTTCAATTTTTTTTTTTGGTTTAGGTAATTAATTTTGGTCTATTAATATGTAAATAATTTAATGTTTAAATGACTTTTTCATGCAAATGAAATGAAACACACCGGAAAATTATCTCACATATCTGAATATTCACGATTTAAATTCAGATATTATGAAACTGAACAGAAATGTAAAATTGAAAGTTCAGACAGGCAAGATGATGAAATACACTTCTCATGAATTATTGATAGTCGCATGGGAATTAGCAATAACTGCCTTATTTTACTGTATTCTTTTATTTCACATTTTACATATTCCAATTGTTAATTACCCCAATAGTACATCATTGCTTTCTAAATTTCACTTCAAATTGCCTAGGAGATAATTTTCCTTTATATATTCTCTATATTCTTTATTATGTGTAGTCAAGAGAGAAAATTTAAATTGAAAATTACACCAGGAAAGGGATTAAATGTTACACAGGAAGCAAAGACATCAAAATTGAAAAAATAAATAAATAAATAAAATAAAATTAATAGAATTTGTTAAAATTAAAAAAAAGTAATGTTGAAAATCCTTATCTATGTATGCAAAATAAAAAATATGTAAATCAAAACTCTAATTAACAAGTTCTTTACCTCTCTATTTTAATTTGGGTATTTTCTGCTTTATAAAAATGTAACCATAAAATACTACAATATTTATGGCATTAAAATGTAATTTATAAATATGAATATCAGAATGTCGCTTGCATGTTGTGATTTACGTATCGGTCAAGCAAAATATTTTAACTTTTAGTATTGCACGATGAAAGAAGTTTAAAGACCTTCCTTGAAAAATAATTTTTATATAAACTTTATTTTAAAAAAAAGTCTTTCAAACTGCACTCAGAACAAATTTGAATAGCACACTAAAAATGTTTGTTTATTTTCAAAAATACGATGTTAAAACATTTACGTTTTACATCATTTAAAACTTCAGTTGAAATTTCCTAATGTGTACTTTTTAAGTTATATTTCGCTTAGATTTCTAAAGTTTAAATGCTTTTCCTCTGAAAAGGGTTTTGCGTTACTAAACCTTTCTCTTTGTAGGGATGAAGAGATTGAAAATGTGATGACTTAATAAGTGGCATATTAATAACATCTGTTTTTAAACTATAGGGGTACTGTTAACAAATTAAAAATATGTTCAACTAAGATGGAGCAGCATGTATTAAGCAAGTTTATAGCACAGAGGATAGAGAAAGAATGTTACATATTCCAGATGAAATCTTGGTTCACAATGAATTAGTTTCAATTTCGATGTACTCAATTTGCTAATTTTAAGCATTTAAAATTATTACTGGCTGAATCTTATGCAACTACCTGCACCATCAGCATTATGCAAGAATCACATGACATGAATTAATTTTGAAATGATGCAGTCTAAAGAGATTTGTTATAATCAGCTACTAATTTTAAGACAGAAAGGGGAAATACCCAAATTAAAATAGAGAAGGAAAGGACTACTGCAAATTCAAAGTTAGAATTTTGATTTAACATATTTTTTATCTTAAACATATGTAAGTCATAATGTATACATATGATAAGTAAGATATTTGTTGACTTCAGAATTATGTGTAATATCTCACACACACACAAATGTTAATTTTGATGACATATGTATCTAACCAGAACCTAACTGCAGTTGTCCTCTTTTTGGCTACAAAGTAACATAAACCAGTGGAAATTAATCACTGGAATCAAAGTGCATTGCAATGCATGCCTGTCTAAAGCCACATTTCAGAAGTGGTCGTGTTATGAGACAAGATGCAAGTCTGTAGGAAAACGAATCCATGTCAAATAGCTAACAACAAGAAAATAATCAATGATGCAATTAACACTGAAAAACCACTGAAGAAACAATGGTTTCAACAAAGAATCTTTAAGATATTCACTTTATCGCAAGGGACTGGAAAACAATCTGCAATATTTGGAGGTATGTATTTAGCCTTAGATATAAAAGTTTCAAGTACTCGAATTCATTTTTAATGTTTTATAACAAACAAGAACTCACTGTTATAGATTTGAGTGTTCTGCAAGTATTATAATGTTTTGATCCAGCTATGCAGAATACCAATCTAAGATCAGTGGGCAATTTTTATTCTATACAGTGCAGTTATTTTAGCCCCTTTCCACCCCAGAAAACACAATCACCTGAAATGGCCCTATTATTGCAATATTACTAATATTTCAATAAGTCAAATCTGCGGAAATATATTAAAAATTTCAGCAAAAGTAAACAGCTGAAAAAGTACACACAAGTTGAGACAAATAACCCGTATTCTTAGAAGTGTCATTTAGTACCATGCACAGCTGCATGATGCACAAAATATAGCTCCATAGATAGGTTCAAGACCCAAATGCCTCTTTTTCATCTGGCTATCCTATCTCTTAACATGTTTGAGTAAGAGTTTGTACATAATTTATATATAAACACAGATTTTTTTTTCGTTGTTAGTGTCCGACAAAAGGACAGAGAAAATAACATGTTACATACTGAACATCTAATATAAGTTTTCATTCACTATGTGATAATACAAAATCATAAATCATCAACACTAAAAGATGCCACACACTTAACAGGCATGAGAAAAATTGCTCTATTTTTTTAAATCATAAATCATCAACACTAAAAGATTGCGAAAACTTAACAAACACGAGAAAAATTGCTCTATTTTTTTTAATATCTCAAAATGCAATTTAGATGTAAACAACACCTAACAAAGAATGAATATTATTTTTAAAGGAAAAAAATTACACATTTCCAGAAGGGAAAAAGAGGTTAATCATAGCACAACATAAGTTCATAATTTCAACAAGAACAAGAATATATAAATTAGAATTTAAATGAATAATAACATAAAATTTGAGCATTTTCAGAAAGGCACTACTAGTAAGATAAATATATTAAATAAATGTTTTCTTACACAACTTTGGAAACATTTAATTTCCTTCCATGGCACTAAATGCAAAAGTACATCAGGAAACGTTTTTGGTGAAAGGGATTAAAAATATGAATTTAGAGCATAAGTATTAATAAAAATAAAATTATATTTCAAAACTTAAAAAAATATAGTTCTTAAAAACATTTAAAATTATTAACTGAAAATACTGATGCATTTATTAACTCTGAAAGAAATGAGGATTTATGTACAGATAATACTTTACACAATTATCCTTTGCTTTACTACTGCTTTATAAAAATACTTCAACATAAAAATACGTGAATTGTTCATATCAAATATATTCTTAATATATTTTACAATTATTTATGACATTCGCAAATTCCAGGAAGTGAAAATAAAATAAATAATGTAGTTTAAGTTAACAATAAAGCCTGAAAAAATTAATAGGAACTGTCTTTTTAAATAGGTTTATACAGCAAAGTTGTCACATATTTCTTCTTATATCGAAGAGTTGCACTCAAAACCATAACTCCATCCTAAAGAAGCAAGCTAAAGATTAAAAAATATTTAAAATTATGAGTGTCAAAGAAATAAGAAAATGAAATAATGATAGTTAACTGACCTTAATTGACAGTGCGTATAAGTGGTTCAACATCACATGATTAGGTTCTGGCAGGAGAATTGGCTCACTCTAAAAATAATTTAGAAAATTATTAGACATATTTTAAACTAGTGCTTTAACTTCTAAGTACTAAAAATTAAATAATGACCATAAAATAAATAAGTGGTAATTTTTTTCTGTTTTAGATGAAGTTAAAATAAATAAAATATTCGAAGTTAACACGTTAGAAACCACATTTAAACATTAATAGCTTAGAAGCTCTCACACATAGACAGACAAGCATTATCTGGTACCAGAGTGAATGGCTCGAATATGCAGATACTTGTACATTTTTTAGCATTCTGTTGTTTCAATAAACAGAGCTTTGCCTGATACTGAAAACAGACCAGATGGGATCTCGAAGTCCCATTTACACTAGCACAATTTTGAGCCCTAGAAATGTGCGTGAATTTGACGACTCCAGTAATGGAATAAAAGGAAATCTTTCTGAGATAAAACTGAGTATATATGCATTTAATGTGTAAAACAAATATACAGCCTACACAATAATGTCATTTAAAATTTCAAAACTGAAATATTTCCTTAGCACATGAAACAGTCCACTAAAAAAACATCAAACAAATTCATAATGTTTGCACACTTTTTCATTTAGGAGCAGACATGGCTTCTACCAAAGTCTTGGTCCAAGCCTTATAAAAGAAATTCATGCTTGCCCTTCTTCAGTTATAATGAACATTTTCTCACTGCCAATCTGCTAGGGGTTGAAGCACAACTTGACCATAATACCAGATCTTAATGCAAAGGGTAATTCCCTCTAGCAATGCTTCTGTCCTACGGACTTTGAATGCAGCACTTAAAAACTTGCTTGCACTTCACTTCATCCCTGATGAATTTCAATGTGGTACTACTGCCTGCAGCACAGGTTACTCCTTCCCTCGCATGATAAATGCCTCTTGTAACTTGAAAATAATGAAGCATCCTTTTTTGCACTCTTGTCAATTTTGTGCCATGTGACTGTGTGTGTATGTGCATGAGCAGTTAGCGTAATAAAGGTTTGAAAGAACTAAGTGTTTATAAAAGAACAAATACAGAAATTAATAATAATAAAATTACAGATTCCATGATTTAATTTATACTACTTAAGCAAATAGCTTTAGCTTAATTTTACATTTACATACTGTGACTGCAGCCTTAGGCACACCATGACTGATCTTGGTATAGGTGAAAAAGAAAAGCACACAACTCACAATCTAATGACAAAAGGAATGCAAGTCCAAGATGATTTCTCCAATATACAAATCTATGCTGTGGGGAAAATGTTATACACCAGAGATGGCCATATTTCATGAGAGTTACACCTATATGTCAGAATTCAGGAAATTTTGTGAGCTGCAACCATATTTTTTTTAAGAGCTGCAATTCCATACTTATATCGCTTAAAAAAAACGAAACAGACTTTTATAAAAAGAAATATTTGAAGTAAATTTCTGCATTTTCATTTTCATTTCAAATTTCATTTAAAATTCTGCATTTTCATGCAATTAATGTGGTTGCAAACAAAGAAGAAATTTTATTTATCTTGTTTATACTCAAAATTAGTTCTTACAATTGTACAATGCAATTGAGCATTCTTTTTTAGGCAGAAAACCAGATATAGTAGAACCCTGATTATCTGAGTTTTGATTAAGTGTTGTCTGAGCCCAATGCAATAAATTTTAAAAAAGTCATTCAAACAGCCTCACTGAAAAGGTAACCAATCTCTAGACTTGGATTTCAGCAATAATTAAAACTGTAGAAATAAGAACCACAGTGTTACCACATTCGAGCTTGGTAGTCTCGATTCTTGCAAGCTTTGGGTGAAAATTAGTTGGTTTTTAATTTTTGCACTGGAATCAGTGACTTATTTAACACTAATTTAATTATCTGCCACTAATTCAGTTACCGAATTTGAGCTCAAGAATTTGAGACGTTACACATATACGTTAATCAACGTATCATGAATTTTATTACATACTTCATTTACTAAATTTGATTTGCATCTTTTAACAGATATAGAATTTTTTTAAAAGTGGACTTGTTTTTATTGAATGCAAATTTCAAATTTTTCTTAATTAAAAACTTTTATTACCAATTAAAATTTTTCCTTATCATTTTCTTATTATCTAAAGGATTGAGAGACCTGATATCCAAGAAACTCAAAAATCTTTGAGGATTCGAATTCAAATTCAAGGAAATTCAGGATATGATATACCTTTAATTTTTCCATTGCAAGTCAAAAGCTATTCGTAATATAATTCAGCAAGATCTGATACACATCATTATTACATGTGTATCAGATCTTGCTGAATTATATTAGGAATAGTATTATAATTTATTTATATAAGATCATTAATTGGAATAAAATTTATTCCCCAATATCAACTGTATCATAAAACTTCAGGACAATTAAAAAGCTTCATGATTTAAGTGTAACTGAATGGCAAATTAAATGAAAGGATCAGTCTTGCAAAGAAAAATTTACTTCAATATTTCTCCAAAAATTTTGTACAGAACATGTATTTCAAGTAGATATCTAAATCAAACTAAGGATGGACATTTTCCTATATTTTACGGAAAATTTAACATAAAATTTTTCACATTTCTATATTATAATATGGACATGGATGTTACTAAAATTACTCTGCAATCCACTTCACTTCAGAGTGTACGAAGAAAGTTTCAACTAATCATTATAAAAAGTTCATAGATGTGGTATGAACATGGAGGGTGACTTACATAATTAAATATCATGAATGTTATATATCAGTTGAAGGGTGAAGAATCCTATTCTCTGCACATAATGTATAAAATTTTTAAAATTATGTGGTTTCATAATCTATATACCATACCTTTTGTTATAAGCCTATCTGATTTTGGACCAGCTGGGTCCTAGATTTCCAGACACTGTCACAAATCTGCCGATCAGTTTTAAGAGATGTGCTTTGCATACCCCACAAAAAGTTTTGTTTATCTGCTAACTGTTAACAGTGAGACAAGATATATACATTTGTAATATTTGCCATTAAAGGTTTCAGACAAGAGCAAGTGTCTACCTGAAGTCTCTAGAGTACAGCATTTTGAAGTGACGAGTGTTTGAAATGGAATCTGCAAGTGTGTAAGGGTACTGCGCCTGTAGGAAATCTAAGATAGTATTTAAAAATTGAAAACTTACAAGTGAGAAATCCAAGAGAATTGTAATCCACACGATGTACAATAAGTACATCAAATTTTGAAACTTATTGAAAAGAAGATTTGCATTGTGTGAAGTCTGTAACAATTAGGCAGTGGATCACTGTACATAGTTTTATAGTCTTTGGTTGGGCTACCTGTTTTTGTGTAGAACATGTCAAATATGCAAGATCACCAAAGACCAGACACATCACAAAGAGCAACTGACAAAGGAAGTATGGTACCTGTAATGGGCTAGAAAGATCATCCAGCAACATGAGGAGAAATATCTCAAGTTACAATTATTTAATGAGAATCAGTATACCCCATTTTGAGAAATGCTTTGCATGAAAGAAAAGTTCGCGCCAGATGTGTTCCTTACTGCTTCTTAGGACATAATTGAAATGAAGTTTTAATGACAAAGGTAAAAGATCTGTCTCAAATAGTCAGAAGAAATGTGGAATAGAGACTGAACTACAATTGAAATCATGGTCTATCAAATGAAGAAATCCACCCTTTCCATGGCACCCAAAATTTTGACATGCACAATCATTAATGAAGCAAATGTAGATCTGTCCAGCATTTCCAAAGAATCATTACATAAGACAGGGTTCCAGGAAGAAAAATTAGCAGAATATTATTGATGGCTGTTGTAAAATTGCGTAGAAAAATGCGCAAAAACTATCTGACTTGCTTACAAATGCTTAATGATGGATATGAGTAGGTAGTGACAGATTAGCAGACCGAGAACAAGTTTCATCTCGTTTAAACATAATGTCTATACATAACTCTACCACACCTTAATGCTTCCCCAATTTGAAGCAACTCTGATTACATAATGTGTTTTTTCTTCCCCTATAAGGTTCAGGACTTACCCAAGCCATCTGAAGACTGGAAAAAAGTATCTCACAAGGAATAGGAAAAATTCTGAGTTACATGGATCATGGCTATTCAGAGACAAAGAAGTAATGCAAGGAGTAAGTGCTTGAAATAAAATGCAACCTGAGTGGAGAACGGAATTAAAACTGCATTAACTTTTTAATGACCTTTCCATTTGTCTTTTGCTCTGTCTTCATGGCCATTACCTGCTATAAAAGTAATATGGTCTTTAGAGTAATTTGCAGAAACGGAATTATTTACACTTTGTTATCAATCTGACGATTAGTGCATAACGGGTAGTTTGAAATCGATTAAATTCTTTGATTCTTTGAAAGAGGAGGGGGCATGTAATTTAAGAAATTAAATTACTAATTTCTTAAAGAAATACGTTATTGCATGATTTTTGTTAAAAAAATAAAACTAACGTTTGCTTATTATATGTTATATTTAAGGGGCCAAACAGCCCTCAGGCAGCTTGTGAGTTGCAATTAAGGAGAAGTTGTAGTTTGGCTATGCATGTTATATACCATGAATATACAAAGGGACTATATAAATAAAATGAGAATTCTAACTCCTTTTCTTCACTATGTAAGATAACCGTGAAACCCCATTTCCATTGACCGTCATTTGGAAAAACTAAACATGAAAAAGTGAAAAATTTAACTAATAATTAACCACAGAATCACCATGCAGGGCCAATAATGAAGCACCCCATTATCTTATTAATTAATGAAATTCAGTATAATACTAATCAGTATTTAATAAACATTGTTTTTTATATATAACTTTAAAAGTTACACAAAATGCAACTAAATTATTTTTGATTAATAAAATTTAAGTAAGGTTTGGATAAAAATTAAACATACTGATAATGAAACATCTTTATTCAAAATAACTTCCAGTAAATGAGGTGGCAAAATAGGAGGTCCAGATGCTTTATCATAGGGTCTTCGTGGAGGAATTTCTTGAGAGTAAGATCCAGGTGGAGAAATAGAATAAGCTAAAAACATAACAGCTGCGTATGAACAAAAATACACAATCTAAGAATATAATAAATACAATAATTAAAACAAAAGTTGAGAAATTTAAATTGCACTTTTTTTCATGTTCATAAATATCACGATTTAACGGAATCTACTCACTACAATCAAGTCGCATTAAAATGACCTTCAGAGCAATCACAACAAAAAGCACAAATGATCATTGCATCCAACTTTGCTTGAAATCCGCAAAAAATATACATTAAATACTATTTCTTTAAAATACCTGATGCATTAAATTACTATTGTAATACATATGTTTAGAATGTTTATTACTTCTAATACACTGGCAAGAAAAATTAAAGGAACAACTACAAAAAGATGATGTATGCTAATTCGATTAAGTGGAGCCCAATGAAAGGCCATTGGTCGGTAATTCTAGATCAAGGTTATGACTTAGCCCACCTTCACAATATAGAAGTATGCAAATTTTTCTGCCCATTCTTTCAGAATATGCAGCAAGGAGTACAAGGGGATGCTACAGATTCTAATGTCAAGGATTGCATGAGTAATCGTATAAAATTTTAGCATATGGAAGCTGGAATGCTTCACTGAGAAAGCATTTGACAGATTGTGAGAAATGACAGAGAATGGGAAAAAAAACAGAAACTGATGTAGGTCTGTAAAGAAACTAATGTAGCCATAAGTATCATGTTAAGAATCTGGAAATGGACACTGGTGATGTATGCAGACAACTAACATTAACCCAAACTGCGAGAAAGGTTGTTGCAGCTACAGGATCTCGGCTATCCAGATATAACATGAGTGATAGATGACGATTCTCTTAATTGAGTCTACAAAATGCACTCTGCTGCAGAGATGCATCATGGACTGTAGCCAAGTGCACTTTACTAAAAGTCTAATTTTTATTTGAAGAATATTAGACATGTTAAAATCTGGAGAAAGTAAAACACATGCATTAAGCCTGAAAGCATTGGGAATAGTATCAGTTACAAAGGGATGGGATCACAGCTTGGGCAAAAATCATTCCGAATGCACAGACCTGCACATTTTTATCAGTGCAACTATGATTGCTAAAGGAAGAGGTTCTCGATACTTAGGTCAAGCTGTTTAGGGGTGCAGTCGGTTAATAACTTCCTCCTAAAGGATGATAATGCTCATCCCCATCACATGGCACTATTGACTGATAACCTTCAGAGCGAAGGAATCCAGCAAATAAAGTGGCCCACACATTCTCCATGTTTAAACCCAATACAGTGTGTGTGCGCTGCACTATCGATTTGCATGACTGCAGCCATCATCCACTCTTCAGGCTAGAATATATTTCATTACCAAAGGAACTACAGCACAAAGTCCGACATCCGGACTCGTCTGGACTTCGGCGATTCCGGATTTGGGATTTTTCCGGATATTAGATCATCAGTTTACATCTAGTACGATGGCATGTAGAAATTATAAAATTAAAAATATGAAATCGTAATTTATGAAATAATGAAGCAATTATAATCTAAAGGGTATCAAAATTTACAAAAAAAAAAAAAAAAACATAATATTTATTTGTTTATTTTACTACACATTTCTTTAAATGACAATTGTTTAAGTTATTTCGTTTTTGTGCTACTACTTTTTCTTCAATTCTATAATAATTCTATAATAGACGTAATCTCTTGTTCAGTTACAAAGTTCCACTGTCCACTAGTTTCTGTGTTGAGAATTCAGACTAACTTGTCAATCAAAATTTTTTTCGTTTTCAATAACCTCTCTGTCACTTTCTTCACTATCGGTAGTGGTATTTTCTGAATCTAGAACCATAATTACATCCCATTTCCATTCCATTTCGCCATCCGTTAATTGATCGATGTTTGGAGCATTGTGATTGCAATGAAAAACTTTGTTATATCATCTTCATTTATTACCGATTCTCCACATTTCTTTACGAAATCCATAAATTGGAAACTTTCACTTGTGGTTTGCGATATCCGAAAGCCTTCAAATTCGCGGCTATCATCTTCATCATCCTCATCATGAAATATGGTAGCTGGTCATAAATTATGCCACGCACTTTTTAAAGTATCTGGAGACATATCCTCCCATGATCTTGCGATGCTCCACACAGCAGATTTTACGCTAAAATATTTCAAAAATTCTTGAAACATCTTGCCAATATTCAAGAAATTTAACATGGATTTTAAAAATGCGACTTTATATTTGCACTTCAGCGTGTGCACTATTCCAATATCCATAAACTGAATGAAGGACTTGGAGAAAAGAATAACACGGATACATTATCATTCATTAAAACTTTAAGTGAAATGTGCGCTGAACAGTTATTTACAATCAGGACTTTTTTTTTGCGTCATCAGATAAACTAACCGAATTCAAATTTTGGCGAGTCTCGGGTATGAAAGGATTTTCAAACCAATCCTACATTAATGCTTGTATCATCTGTGCTCTTTTATTTGCATGATATATAACGGGAAAAATCTTTACTCCTTTAAATGTCTGAGATCGTGTATTTTCCCTGATTATGAAAAATTTATACTTGTGCGTTCTTGCAGCATTTCTGCCTGTGAAAATTGTTAGTCTAGCTTTGGATCTTTGACACCAGTTGGAGTCTTTTCTGTAGAGGTTGCAAGGTATTTTGCGGTACATATTGCGAGAAAAGATTAGTTTCATCAACACTATAAATTTGTCCTGGAGATAATGTTCCACTATTAATGAGTTCAATGAATTCATCTGCAAATAGTTCAGTATCAGCTGAAGCATTTTCAACTGAAATTTTTAATTGCATTATATCACAGCGATTTTAAAATCTGGTTAACCGGTCTATCGGATATGTGCACTCAGTTTTTAAGTTAATTTCTTCATGAAATGTTTTGGCTTGAGCCATTAGCATTGGACCCGTCAATGGCCCGCCCTCGCTGCATCTCTGTTCAACCATTCAATCATCATTTTGTCATGATCGTTAGCATAGTGAATAATTTTTTTGTTACTCATTGAGAGTGGGATGTCAGAATCTACAAAAATTCCTAAAGTTCTTTTTTCTGTTAGGCCAGATAAAGTTGACTTTCCAGTGCCATACTCCTCGCATAATTTTGAGACGCATATACCAATATCCATTTTTTGAAGCAATTACACTTTTTGCAACAATTCCATTTGTTCAGCGTCCGCTTCACATGACTGGCTATGTAGCATGGTGACGAAATGTTCCGTTAAATTTTGCTTTGCTTCTACTGTGCATTGAGACAATTAAGCCTGAATTGTATAATTTAGTTATTTATTATACTCACGTTTAATTCTTGCACATGTTTAAGGGTTATCTGAGTTCTCAGTAAATAAATTCGTACATATACTTAAGCTTACTGTGGGCCGGGGCTAGATATTTTCCCGCCTGATGCAGTCTGTGCAGGTCCTAAATTCTGCTACCAAGCATCTCCCTAAGTTCTAAATTTTTGCCATGCCTTAATTTTGGGTCCCAGTGCTTTCCCTAAATTCTAAAAATTTTATCATCCCTTTAGTTTGTTTCTCAATGCTTCTCTAAATTTTGTCTTCCCTAAATTTCGCTGCCTGGTGCCGGTTTTGGGTTCATGTGAATAAAAAATCAGTTACTCTTAATTCAAATAGTACTAAATATAATCTTTTGGCCTATGAAGAAAGAATTTTTTGATAAATTTTTCGATGTCAATATTTAGCACTTTTAACTTAAATCTGTAATCATCGCCAAGCGTAATGTCAACATAAAAGCTTTCTCTATACTTTGTTTCATACTCTTTTGCAATTACTAACATAAAAAAAAAACTTGTTTAGGGATCTCTACATGAGTCATTACTCAAGTTGTCATGTGTCGATAAAAATATATGGTGATGAAAGCAAACTATAATAAATGATTCACTAGGTTTACGTCCGGGATATAAAATATTAGATAATATAGTTGAGATGTATGCCAAGCAGATACGCACCTACGGAGCCAAATTATTGATCCCACAAATTTATGCTAATATGATTGTTTCTTCAATAACAAAGTGTTTTATTTAGTGCCGAAGTGAAATTAAGAATCGGGATTCTCCACATGTTTTCTTACAGGGAAAAAATCAAATGTGCATGCCTAAACCAAATGCGCATGCAAAAAATTCCTCACAAAAATTTTTTTCAGTGGCTTTAAAGTCTGCATTTTAGATCATTTCAGATATTGGACGTCCGGATCTTGGACTTTGTACTGTACAGGACAATCTAAGATACAGTATGTAAAAATGGCTATTAAGCTTCCTGTTTGCTCAGGGTCAGGGGCATAGCTAGGGCAGACAAAGGGAGCATCTCTCTCTGGAAGCAGCATCCCAGAGGGGTGTGAAATTGATACGAAAATTTAGAATTAAATGTTTTCCAAGCTTGGCAAATAGGAGGGGGCATGAAATCTTCAGTTGCCCTGGGGGCTGAAAACTCTAGATATGACTCTGGTCCGCATGACCAGATACCTTATAAATTTTTTCTACATATCTCTAAAAATATGTAACATGAATTTTCTCCTGCCACACTTTAGATCCCATTCCCTATGTTCTTACTTATTTTTTTTTTTTTCTAACAGAAACAGACAATCCTGCATTTTGAAGATATGCTATGCAATAAATAAATATACAAGGAAAAGATCTTTTATGCAAGTTTCATAGCTCTAGCTGCAAAATCATTTTCATAGTTGTTCCTTTAATTTTCCTTTGTAGTGTAAATCATCAAATAATTAAAAAATTAATAACTAAAAATATTCTTAGGAATTTCCATTAGCCTATAAAAAAGAATGAATAAAACATTTGTTTATAACCTAAATAAACAGAAGTCAATATTTATTGATAAAATCATTTGTGCCAAATCATTTTAGCTGACAACATGAATACATAATTTTCCCATTTCCCAAAGTTTTCTTCTAAAATACGGGCTTGCATTTTCCTTGCAAAAGCAAAAATTTTGCATAACTTCAACTGCATTTATACACACAGCTGTTCTTTCTCTGTAGCTTTATAGTAGGTATAAATTGTACTGATTTATTAAACGTTTAGCAAATCTGCAATTAAATCATCTTCAGATACATATTCTACAGAACAAATATTTTTATCAATTTCTATAGAATCTTCAAAGTTAAATTTTCTAGATTTTTCAAACTGTTTGCCATCAAAAAATATTTTGACATTCTTCCCACATACCAGTGGATGAAGGGATGATTTGTGTTGTTTAATCAATGGTAGGAAATCTTCAATAGATTTTTCATTAACAAACTCTGTGTAAAGAAATTTACTGCATAATCCCAAGCGATTTTTATTCAATGAAGAACAGTTAACATATCTATATTAGAAAGACTTTTATTTCAGAAAGCAATTAAAATTTCTTTCACAGCACATTCTCTATAATGCTTTTAAAAGCCTGGGATTACTCCTCGATTCATAGGTTGTAAAATCACAGTAACTTATGGGCTAAGAAATTTACTCTTCTACAAATTTTAAATTTCAATTATTTCAAGGAAGTGAAGTGCAGTGTAATAGTGTTATTAACGAGTAATAAAAAACTTTCTTTCCATTAACGTCATTTTTTGTCAAAATTTTGCACTTTTTCTGAAAGATATATTTAAGCTAAGCTTTTTAACTGTTTCACAGCTTAAGGGAAACGGTTTAAAATCTTAAAAGCAGCATGGTTTCTACGATTAAGAAAAGCTTTTTGTGCTGTTGAAAGAAAACTATATAACTATACTTAAATTTGCTACCTTATGACTTGCAGAATAATTATTTTTCTTAGAAAAAAGTAGAAAAAGAAAAAAGCTTACATCTTACCCTATTATGGTTTCGAGAAAGTTGCTACAATGTGATTTTGGCAGATTAATGGGCTGTCACCTTAGGTTTATTTCCACAAACCTAACAATTTCTCGAATATAATAATCATCAGTTGCAATGGGTCACCATATTGAGGATGGTAATAATACCAGTTAATTGCATGACATGTGCATTTAATGACACAGTATTCACAAATTTTCTTGACAGCTCGCATCAGGAAAAGTCTTAACAGAGTCTTTCCCAAACAGAAAACAACATACCATCAAAACTGGAAGTGTTTTCTCAGTATCATTTCCTGGATTTTAGAAAGCTATTACTTATATTAGTTACAAAATATTTATTTTATTTTCTAGAGAGGATTATCTCTCAATACTGGCCTCTATACTATAACTTAACTAAGGTAATACTAAATGCCCATAAGATCAAGAAATCTTGACTTCAAAGATGAATTATATATATAATATATTGATGATTTTGCATACTCAATGGATAACTTAGAAATGCTTATTCGTCAGTAATAACACTTGATAAATCATTTGATATAGACTACAGCCACCTCTATCTTCCAACTTTTTTCTATTTAACTACTAAAAGCAGGAAGATGATGGGGATAATCCAAGGTCTGTAAAGCAAATAGGTTTGCGCATTCAGAAACTGAAACATAGAACACATCTAAATCTAAATGTCTGAAGTCACAGGAGACCAGAGTCCAGGGAAAACGCCAAGTCATTGCTTTGAAATGTTGAGTACTAATTGTAAAATAATAAACTTAAGTTCAGAGCTTGTTTGAAGAAGAATTTTGTATCTATATGTGCCAAAACAACTTTACTAACAAACTTAAACTACAGAATAAAGATTATAAAAATGTGTATATGTATATATATATATATATATTAAGTAATATAACCACAATTTTTATATCGAAAGGTGAAAATATTTACCGAATATTTTTAGCCCAAAGGGCGTTAGCCTAGAAGGGCTATTAATTTCATTTTGGCATTTTGTGTTGAAAACTTTAAATGTCAGTTCACTTTTAAAACTGTTGTCACCAAATATTACAGCCCGCATTATATTTAAAGAAATTAAATAATGAAGAATCTGCATAAATATATATATTTTTCTCACATTGTGATAAAGCGATGGTACCTAAAGCCATCAAATTTTGAATAGCATACCTTATTCATATTATTAATATGGGCATCTGGAAGCCTAAATTAGGAATCTGGAATTTGTTTTATTATCTATTTCATATTTTGTAAAACTTTAACGAATTTCTTGTTAACAAACTCAATGATTTCAAAGCGAGCAATGGCAACACTGTACGGGAAAAAAAATATCTCCAATGCATGAGACTGTGTATCAGAAATTCTAAAGATTTTATCATTTTAAAATTATTTTGCGATATTAATGTTGAACTGAATTTTATGGTTTAAGTGCAAATAACATGATATTTAATAAATTAAGGTAACCTACAAAACGTTAAAAAAAATGCCCCTTTGCACGTAATGTAAAATCTGAAAGCTTTCAGATTCTTTATGTTATTTTATGGAATACTTATAATGCAGAAAAACATATTCCGAAATTCTTTTTTTTATTCAATTTTACTAAATGCCTGGAATGCGATGTGCCGTTGCTCTTTGCAACAACAGTTTAGAAAAACTAAAAATTTATCTGTGCACGTAGTTTATCACAAATTTCCAAGTGATCATACATTAAGAAGGAAATGGCTCAATCTTTGCCGTATCATGCATAACTTTACTATTCTTCTGTATTAGAAATCTATTTTTTTATGCTTTAATTTAGATTCAGCTTTTATCTCTATTATTTGGTTAGAGACTGAAATCTCATGCTTGCAAATTTTTAACTTCATTTGAATCAAAAAGTACTTTGGATTATTGTTTTTAAAGACACACCCAAAAGTTGGAATTTAAAATACTGAAATAACTGAAAATCATTTAGCCAGTAAAGAAGTGAATTGTATAGGTCTTATGATTATAATTAAATAAAAAAACAATCTTTTTCCTTTAAGCTTCTACCAGAATGATTGGAGTATATTTGGCGGCACCTCCACGAACTTTCACAATTGATGGCTGATCGAATAAGAAGTTTTAATTTCTTATGTTGAAAACTGACAAAATACATTGGATTTTATATATGAAATACATTTTTTTAAAAATCTTATCTAATTTTAAATGTAGGCTTTTCATACCAAAGCTGATAACAAAGAAGATGACTGTTTTTATTATTTTAGACCAGAAATTTCTCTCACTATTACTAAGGCTTCTCTACCATGAACAGCATTTTGTATACACTCAACTACCTAGAAATTTCACGTATCCAGAATTTGGAATTTCCCAAACATTCCACATAGTCAAGCTTTCACTATATAGTTTTAAAAAATTATTCCTAATAACTTTAAATACAGAAAAGACTAAATACACAGGATTTTGTGTGCAAACAACACACTCTTCTGTATATGCAGATGGTATGGCAACCCACCAGAGGCTGACAGAGTTCCATGCCATTAGCTCTCAATCGAAATCCTGCATTAGAATAGAAATTTGTCATTATAGTGGTTTCACAGCATCACTTATTAGTGTCACCAAACGCCCTCTTGAGTGACTGGTGGCAGAGAAAAGAGGGATATAAGCTCTCAGATTCCCTCCCTCATGCCATTTGACAAAACTGGCCTGGATATTAGACAGGCAGCTATTCTACACTTAGCCTAAACTATAAAAATTCAATGATCCCTTCTGGTTGCAATAACTTAAGAAGCTAGTATAATACTATGGGAAAACCCGACATTTTATTTAATTTAGCTACACAAGACTGCAATGTAGAATACTTGAAAAACACTGAAATACAGCCAATGATTAAATATTAATAAATAATTGGGAATTACATAAAAAATGAAAATTACAATAATTTACAAAAGTCCTTGCATCATATATAAAATACATTTAAGAGTCTGATGCAAAATAGTGCAATTTGAGGGAGGAGGAAGTATATTTTTACATCTGTTTCAACAAAATTTTATGGCAGATTTAACTATTTATAAGTTGAGAGTTTTTTTAGGTTGTTTTCAAATTTACTAACGTGAGATTTTTCAAAATATGATTGCATTAGAATAATAAAAGCAGCTTTTCATCTACTAACCCTGATTTTTTTATAGAAAAAAATTAAAATTTTTCATTTTGATAATTTATTTCAATTTACGCATCTTAGACACCATAATTTTATAAACAAAAGAAGTATTTTGATAATATCTGCCTTTACACAGTAAATAAAAATATTACATAATTGTTTTATTTTCTAATTTTATACAAAAAATACACATGCAAGGAAAATTACCTAAAATGTTTTAACTAAAGCACAGATAAAATAACACAAATTACATAAATGTGGGCAATGCATACATACTAGATCCACCGCCGCTACTTGAACTTATACTATCAACAGCCAAAGCTTCAAAAACTTCAAAGTCAGATTTTTTTACTGATACCAGATTGTTTTTTGTTCCCAAATCATTATCTACTGTAGGCTGAAAAACATTTTTTTATCAGTTATCAAATACTGAGTACAAGTTAAATTTCAATTACTATCAGAAATGCCAGTTTGTAATCACTGCACTTTTAAACAACTCCTATCTATTTTTATATTCCTAGCTGTTCATTGTTTAACATCTAAAAAGAAAGGGAAGAAAGCAAATTAATACCATATGAAGCACTAGCCATCATATTTATCATGCAACAAATATTTTAGTATTTTCGAAGCCCATACAATTTCTTGAAGGCAAAAGGATAAGTCTTTTTTTGGGGGGGGGACATAAAGACATGAGTAAAGAAATAAACATTAAAAAATTAAATATATGACTTTATTATTGCAACAATCAACACATACATAAGACTATTAGAAAATATCTTTCTCTACATTTAATGTAGCAAGGGCGTTAAACAGTCCAGTACATACAGAGTTGAATTATCATAATTTTTAATTAACTTTGTTGTACAGAAAGAACTTTCTGTATTATCTATACTGTAGCAATAACTATACAAGAAAGGTACAGAAAATTTTTAGTGCAGTTAATATATTTGAAAAAAAATTCATTGAAATTGTTTTTAATACATACTTAAATATGTCAGTGATTTTTTGTGTTGCTACTGATAAAACAATTATCTTCTGAATTCTTGCATATGCAACTCTCAACTGCAATGGGCTGACACTTCGAGAAATTCTTTGTGTCCTTCCCTACCTAAGCTTTGAGAATAGCAATAATATTCTATATACTACACAAGGTACCCTTCTTTCCCATTTGATTCACGAGACTGGTCACTAGATTGGATTTCACATTAGATGAATACTCATTTACTATGGAAGGTACCCTTCTTTCACATTTGATTGTAAAGAGCAGACAATGATTTATAGGATAAATGGATCAGCATTTCATACCTGATGCCATCTGGACCTGGGCTAGACTTATGCATCTGCAACAAACCTCTCTTTAGCTCAAGCATAGTAAATTCAGTATTATAAAGTTTTAAGTTGGAAGAGTTAAATGCAAATGGGATTCTTCTCATAATGCAGCTTGACAAAAAGAAATACTTCCAGGTAATTGCTGCTGGAAGAAACGGCAGCAATTGTCTCACCAACAGTGCACATAATTTATTTTGTCCTGCTTATCATGTAGCCACCTTTTTCCAGAAAGGAAAGTAAACTGTCTTTATATAGTCCACATGTTTTTCAAACTCTTTTCCACATTCTTCTACTGAGGATGTTATTAATGGCACATAAGATATCAATGAATCCCTTTGACTCTGGCATCTTACTCTTCTTGCGTTTTCTTTGGCTTTTTTCAAGATTTGAAAATGTTGGGTAGCTACACAAAACTCCCAAAGCTTTTCTCTGTTGTCTCAGCATCTTCTGACATTCTCGGTTTAGCATGGTCTTGAGTACTTTGGGAGCTTTGATGTCACAGTTATAACAAGTGTAGCTGCCTGAATGATAATATATGCAACAATTTTAACTGTATCATCAATAAGCACATCCTTTATTATTTCTTCTTTCAGCTCTGCAAAAGATCAAAATTATCACCAGCTCTGCAAAAGATCAAAGTTATCACTCTTCCCTATGAAGTATAAAATGAGGGTATCTCAACATGGAATTTACTCCTCATGTGAGAGATAGAAAAATGAGAAAATTATTATTAATGTCAAGATCATTTCCAATACTAAGTTTACAAAACTGCAAAAAAGAAATGAACAGATGGCAAGATCAAGAGTGCCACATGTCCTCGTAGGCTTGTGGAAGTAGGTACCACATCCATTATTGAGGAGACAAAGGCAATGATCTTTGATCATTTGCTCAGTTTGCCTACCTCAGGGATTTGCATTCTTACTTCCCCAGAGAAGACTGGCTATTTAAGTCCCCTACTATGATAAAGGGTTCAGGCAGCTGCTCTATCAGGTCAGCTAAATCTCATTAATCAATATGGTTGGTGACTTAAGGATAAGATAAAGGGAACAAATTGAACCTGAATTCTGTATACCTTTTTTGGATAGCAGCAGCTCGGAGCTTTGCAATTAAAGAAATAAGACTAAAGGAGTAGTCAAGTGAGGTGAGAACACCTGCACTAACATGCTCATAATATCTGATTCTCTTTTATGAGGAAAGAGTACTTCCAAAGCTTTGCTTGTTATAAAAATTTCAGCATAGTTTCTTGAACAGCCAAGCACACAAAATGATGTAAATCAATTATATCTTTGATGATATTTTAATGGATGCCACAACAATTTCATGAAATGAGGGTGGCCATTATGTTTGATGTTTGCTCTTTTGGTGCATTTTTTAAAATTTATTTTCATGAAAGTAAATGTTTTGGGATATCCAGTCCCTTACTTACATCTATCTCAGAATATAAATTATATGAGCTGATATTCTTAAAGGTGCTTCTACTTGGATCTCTGAGGGGTTTAAGCTTTTTTTTTATTACTTTTCGTTTTGGTTATCCTTTGTTTATTATGTGGTATTTTAACAATTCAGGGATTTCTGTGCTTTGTTTGTACATTTCAAACTGGCTGTTTATTTGTTATGCCTACAACTGTCTGTGTGTGTATTAATTTGAAATATTTTAATGCACTGGTATAAGATAAATTTTTCCATGGTTGCATATCTGTTACTAATTTTCTTGCCTCTGCATCCCCTTTTCTGATTCCATTTACGATATTATAGCAAAAACGCTGTTTCCCTTTGCAGTTTTCATGGTGGATCAATATTGCAACTATCACTGTCATGGCATTCCGCAGAGTGATGTGTAATGTGAGTTTGCCATGACAAGACATTTTGGAGTATGGGGCAGTGCAAAAACACACCCTTAATACTTTACAGCAGATCAGGTGAATATTGGTCAGGATCACAGGTTCATATTGATCAACTGACCTTTTTGTGCATCCTAATAGGTCTAGCACCATAGACATTTCGATTGGATAACTCAGATACAATTTCCTCTTCTGACACAAATAGAAGGTCACTCTCCGAGGTTACATCTCAGCAATAATTTAGTGTTTTATGCGCTGACATGTGACGTTTATGTGTGGACGATTTTCGGCATTAGCATTTACCATTGTTTTCAATTTTTTAACACAAAACATTTTCAATATTTATTTAAATTTTTGGGTCCATATTAAAGGGCCTGGCAGCCCCTCCTACCTTGAATCCAAAAAGGGAATGCAGATTTCAGAACCACGCCAATACTCAATTTGAAGCCCTACAGTCAGCATCTCACAGTCCCAGCCTTCAAAAAGGAAAGCCACAAGGGAAGAAAAATTGAGAAATCAACAGATAAGAAGAGGGAGAAGAGAAAAGGAGGGAAGATCACTAGGATTCCAGGATTGTGACCTTCATCTCACCAAGAAGGTGATCCCTTGAAGAACGGTACTTCAGGACTGATATATACTATACTCACAAGGTGTAAGCACCTGAGGGGCCAACTGGGAATGAGTTAGACACTAACAATAAGTATTCAAGCAAAAAGCTTCTATTATGAAAGCTTTCAGGAAACTGTTACCCTTAAACTAAAGTTTCAAAGGCAGCAAAGAGCTCATGAGAGATCTCTGTGGCTATAGCGGCCTTAAATATCTGGCTGAAAGAATCTGAAAATTTAGTGGTAAGTTTTCAACATTTATATTTTTGTGGCATTTTTATAATTTATGCAAATTTTTTAAGGTTTTATAACGCCAAAAGGTTTGAAAAAAAATGAAATAAAAAGTAAAGTTATTTCTTTAGAAACAAAAATTAAAATATTAGATCATCTACGTAACAGAGAAAGAGTAACAGATGTTGCTAAATTTTACTCCATGTGTCAAATTTGTTTACAAATAACTCAGCTCTCATGAACGCCCTCTGGCGGAAAAAGACAAAACATAGTTAGTTGAACGTGTGACGCGTCTAATATAAGTTGAATAGATAGACCATCTCCGTATATATTTGAAACATAATGCTTGTAATGATTGTAACCTGTAAATATTATGTAAATATCTTTCACACACTAATTAAAATTTCTGAAAAAATTCACTGTAGTGATTAGAATTTCAGCTCAGACGAACGGAAATAAAAAGGAAGACAAGCAGTTCCAGGGCAGCCCTTTAGAAGGTAAGTGATTTTTCACTTATCTGTTTATTGATCTAATATTTTAATATCGAAATGTTGATAAAATTTAAACATGGCGCCCGAACAGGGACTGCCAGCAACTGCTGTTCCTTAAATTAACTGCTGAATGTCAAAATTGATATCAGTGACATAGATAATATATATGCATAAATAATAAGTGAATTGTTGATGCTTGTCCAATTATTCAATATTAAACAATGACAGAATTAATCGATACATTGAAAAAGAAACACGACTACATAAGGGCTGCTGTTACAAAAGTAATTGGCCGAATCGAAACTGAATTATCAAAAACAGAAGTGAATGCAGAGGAACAAGAAATTTTCTTAGAATTCTTAAATGAAAAATCAAATGAGTTAAAACAAACAGATTCCGATATAGAAAAATTAATAAGCATAAATGATCTAGACCAGGAATTAAATGGTGTTGATGAGTATCATGAAAGAATAACTACATTTAAATACAAAGACAACAAAAAATTGAAGGAAATTAATACAGAACAACAAAAATTAAGTGTGTTAAAGGCAGCTTAGTGAAACTATGATAGAAAACATCAAAATTGAAAGTCCTACTGTAAAGCTTCCTAAACTTACCAAAGTTTTATGGCGAGAGTTATGAATGGTTGACATTTTGGAACACCTTTTCATCAGCCACACACCAAAATAAAACGCTTGATGCTATAAGTAAATACCTCAAATCCTTTTTGGGTGGTACTGCTTATAACACCATTGACAGTTTCGATCTAACCGAAGAAAATTATGAAACTTCAATCAAATTTCTGACAGAAAGATTTGGAAATAAAGATGTATTGATAAACGCCCATATAGATAAATTACTGAAAATAAAACCTTTAAAGGATTCTAGTGACATTCAAAACTTCCGTAAATTATTCAGCTACATACAGAAACATATTCGATGTCTTGAATCATTAAACATGACCTCAGAAACATTTGAAGCTTTATTAACACCTATATTATTTAAAACACTGCCCACAGGTTTGGTTATGGAATATAATAAAACAGTTCGAAAGTCAAATTATGATTTGAATCATCTAGTGGAATCTCTTTCTGATCAATTAATTGCGCGGGAACGTACAATCTCGATGGTACAGCCAAAGACCACTTTGGCGGCACCACAAAACCATAACAAACTGAGTGAAACAAGACATATTGCGAAACACACAGCTGCGGAATTAATGAATACAAGTTTGCGGGGGCGAAAAACTCCATGTATATTCTGCGACTCTTCTGATCACGAGTCTATAATGTGTAAAGAAGCATTTTTATGGTCTACTGAGAAAAAAAAAGAGAAATGGAAAACGAACGACATCTTAGTATTAATTGTACTTCTAGGGTAAGATGCATGTGCGTTATGTAAACAACAACATGCCACTATAATGTGTTTTAAAAAAGAAAACGGGGAAATTAAGGAAGAACAAATTGAAAATAAGGCTTTAACGAATAATTCGCCTTATGAAAATGTAGTCTTGCAAACTTTGTCAATGTTTTTGGAAATGGTGAAAGCAATTTCATAAGAATAATTCTAGATACCGGAAGTAGCAGATCATACATCACTGCATTTCTTGTGGAGAAGTTGAAACTAAAATCTTTATATCAGGAAAGTGAGGCACATGGGCTTTTTGGAAGTATAGAAAAAAGGGAAAATCATAACAAATATATAATTAAGTTACGTAATCCAGAAACGGGATTTACCTGTAAAATGGAAGTTATGAGTCAAAAAACCATATGTTCAGATGTTCCAAAATTGGAGGATAGGGACTGCATCAAGAAGCTGAAGGGTAACAAAATTTTTCCCAGTAATGTAACTATTAGTGAGAATTCTCGCTTATTAAAAAAAAAAAAACCTAATGAAATACACATGCTTATAGGTGCAGATTTCGCCGCAAAACCTTTTACAGGGGATATAAAACACATAACGGAAAGTTTAGTAGCCATGAATACCCCTTGGCTGGACAATATTAGGAAGAACGAGGGTCAATGGAAAAAATTTTAATGAAGTTCTTTTATCCCTACACATTAGTGACAGAAAAATTTGTGACTTGTGGTCTCTTGATTCTATCGGAATAACTGAAACAGCTCTTTGCCAAACAAAACAAGAAATTGAAAAAGCTACAGAAAATTATTTTATCCATACACTAGAAAGAGATGACACGGGAAGGTGCCAGGTGTCACTTCCATGGCTTCAAATTCATCTTGATTTGCCAGATAATAGAATCCTTGCAGAAAAGCGTCTGAAGTCTTGCGTGAGAAGCCTTCAGACCAAGAATTACTTAGAAGCCTATGAAACTGTTTTAAAGGATTGGGTAGAAGAGGGAATTATTGAACCTGTCGATATTTTAGAAGCAGAAAGGATCAAAGGGCATTATATGCCGCATAGAGCAGTGTTTCGGGAAAATTCGACTACCAAAATCTGACCAGTATTCGACGCAACTGCAAAGGAGAAAAATTCGGTATCCCTAAATGATTGCCTTGAAAAAGGTCCTAATTAACTTGAATTAATCCCAAAAATTTTGATAAAATTTCGAAAGGAAAAGTATGGGGTAATTTCTGATATAAAAGGAGTCTTTTTGCAAATAGGTGTGAATGCAGAAGATAGAGATTTTCTCCGGTTCCTATGGTGGGAGAAAGGACAGCCTGAAAAACTGACTACATATCGACACCCAAGGGTTGTTTTCGGCATAAATGCCAGCCCCTTTTTACTCGCTGCGACGATTAACTACCATTTGGAAAATGTACCAGAACAACACCAGGAAATAGCTTCAAAGCTAAAGAACGCCATGTATGTGGATAACTGTGTAGCTAGCTTAGAATCCATTGAAGAATTGAACTCATTTATCGAGGGATCTACAGAAATAATGGGGACTGCGAAATTTGACCTAAGAGGTTGAAAACATAATAGATTTAAAAATGAAACTTCAATTCTAAACTTTTGTGATGAAGATTATAAAGAAGTTGTATCAGTATTGGAACTGAAATGGGACTTGTTTGATGATACTTTGTATTGTCGCATAAAAGATGAAGAAAATTCTGTATTGAGCAAAATATCTGTTCTTTCCGAATTGAGTAAAATCTTTGACCCAGTTGGGTTTACTATTCCAGTTAATCTCATGCCTAATTTGATTCTTCAAGAGTGCTGGAAACAGAAAATTAACTGGGACACGAATACAGATAAACTTAATCTTTTTGACAGAATTTCAGGTTTTGAAAAGATTGTAAAGACCGCGTCTTGGACATTTAGGTTCATTTAAAATGCAACTGCACAATCATCTCAAAGAATTCATGGTAGAATCTCAGTCGAAGAAATAAAAGCAGCTGAAACAATGATTTTTCGGCTGATCCAACAAGAATCTTTTGAAGGATTGAAAGACAAGAGAATACGTGCGCTACAACCTATCATGGACTCCAATGGCCTTATAAAAGTGAAGACACGTATCTTTCAAAGACTCGATGATGCTGACTTTCGTTACCCAATTTTACTTCCCTCAGATCATCCACTAGTACTAAAACTGATCAAATCTGAACATGAAAGCTAACTCATGCTGGAGTGCAATTCGTTATGTGCACTTTACATGAAAAATATTGGATTATAAAAAGTAAGAAGACAGTACACAAAGTTATCAAAAAATGTGTGCGATGTTGAAGGTTTGACTCTGATTCTTGTAAGACTATTCAGGCGCCACTGCCTGAAGACAGAATAAGAGATGCCTTAATATTTGAGATTAGTGGCATTGAACTGGCAGGTCCATTGATTTTAAAAGAAGGTCAGAAAACGTGGATTGTCATTTTTACTTGCATGATATATAGAGCAATTCACTTAGAGCTAGTCTCATCTCTGTAAACTGAAAGTTTTCTGCAAGTCTTCACGCAATTTATCACTCGAAGGGGTAGACCTGTCACTGTATACTCCGACAACGGAACCAATTTTGTTGGAACAAATAATTTGTTTAAGACCATAGATTGAAATTCTATATTAAAAAATGCAACAGTTAGGAAAATTGAATAGAAATTCCTCCTGCCTCGCCATGGTGGGGAGGGTGGTGGGAAAGATTAATTGGAGTACTAAAGAGAATTCTAAGAAAGGTACTTGGAAAATCTTCTCTGAATTACGAAGAATTGTTGACAATCATTTGTGACTGCGAGAGCATTATGAACAACCGTTCTCTCACTTATTTGTCAGAAGACGTAAACGATTTGAGAGCTCTCACCCCAGCGATGTTTCTAACAGAAATTCCAGAGGTTGGAGTTCCTAAATTAGATCTTTTGGATTTCAAATCCATCAATAAGAGATATGTAACAGAGCTAGATTGAGAAACAACTTACGAAAAAGATTTCGAGCAGAATATTTAGGGCAACTAAAACAAAGCTCAAAATTCAGCAGCGAACCATCATCTGTAAAAGTTGGTGATCTTGTCATCGCGTCCAACAATGAAAAAAGGATAAACTGGCCCTTAGCTAGAATCCTGGAAATTTTCCCATCTCACGATGAACACATTAGACTAGTGAAACTGAAAACTGCACAAGGGGCGATTATAAGACCCACTAAGAACCTCATACCTCTTGAACTCAACTTTACACCTGAGTCGAACATTAAAGTGAGGTACAGAACTCGACAAGGGACTTGAACTCTAGGTCAGTTGAGGTCCATCCTCTGCTGATACTGGACCTCAAGGTGAAAGTGTCACATTTGTTTACAAATAACTCAGCTCCCATGAATGCCCTCTGGCAGAAAAAGACAAAACATAGTTAGTTGAACGTGTGACGCGTCTAATATAAGTTGAATCGATAGACCGTCTCCTTATATATTTGAAACATAATGCTTGTAATGATTGTAACCTGTAAATATTATGTAAATATCTTTCACATGCTAATTAAAATTTCTGAAAAAATTCATAGTAGTGTTCCGCAGTGATTAGAATTCCAGCTTAGACTAACGGAAATAGGAAGGAAGGAAGACAAGCAGTTCCAGGGCAGCCCTTTAGAAGGTAAGTGATTTTTCACTTATCTATTTAATGATCTAAAATTTTAATACCGAAAAGTTGATAAGATTTTAACACCATGAATGAAGCCACAATAAGGACAATTAGGAAAAGTGTAGTAGCTAGAACTTGCAGCCGTAAGAGTACAATTTCATACGTAAGAGATGATAAAATGGAAAAAGGCATTAGTAATATGGATAGAAGACCAAAATCAAAAACAGATTCCAATTGATACTAATGCTACTTACAAATAAGGCTTTAAAGATTTATAAAGCACTACAGAATCAGTCACCGCCAACTTTGTCAGATTAAAAAAAGTATCTTTTTCCGCAATTCGTGTTTGGTTTGCGAGATTAAAACAAGGACATTCTTTACATAACCTAAGATTGAAAGGAAACAGTGCATCTGCTGATTCGAATGCAGCCCAAGAATATCCAGCAAAATTTTCTGAAATCAATTGCCACCAAATTCTACACATCTGATCAGCTCTTCAGTGCTGAAGAGACCGGCTTGTTCATTAAATAAATGCCTGAAAGAACCTATTTAGCTAAAGCTTGCCAATCAGCTAGTGGCCATAAGGTAGCGAAAAGTCGTATAACAATTCTTTTCTGTTGCAACGCTTTGATTATGTAATGAAACCATTGATTATTAATAAATCAAAAACACCACGCTCATTTAAAGGAATAAACATATATAACCTTCCTGTTTATCTGATGGCTAACAAGAAAGCATGGGTCACTGCCATAGCTTTCAATGAATGGTTTCATAACATGCTTGTAGCACATGTCCAAAAGTATCTAAGTAAAAAATTGCCTTTTAAGGCTCTTCTATTCATTGGTCATCCTCAGGATTTACAACCCGAAAATTTTGAAGCTGTCTTTTTACCAAAGAATACAACTTCCTCATTACAGCCGTTAGATCAAGGAGTAATTTCAACTTTTAAGGCATTGTATATCAAACAAACCTTCATGCATATTTTAGAACAAATGGGGAATGATGAATCTATTACTCTTATGGATGCTTGGAAGAAATTTACAATCTTTGATTTTGTTAAGCATGTAATTAAAATTCAACATTAACAATCAACAACAATGCTCAACGCATGCTGAAAAGCAATATGGACGGATGCTGCTGAAGATGAGAATGATAGATTACCATTAGAGCATGAATATTTTCAGATCACTAAATTGGCTCAAACTATAGGAGGAGAAGGTTTTGAGGATTTAGCTCAGGCAGATATTGAAGCAATATGGCTGATGAAGAACTAAATGAGGCCAAGTTAGTTGACATGATTCATGAAGCAAATAAACATGATGAAGATAATGATTCTGATAAACATA
>KK120135.1:315085-333569 GCA_000611955.2 Stegodyphus mimosarum
ATCAGCGTAGGACTTGAATTGGAAAGAAAATTAGGTAATCATTTTTTACTACATGGCACGAATGTTGAACAAGCTCTCTGATTCGAACGGGAGCTTAGTAAGTGCTTAAATCAATATGAGGAGGTTTACAAAGATTTAGGAAAACAACCTAGGCAATTGTTAATTATGGATTTCACTACAGTCTTGTTTATCTCAGATCTTCCCTAATTCGTCAACCACTGAAGCAGAATCTTATCAAGAATGCTCAAGTGATGGAAGTGACATCATACCAATCAAGAAAAGATTAACAGTTCATGAAAGTGATGACAGTGATAAAACTTATAACAATATTTGAATGATCTTATACATTCTTAATGTAAAATAAATATATACTTCTATTACCTATATATATTTGTTAGTTTATGAACAATGTATAACTTTATTTATTTTAAGATGTCTTACATTTTGTTTTGTGTAAATAAATAACTAAATTATGAACATTTAGCATTTTTTTCGTTTTACATAGCAAAATCCAAGATTTCAATTTACACGGTTCTGTGCAGAACCTATCTTCCGTGTAAATGAATGGATAGGTGTATTTGAAAATGTACCATTGTTAAAGTGAAGGATTGTTATGAGCACAGTTGCCAGTTTGGCACATTTTGAAACCTTGGCAATTTAAGTGGTTGTGATAACATGTAAATACCAAAATTTGGTGTCAAGGCTTAGAAGTCTTGAACAGCTTATAACTATGATTCTTCAGCAATTTTCATGATTCCAACATTTAATTACAAAGAATTACAAATAATAAAGCAACTTCACACATAAAAATAAAATGAGTGCCAACCAGTTAAAAACTCGACACAGTAAATTTAACATAAAATTGGAATACAATATTATACATAAACAAATAAAAACAACAACACAATACAGATCATAACTAATGTAAACCAATATTTATAAACACACATTTACACATAATATAATAATGTTTTTGAAATCTTTCCTCTATTTGTGCAGCAGTTGCATCAAACACAAGAATGAAAAATTTTATTTAAATTACTGTCAGTCAACATATTTTGAACTTCATCTTCTAGATCCGAAATAATACACCCTCAATTCTCACAAAATTCTTTGAAATCCGTGTTCTTTGAAAGACCATACTATGTATCAGCTGAGAATTTTTTTAACATTTTCTAAATTAGGGGGGGTCGACTTATATATGGATAATCTTGTAAAAAAACGTTGCATTTTTCTGATAGCCAGGCACAAATGATAAACTGACAAATATTGAACCTTTTTATTTCTTTAATTTTTTTAAGAAATTCATGAAAAAAATTAATTTTAAATGAAATCAGATATCTGTTTTATGAAAATGAATTATTTTATTTTCAAAATAATCTGTAGTGCTGGCTTGATATGTCATTGCCAAAATGCAAAATACGATGTTGATGAAATTTGCGCACACTTTTTCCACTCCTGAACTAATTTTCCATTTATGGAGAAATGTCCAGCAGCCATACCGTTGCTAGAATTTCCATCAAAACAATCACCTGTAGTTTGAAATTTGCCCTTTAATAATTTCTCTCCCCACTCACCTTTCAGACAAAAATAGAATGGTGCAGAAGGTAAGACTAGCACACATACCACAGATCATATACAAGAAATGAAACAAACAAAAGGAAAAAAATGCCTTAAGCTTCAGATAAGATTACCAGAGTTAACACTATCATCATTGGCATCTAGCATTTTACTTTACAGCGATTTCATTGGAAAACAAATCACTTGTTTTACTGGCTTGGCAACATTTTCACCCCCATGCTGATATGTTTGAATGTAACATAATTTTTCTTTTCATTTCAACTTTAATTTTCGGTTAATTTTTGAAAAACAAAAAAATCACTCTTGCCTTATACACAGATCCGCTTATTCAGAAATATATGGACTTGTATTGCATGCTGTGCACTATACTACTAGTAAAATTTTATCGAATTGCGATTATAAATTTTGTACTCATGTTTTAACCAATCATTTGAAAACTGCATCAAGTACAATAGATTTTGCAATAATTTATTAGCATTGATTTTATGTAGTACTTGAAGCCATATTGTTGAATATAATGGAATGATACCTTTTATAATGATTCTGATATATTTTAAGCTTCAGATATTGCTGCATTATCATTAACTGTGTCAATAATTCTTAAAGGGTATTGAAATTTTGTTCAAATTGTTAAGATGCAAATTTAATTGAAACTATTTTTGTTTCCCAACATGTTTCACACAATATGAGTGTAATATTTACATGTTTTTTTTTCTTTCAGAATTTACCTTTCAACAGATGCAGATAAAAATAGTATATGTATATAATATTCCCTAACATTTTCAGAACACATACTTCTAAAAACAAGATTGCAAATAAGTAACTTACATGAATGTAGTAAATAAGATACATAAACTGAAATATAATTTAAATAAATTATTCTGGAGTGTATACCTTTACTTTATTTTATCTTTTTCTTGCTTACACAATATTTAAAATGCCGATTAAATAAAAGTGACAGCAAATAAATTAAAACTACTGTTTAAGAGGAATCTCACTTATTAAAAAAATTGAAAAATAAGTACAAATTTTAAACCTACAGCTAAAGCTACAAAACATTAAGTCAATAAAACCTTAATATATAATAAAGTTACATGGAGGGAACTGCTACAAAATTAACAGAATTACACAGAAACTGCAATACATTAAAAGACCAAATTAAACCATTTAACCTTGAAAAACTTTAGATGAATACTCAAGGCATACACTCTCATAAAATCTAGAAACATTCGTAGTTAGAGGTACCAAAAATTGCACAAAGAAAAATTGGTCAAGGACATACTAACAAATAGAAAACACCACAGTTTGAATGGGTTAGTGGTTAAGGGTTAGTAGAAATATAAAACTAATCATTTTTATTATCAAAACTTAAGTAAGGATTACAACAATTTAATTTAACAACAAACCTGGCCAGGGGCATGAATCCATTGTCCATCCACTTGAAATTTATACTGATGATCTCCTTCAGGAACATCCAAAATTAATGCAAAATCTCCATGGCTGTTGAAGAGGGGGGGAAAAATCTGTTTCAGTTGTTAAATCAGTCTAAGACTTCTTAACACAAATTACCACTACAAACATTTGTTAATGGAAAACATTTTTAAAACTAAGCATAGAATTTATATAATTTGAGATTCTAAGCTTGTAAGTTAAAAAAATACGTTTATATAATCGTTGTTTAATTATCATATTAAAATTAGTTATGATAATTATTGGTGTATTATAACAAAGCAATAAGAAAACTATTTTAAATAAAAATATTTCAAATATGTGTTATCAGAATAGCAGAGGGAAAAAATTTATTAGAATTTAAAAAAAGGCAAAATTTTTTCACACAGAATAGAAGCTTTACAGTAAGGGTCTTCAACCTTTCCCAGCTCAAGGCCACATCAGTAAATTCATAAAGATTCACAGGCAAACAATTTATAAAACAGAGGAAGGTTTACGAGTTAGTGTTACTTTGATGCGTTATGATGTTTTAACTAAAAAACTCTAGAAATCGAATATAATGATTTTAGAGAAAAATAATATATGAATTAAAAAAAATCTACTCTTGCACATCGATTTGCACACTGCGAAGCTAGCACGCTTCTAAGACTAAAACTTACTAAGGTAGTATGGAAAAAAAAAACTTCCCTTTTTCTGTGTGCATTTCCAATGAATTACGAAATTTGTGAATTACAAAAAACTGTATTTAAGAATTGCATTATATGTAAATTTTTTACATTATTTTCCAAACTAAATTGTCAGAAAAAATGAAAAAATAAACATTTATGTAATTTTTCTACAGCACTGAAAACATAAGAACATATATAATAAGGATGTTCAGATAAATGGATAAAAAACTCAGTAAAGCAAGGGGGAGAAAAGTTTTTTTTTTCTTTTTTTAAATAAATATCAAAGTTTTTTTTTTTTTTTTTTTGTGAAACTGCTCAAAGCATGTTTTGTCTGTTTGGTACATGCATAGACCAACATCACACGTTTCACATATGTATCTTGTTCTACGAGGTTTCTCCATTGTGCTACAAAATGTACACTGTCGGGATTTGCATTTTACCAGCATATGGCCAGCATTCTGTAGTCTGTTTTTGTCTGGCACATGAAGTTTGTGGTTTTTTATTTAATAGGGGGGTTGCTCGGTCTTTTTGTCTTTGTTACGGATCTTTCGTTTCCCATTTGTATTTATTTTATTCATATTTTGTCCCGAAATATACGTAAAAGATATTAAATTTTAATAAAACTTTTATGCGATTTCTTTTTTAATTATAGCAAAATATATTTATATTATATTTAAAACCACACAAAATAATTTATAAATTCACAATACTAGCATAGGAAGCAAACATACTGAGCTCAGAGAAAAATCTCTGGAAATGAGACATTTTCACTGGGCAGTTGCATCTACTGTTTAGTAATGAAATAACTCTGTGGTTTCAGAGCCCCTTATCTATATACGGGTAAAAATAAACACTCCTATTTGAAAGCAGCAAACACCATCGTGACAAGCAGTGGTTTCAGAGTATGACCACTAAGCCTCTAGACCACTGTGTGGCTCAGTGGTCGCATCCTGAAACCACAAAGCAAATGCCATAAATATACACAGGTTGTTTATATAATCAGTTTAATTAGCGCTATATTTTTATTGTTCATAATAGAAATGATGTGCAATGAAAAACTTTTGAAATTTATTGTTGTTTATATTCATAAAAGGAAGTTATTTTGTCTCAATAAAAACACATTTTAAAAGGCCTCTGATTTGAAATACTAAGACCTAAAAAAATGTAAGGTTCGGCACATAGAATAAGAAGAAGTAATCATAGATTTTCACTCAAAAATTTCGGAAAGAAAAGGAGGGGAATTCGAAAACTGGTGGTCTTAGGGCACAACCACTGCGCATCAAAATATTACGAGGAGATGGGGTTAGTGCTTTTAAAATATCCAATATGTTTTCTGTTAAAAAAATAAAGTTCAATGGAAGTTGAATCAGTTTAGTTTGTTTTTGTTTGATGTGATATATCAAACAATATATGATATATCAAATATGAACAATGCATGTTTACATATTCAGAGGCTGTTCTTTGGCGCCCTGGGTTCAAAAAGGGATAAAGCAATTAAGCAAGGCTGTCGTTTCTTTAACTGCTTTTTCATTCAGCTGGGGGGCAAAACGAAAGGAACGCAAATGGTTCCCTGCTTGAACAGCCAACGGCCAGTTAGAAAACTGCATGACAAAAGCCCAGAAGACTAATGCCCACTTAAAAAGAGTGTACATTTTCAAGAAATCCAAAATACACAATTCTAAAGAACAAATTTTGTGTGTGACATATATCAGAGGAAAAAGAAGCCTTTTTTCCCCCTGTTAAACAGAGTGATATAATTTAGCATGGGGAGGCAAGCAACGTGAAAAGGTTTACAATAAACAGTAGCACTGAAATTAACTTCATGACAGATCATTAGTGGAATGTCAAAGAAGGGAAGGGAGATGTCTGGTGTAGCTTCAAAAATGAAATGGATCACTCGATCAATCAAACTGATGACTGATAAGACCTCGTTGCAATTTAATTTAATTTAAAATTTTATAGTGACCTGTTTCTGTTTTAGTACTAACCTGTTTAACAAAAGGATTAAACTAACAAGTGATGTTGAATATTTTTAGAAGTACTTACATACAACAAAAGTATGAGTTAAAACACTTATAAAATTATGTAATTACTTTGCTTCTGGTAATACTTCTCAAGTTGATGTTTCTACGTAACATAAATTTACTGGTACCTGTGCACTAACTGCTACCATAAACTTCATTTGGTGTCAAGGAATGATGATAACTTTTAATTGATATCATATCCATTAAATTTATGTAGGCTATTTTTTTCAACCTCTGATGGGCTATAAAGAAAGGACAAGTGAATATACAAAAAAGATTTTATTACCAAAAGTAGTGTACTATACAGGTTATTTCTATACATAATCACCTTGAAGATTGAGGCATTTGTCATATCTGTTAACAAGCTTTGCAATAACCTCTTCATAAAATGTTCCTGCGAATAATTGGAAGTGAATTGTGATGGTTTCTTTGAGCTCCACGTCATTTTGGAGACGTTGCCCCCCCCCTAAGCCAATGCTTCAGTTCAGGAAAAAGAAGTCACTCGGCACTAGGTCGGGACTATATAGGTCAGGTGTTCAAAAATGTCTCATTGAAATTGCTAAAGGAGCCGTTGGGTTACATGAGCGCTGTGAGGATGGGCATTATCATGGATCAGAACAATGCCAGAAATCAGCATGCCTCTTCATTTGTTTTGAATAGCTCTCCGTAAGTGTCGCAAAATTTCACAACATGAATCTGCATTAATTGTTGTTCCCGACTGCATAAACTTCACAAGTAACACACCTTTTTGAGCCCCCCCAAAAAACAGCTGCCATAACCTTACAGTTGTTGAAAGTTCATTTGAATTTTGTGGGTCTCTTTGGAGAATTTGTGTGCATCCATTGTTGTGATTGTCGTTTCGTTTCGGGCATTTCATATTGAACCCATGTAACATCACCTGTCACAGTGGATTTCAAAAAATCTTTTCCATCAGTATTGCAACAGTCAAGAAACTCCAATGCTGCAGCCATTCGATGAGTTTTGTGGTCGTCAGTCAACATCTGCGGGGCCCACCGAGCACACACTTTTCTGCAGCACAAATGTTCAGTAAAAATAGAGTAGAGGGAAGATCTTGAAACTTCTGGAAATTTCATGGATAATTCACTTATGTTGAACCTTTGATTTTCCTTAACAGCTCGGTCAACTCGTTGAACAATATCGTCTGTAGCGTCAGACTTGCAACCTTGACCCCCTTCATTATGCACATCAGTTCGGCCATCTTTAAAATTTAAAAGCCATCACTCATAAAGTTGTCTCCATAAACTTGACTCATTCTTCAATGAATTTTCGCTACACTGTTCCCTTCTGCCTGCAAGAAATGATTAACAGCTCACAATTCACACTGGGCAGGAGAATCAATAGCGACAGCCATGTTTACGTGACTGCAACTCAACAGGAAATGGCATGTTTGAACTCGCCAGTGACAGAGCATGTGGAGGGGGAGATATGAAGTTGCCTACTATGCACACCAACCACCTGCCGCATACTTGGCCATCATACTGTGCAATCGGAGGTTGAAAAGAAAACAACCCTCGTAACTTCACTGTTAAGAACAAATTTCCAGACTATTAGAGAAATAAAAAACATTTCAAAGCTGCACATACTCAAGACAGAAAAAAAACAATTGGATATCAGGAAATTTGGAAATGCTCTCCAGAAATAGCCACATTGCTCTTTTTGTGTGTGTGTGTGTGTATTACTCATTCGCGAATCTCACAGTACCTTAAAGATGAGCAAAATTACATAAAAATATCTACTCTTTTATTATACAAGAATGTAGTATACTTGCCCAAAACACTGTAGTTCTGAAATAATACTGGTTGCAAAAATTGAACATAAAATCACAATTAACTGCTAAAATGAAAATATTTACAAAAATTTTAATGAAAAATAACTTCAGTGACATGGACTTGTTAAACTAGAAAAAGAGGTTAAAATAACAAATAAGGTGAATATTTTCTAAAATACAAATGCATGTAAAGAAAAAATGGAGTTAAAACATATTTTACGTATTTCACTTTGCTACTAGTAATAGATGTCATGCTTAAGTAGCAAGAAACATAAATTTATTTTAAATGCATCTGTGGATTAAAACTGCTACTGAGAACTTCATTTGGTGGGAAAATGTGATTACTTCACAATATGTATGTCTGCCTCCCTGATGTAACAATGCTTCAACCTTTATTTCCAAATGCTGTTTTGTTCTATAGCTTTCATATGCTCCATTCTTGAAGATGTTCTACATTCACTATTTTCTAAATGTGTTCATGGATTTTTAAAGTAAGAAAATGTAAGTTATCATCTTTTTAAGAGCTACAGAATATTCATGAAAATATTACCATACAAATAAATCAGATATGACTAACTGAAAAACATGCTCAAGTAGCACACAGCAAAATGCATGCAGAGAGTAAGAATAAAAGCAGGAAATTAGTTTGAAAGAAGCGAGACCACATTTCCATTACATACACCATTTTATTTATTGTTCATACAAGGATTCAATATCAGTCCAATTTTACCATGAAAAGCTGGATATGGGGGGGATTGACATAGATTAAGACAATTATCAGTACTTATGTACTTTTGCACTGACCATTTAAAAAAACTATCACCAAACAGTATGATTTAGCACCAAGGGACAAGCGCAACATCACAATACATAAGATTAGTATCTTGGTTTTATGTTATCTCAATTAATTCTTGATAAATCAAGTTAATAACTGTAGAGAAGGATTTAAAAAAAAACTGTCACCAAGCTGTGTGATTTAGCACCAAAAATGGACAAGTGCAACATCACAACACATAAGATCTTGGTTTTACGCTATCTCAATTGATCCTTGACAAATTAGGTTAACATCTGTAAAGAAGGATATAAGTTAACTGCTATTTCTATATTTTCCCAATCACATTTTGAAAAAATGAGTATTTGAAATTTGTCATCCACTGAACAGTATGCAGTGGATTATTTTCAAAGTTACAGGATAATGTCATCAAAAAAGTGTGCATTAGTCCACATGATATGGGACTTTATTTAGAATAAATAAACAGTGGTGATATAATGTGAAAAACTATGACAAACAAATAACCTCTCTCGAGTGTGATTTTTGCCAAATACTGTAACTCTTACTGTTCGAATATTTAACTGGAAAAAAGAGAAATTTGTTTTGTTTTTTTGCACTTCCACCAGAATTATTGCACGAATTTGGTAGGATCTCTGTCAGCTTTCATGATCAACAAGAAAGTTTCCAAGCTCCCAATTACTTTTGAAAATCTAATTACTGAAAAATAAATGAACAAATTACTGAAATGTCAGATGAATCAAAGTCCCATATGGTCAGACTGTGAGCCAGTCTCTAATATCCAAACAAAATCCAAAGTTATATATATTATTTTGCCAAATGAAGCTCACATAAGCAGTAAATACACAAAATACACAAGTACCACTTTTAATAAATCTTTAACTTTTTTCAGAAAAGATAATCCCAGGTTCAAATAGTAATAATCTTCCATAGAAATAATTAAATTTTATCTTTTATTTATTTTAATCGTATATATGGTTTGCAAGTACTCAGTCGGGCACGAATTTTTTTCCTCACAATTTAAATGACAAGCAAATGCACTGTAAAAAAACTAGCTATATTTCAGCAGGTTTTTACTTAATAATCTTTCTTAAATTTTTCAGTATGTAAACAAAAATCCTCAGTACTGCTAAGAGTTCAGTTTAAAAATTGAAAAAAAAAATTACCTTTCAACCATGGGTATTGGTTTCCAATCTGAGAAGGTTCCACTTATAAAAACTTCTTTACCACCACCATCCCACTTAAATACAGTTGGAAAGTGAGGCTGACTGGAAGGTGTTGCACTAACTGTTGCAGATCTAGGCCTCATATCATCTGCTTTAGTCTACAGAAAAATATATAATTAAAACATTTAACAAAATGGTAGTGGTATTGAATATTTCTCCTAGAACTTTAATAAAATGTCCTAATACAATACTCTGGCCATTTTAATTTAGTATCTAAAAGTAGTTTAAATAATAGAAATACACTAAAATTAATACCATATTTAGAGTTAAGCTGGAACAGAATTTCAAAAGTGGAAAACTGCAGAGAAAAAAGACTGCTTTAAAATTTAGAAGTAGTGTGATTTTTAAATTAGAAAACTAGGAAAATAATAAAAATTCTACGACATTTTGTAACAGGTACTGACAAATAAATAGGTACTGTTATAAGTATAATAAGCTACATAATTTATTGAGAATATTTAGATACGCTATAACTTTTGAGAAAAACATTCTTAACTGTGTAATGATGTAATGCTGCCACACCTTATGTAAGTTGGCCACTGTTCGAAAAGACAAAATTCTTCACAACAATGTCATGGCATAAAGAAGCATTCAAAAACTGTAGATCAGTTTCTTACTTGAAATTGATTGTTAGCACTTGTATGCCTACCCCGCATGATTCATAAAGATTTGTGCTATGCAAGCACAATTTTCCTTTCAGTTACTGCTATTTCTTTGATTAATTAATAAAACAGGGAATGAAATAAATCTTTGTTACTTTTATGAAAATCATTGAACTGTTATAAAGCTGCCTGCACCATTATGACGAATGCTGGACTGGCATCCAAAGTTTTTGTCAATTCATGCCATATATTATATATATATATATTCTTATGAATTTTCTACAACATAACATGAAAAGTCAGAAGAGAATAGAGATGTGCTAGAAAAATAAGTTTACAGGAGCAAACCTGTCATGAAGTAAATGGCTATCTCGCTAAATTGGCAAGATGTCGCCGAGTTGGCAATGGTTTTAACGGCTAATTTTGTCCCCAAATTTGGGTTTCAGTCTCTGCATAACTGTAATTGGTTCTGTCAAGCGAAAATTAATTGATCCACAGTTTAACTGTAACCGTATATGTTTTCCAGAAATTTCCGGAAAAGTACTGGAAATTTCTTACCGGATGAGGAAAAACTATATAAAGCCAGAAAGAGCATCAGTTCTCAGTTTTTGAGGTCAGTGTTGACTTCTGAGCATTGAGATCTCCGTGCAAGTTTTTCTTTTTAGATGAACTTTGCATTGCGTTGTGTTTAACATCCTGGCTCTTGGTACACTTTAAGTGTAATGTGGGAGTTTATTTATTCAGAACTCAAATTAGCCTTAAGCATATGCAAGAAATAGACATAGGTATAATAAATAACTAATGCAATTCAATCTCAATTCTCTCAGTACGCGATAGAAGCAAGACAAAATTTAGCGGAACAACTTGTCTTTCGTCGCCAATCTCATGGTACATAGCCAATAATGTATAGCAGACCATATCAAACTAGGCTAAAATTATCTTCATTGATTCTAAGGAATTTCAGTTAATGTAGCAGACTGCGCTGCTCCTTAATCTTCTAATTTGATACAGCTTATTATTTTTTACAGAATGTAATTTACAGACAATTACAGACTTACAAATTTCAGACTGTAATTACTGTAATTACAGACTTTTTACAGACAGCAATTTTATAAAAATTAAAGTTTGAACTTTAAATTATGTTGAAAAGAGTTTCTAACTCTGGAGCTGCAAAAGGATCCACAAAGTCAAATCATGTTTCGATGTCCATTAAACAAAAAGTGAAATTGCCGCAAAAAATGGATAAAGGCATATCCATGTCAAAATTTTCTGACGAGCATGGCACTGGAAAGTCAACTGTGTATTACAAAGAAAATGGAACTTTTTTTAAAAATTTCTTGTGGATTCCAAACACCCCACTCGCAATGAATAACAGAAAAATTTTTTGTTATGCTTAAAGTGACGATCGTGACAAAGTGATGACTGAATAGGTCAGACAGCATCGCAGCAGGGGTGTGCTATTGACGGGTCCAATGCTAATGGCTCAAACCAAAATATTTCATGATGAAATTAACTTAAAAACTGAGTGCACATATTCGACAGGTTGGTTAACCAAATTTAAAAATCGCCATGGTATAAGGCAATTAAAAATTTCAGGAGAAAAAGCTTCAGCTGATACTGAAGTTGCTGAACTATTTGCAGATAAATTCACTGAACTCTTTACTACTGAAAAGTTATCTCCAAAAGAAATTTACAGATCTGATGAAACTGGTCTTTTCTGGCAATATGTACCAACCTTGCCAACCTCTACAGAAAAGACTCCAACTGGTGTCAAAATTTCCAAAGAGAGACTAAAAATTGAGCAAATGTAAATGCATTCGAGCAAGTCAGGCATTGGTTGGTGGGAGGGGTATAGGTAGAGTACTTAATTTTAATGTAAGTTACAATAGGGTGATGTGAATAACTGAAAGTAAAGATATCATGAAGTAAAATAATGTTTGCCTAAATTAGAGAAAAAAGAGGGGGTTCAAATTCTTTTTTTTTTTCTAATTTTAAACGAACAGATTGATAATAGGGCAAAGAAGGCCACATTTCAGTTGAACTTGAGTAGAAGATAGTAATTTGGCACAGTCAATGAGGAATAACAATTTTAGAAGATTGAGACATCCGTGCTTCATGGCGCGGGGGCTGTAACTAAAAAGGTGGAGGCGTGTCTTTGCCTTTTAGCAGGAGGTTCATTCAGCCTATGGATATCGGAATAATGTGCACGATTAAATGCAAATATAAAGTAGCATTTTTAAAATCCATGTAAAATTTCTTGAACAATGGCAAGACTATTCAAGAGCTTTTAAAATATTTTAACATGAAATCTGCATTGCAAGATCGCAGAAGGATGTATCTCCAGGTACTTTAAGAAACCCTTAGCCTAATTTACCATATTTCATGGTGAGTATGATGAAGATGATAGCTGCAAATTTGAAGGATTTTGAATATCACAAACTAAAGATGAAATTTTCCAATAAATGGATTTTGTAAAGAAATGTGGAGAAGCGGTAATAAATAAAGATGATACAACAGCAGCTTTTTATTGTGATGACAATGCCCCAATCATCAATCAATTAGCGGACAGCAAAATCTGTAGTTATGGTTCTAGATACAGAAAATACAGCTACCAATAGTGAAGAAAGTGACAGAGGTTATTGAAAAAAAAATCGATTGACGAGTTAGTCGGAATTCTCGGCACAGCAATTACAGGACTTGACCAGTGGAACTTTGAAACTGAACAAGAAATTAAGTTGGTTTATAGAATTAAAGAAACAGTATTGGCACAAGAAAACATAGCAACTGAAACAACTTAAATTGAAGGAAATGTTTAATAAAGTAAACAAATAAATATTAATCTTTTTTTTTTTTTTTGTAAATTGTGCTACCCTTTAGATCATAAATACTCATTATTTCATAAATCACGATTTGCTATTTTAATTTTATTATTTCTGGGTACCATCTAACTACATTTAAATTGATGATCTAATATCTGGAAAAATACCACATCCGGAATCGCCGGATCTCGGACTCTGTACTGTATTTCATTTCTCTTTATATTAGATTGATACATTCATCTTTAAAGCTAAATTTCAACACTTCTCCAGATTATTTTCTCTGATTTTTCATCAAGGAAAAGACATTCCTTCTATTATATTTATTTGTTCAATTCAGTATGTAAAGCATGTGAGAGCTATTCCTCCAAGGTCAGGGATACTTTCCTAAAGGCAGTGTAGAAAAAACTGGTTCATATATATGTTATACATGGGTTAAAACCACAAATGCATCCATGCAGCAACCCATTCACCAGGATTTAATATTAAGTTAATCACTCAGTTAAGTGTGCAATTTTTGCATCTTTAGAATTTTTTCATTGCAATGCTTTATTTACTGTTCCTTTTTCATGCAGTATTAAGTTCCACTAAGATGTAAAATTTTAAATTGAGTTGCTTAAAGAAGTTATTAGTTTCAATTCAATATGATGACTTACCATTTGAGGTCTTACATAAACCTGAACTTATATATAAAGTAATAACAATGAGTTGGAAATTATATAAAATATATGATAATGATTTTTCTGTCCGAATAAAAATATTTAATAATTAACAGTTAATCAAGTTTTTGATTTAGTTCGGTTAAGAATAAGGAATAATGCATAAATGCTTACAAAAAAAAGGAGGCATAATTTTTTATTGCTTTAAATGTGGTGTTCCACGACAATGTTGCCTGATACATATCAAAATTGAAAGTTAAAAATCAAAATTTTTTTTCCAAATGTATTTTTTATATTTCACAGCTAATTTAGCACCCTCTTACTGTCTCGTTTGCTTTGCCCTTGTCCTGGCTCTGGTTGACACAACCCTACATATATCATTTTAATACCTAATCCCACCATTTAAAAAAAAATTTGCAACTGACATTCAACATGCATTTAGCAACAAGTTCTACCCCTCCCCAAGTTCCTTCTTATAGAACCAGAATAGTCTTTATAACATTTCACAAATTATCATATGTTAATTACTGTATTTCTTCAAACTTAAGTCAATCTCAAATTTAAACCACAGTAACATTTTTAAATTTGAAAAAATAATAAATAAATAGCTACACCTTCATTTAAGATCTGTAGATTTAGAAAACCGAAAAAATAATCAAACAAATGATTTTTATAATAAATATTTAAATATAAAATTAATTTTCCTGTCCTTAAACAAATACTAATGTAAACATAATAAGCTACCTAATTTACTGAGAATCTTTTATAAATATACTATCACTTCTGACATGTTCGCTTTCAGAATCTGAATTTTCATCTTCACTGGTGCACCCAGAGCACACTATCTTCAGTGCCATTTAAATCATAATTAATGCAACATCAATTAAAAGAAAAAAAGATTTAAAACAGAATACTGCACAGTGGGAGAAGATATTAAAACTATTTGTTTTGAATTCTAACCTCACTTTAATTTCACATCTTAAAAATTTGAATAAAAAGCGTAATATAAATTGAAAAAATAAAATCTATTTTATGCACTAGTAAATTTACAGAAGTTCCGTTTTATCAATTACATTTTGTAATGGTATGACTGGTTAAAAATTTTACAAAATGCAATTAAAAGTAGTAAAAATATTTTACTATAAATTTCAAAAGATACTTAATACACAAAGGTACAAATGTACCTCAAAAATATTTCTGCAAACTCTGAAAATGTTGTCTATGAAAAACATGTTAAAACTTGCTTCAGTCTGCAAACTGATAATTATCATTTTGTTAGCTGATGTATCGCATGAAAATTTCAGTATATACAACTTAAGGTAGTATAAATTACCATACAGCACCGGTTTATGCAAAACACATAAAAATACAACTTAATGTAGTGCTTCAGCAATATTTTCCCTTTGTTACCTATGTTTCTAAAACGACCTCTTTTTTTATGCTCAAGATACATTCAGTAGTTCGCAAATACACACATTTCTATATCGATTCATAAACAGAATTTCGGTATTTAACATGACCTAGGATTTTAACAGGTCATTCATTACTTAATAAAGCACAAAGGTAAGCTGGATGGTTAACTGATTAATATAAACCAGGTGAAGGCTATCATCTTAAGGGAAAAAATACATTTCAAGCGAAAGCAACTTTATTTATGTTGCACATAGGGAAAATTCCCAAAACAGTTAACTACATTTTCAACTGAGGTCAGATTACCAGCATCCTAAGCTCCTATCCACACAGTCACTGGTGGGAGAAAAAGAACAAAAAAGATTTGGATTTCAAAAATGATGTATTAACCCTTGGACTACAAATTTAAAAAGAAAAAAATTACTCTGTTTCCTATCCAAGTGAACAAAATATGTCATAAAGATGCATTTAGCATTTGAGATTTTTTTGATAAACAGTTTTCAAGCCAAAGGTTGGGAAACACATATGTCCCAGCCATAGTTAATGGTGGGATACAAAGTCCCACATGTAGCGATCGTCTTACTACAAGCACACCTATTATTCTGGAAAACTTTATTATATGAAATAGATTTTACATCGTATGATAGAGGATAAAGCATTCTTTGCCTTAACCCAACATTACACATTGAACAGCTCATATTTGTTCTTTTCTCTATGTTCATTTGTGTATAACGAACACAGCGGCATCTCGATTTTCCAAGTATTGGAAGATGATTCCCAACATTCAGGAGATTGTAAGTACTTATTAACTCATCAGTAATTTTTAAACTTTTAGTGGGGCATATATGTCTCGTTATTAGTCAAAGGGTTGAACAGCTACATTAACTGAACCTAGTATTATAAGAACATTAATCTTATGTTCAGTTAAAATGAAATAATTAAAAGATTATCTTAAATTCTTGGAACCAGTCTTATGGAATTTGGTAAAAGTTTACAATTGGGTGCCCCCCTTTTTTTTCCGATTCTTTTTTTTTTACTCCAAGATCGGCACCAGGAAGGCACAGTTTCAAGATGGCCACTTACACAAAACCAAAATAAGAAGTCAAAAAATTGCACAAACTCGATGTCCATGTACACATCGATCTATTTTCACTTAAAAAGAATAATTAGAGAATTGCACAAACTAGGCACTCCACAGTGCCTTAACTTTGTCCATGTACACATTGATCTATTTTCACTTCCAAAAATCAAGAAGCTAAAACAAAGTTAAAACTATCATGGTAGCCAGAAAAAGGGTTTCATCGCCAAAAACTGAACAAATTTGTCGCTGATCGAAAGGGCCCCCAATTCTACACTAGAGCCTGGAATTTTTCTGGAAGTCAAAAATGAACAACATCTAGTCCAATTAATTTACATGTCTGTTTTCTTTTACTGTAATCATATAAAAAGCATATAATACACATTTTGCTCATGAAGTATTCATTAAGAAATATGCCATACATTTTCACATTAAAATTAATATAAAGGTAATGTTGAATATTATTATTTATCAGAGTTATTTATTAAATCTTCATTAGTCCAGCCTCTCAGACATTTTGTAATGAGTTAAAATAAACTGACAATTTATGATTAGCCAATGAAAAAAGGATTAATTAAATTGCCTGGAAATTATAAAAATTTCCTTAAATTTATCATATACGCTATGTCCACAAAAGTCTTTACTCAGCTTTTACTTTCATAATCAATGGTCATACAATTCCAAATACAGAAATATTTTAAATAACACAAATATTCATGTCACAAGGTATGATGATCCGTATTGCCAAACAGAGTGTTATGAAAACTACTGATCAAAATTCTTTCAAAAAGGTGATCTTATCCACAGAATCTTACAGAATTCAGAATCTGTGTTACAGAACACAATAGTAGGCTTCAGCACTGGCACAGAGCAAACTCTTAACATTATTTGCATAATGTAAGAATGAAAAATGCTTCTACTTTAAAGAATTTTTTATGATTATTAAATAATGAATCTAAAGGAATATAACAGCATGATAATATATGTAATGTCCTTTCAGCATGTGAAAACTTTTATTTCAGAATACCACATGTAACAAAATTATAAATTAAAGAATGTTACACACAAGCAAATTACAAAAGAATATGATTGAATGAAATTAAAGAAAAAAAAAATAGAGCTTATTCTAATTTATTTTTTGACTTACCCCTAAAGGCAATAATGCCAAAGGTGACATAAAAAATTCCAAATTTTGAAATTAACATAGGCAATTTTGGTCACACAGAAGACAAACATTTTGTGTCTCAGTTTTTGTAACTACCATTTGCACAGATTAATCCACATAGAATAATTATAAAAAAGAAAAATATTTAATAATTTTAATCAATGCAGCTGGGATAATTTCATAAAAACATTTGGTACTTATATATTAATATAACCACCTTACTATAGGTCATTTCAAAATGTACCAAAACCTGACAACCTTGTAGATAACCATTCTTCTGGCAACCATAGCAATCCTTCAGTAAAGCAACATCGCCATTTTTGTATGTGTTCATTTCTGCTGTTTAAGTTCCAATGGTTTTTATAAAAAAACCGTGACATATTTTGCCTTAAATTTAGTTTTAAAACATGAAATTTGCCAGCAATGGAAAAAAATTGCAGTAAAATCTCTACAAGAATACAGAATTTTGCTGAAAATGTTCTAAAGGGAACAACGAGGAAATCCCCTTCCTTGACAGCTGCTGTTGCCAAGAGTTGCATGAAGGTGAGCTTCCACAATTTTCTGGGTTTTTTAAGGGGGGGGGAATGCTGTGTACTTAAGAAGAAGAACGACGCAAAAAAATTACAAAAAGATTTGAAGAGAAATCTAAGTGCTTTATTTTTTTAATACTTCAAATTTGCATTTTAAATTGCTAAAGTATGTTTTCTTTTTATATGCTGATAATATTTATCAATTTACAATAAATGCTGATAGCCTGGGAATCTTTCTAAAAAAGGGAGGGAGTGAAAACTACCATGTTGCACCCAATTTCTTTTTTCATCTGTAAAAAATCACCAAATCGTGCCAAAAAAGTTGCATTAATATGTAAGTACCAAATATTTAATATTTCTAATTAGACATCTTATGATTTAAATGCATTTTTATCTAAATTAATCAGTTTAAAAAGTAGACACTATGTTTTTAAGAACTGCATTTATTGCTTTTAAATTCCTAAGTTGTTAATTTACAACAACAGACTAAATTTGAAAGTTAAATATCTTACACTTTATTGAATGGCAACATGCTGGCATGCAGGCTATAAGAATGTTTTATTTCAGGCAGTGGCAACACATTGCTTTTAATAGCCAAGTTAGTTGATTAAAATTAAAAGATACATGCTGTGAATTTTATCAAATGGCAACAGTCTGCTATGCTTATGATAAAAATGTTACAAATATACAATTATGG
>KK120135.1:333626-346440 GCA_000611955.2 Stegodyphus mimosarum
CTTCCACTGATTCAGTACCTGCAGTTTGGAGCAACCCATGGGGAAAGTAAAGGCCCGTTTCCACTACTGCGCATGCGTTGTGGTGCGTATGCGTTTCTCCAATCAGCGAACGAATTCATTTTGATTGACATCTGGTTCCGTCGATGGATGACGGAACGGATGAAGTTCAACAATGTTCAACTTCCATGCGTAGGTCTGCAGAAACGTTGGGGTCACGTGGTAAAAATGGAGCAATCAGGTGTTGTCACCAAAAATTAATGGCAGCAGAAGCAGCGATGAACGCTGGCTCAGAGAAAGAATGTTTTGCTAAAAAATACTTATTTATGAATTAGCATTATTGTGAGAAATCTGCGTACTGAAAAAGACAGCAATCAGCTGAATTTAATTAAAAAAAAGATAAGAAAAATAAGATAACTGCAACTACAGTACTAGTTCCCAGAGAGCAGTGATTACTGTCAAGGAAATCAGGAGCAAAATATATAATACCAAGTTCATGAAATAGGAAAATTTGTCCTGAAAATTATTTTCTAGTTCTGCATACACGTTTACCTTTCATGATAATGAATGTCTGACTATATCAAACTGCTATAGCAAATCAGATACGGCATGAAAAGATTTGTTACTTTTTTCTTTTGAAACAGGTAGAAACTAAAATCATTAATTATAAATTAAATTTAGTAGCCTTTTAAATATTCCACTGAATTAAAGAGTACATTAAAGTTATATTTCTCTATTTACACATATACCTTTTGGCTAGCATATATTTGTAAGCACATGGAATATATTTTTAGCAGTCTGTTTAACTTCAATCGGAACGCCACTTTAAAAAATAATGCTTTTTGTAAGAAATGTACTAGAAGCTGAAGAACAAACTCTGGTGAATTTTTTAGCCGATAGCACACTGAAATAGAAACAAAAAAATTTAGTTTTATGAATTCATTTACTTGATAATATATATAAGACAAAATTGTTAATTACGTTAGCGTGGTGATAGCGTAGTGGTAAAGCTGAGGGTAGCGAGCTCTGGCCTTTTGGGTAGTGAGTTCGAATCCCATACTTTTCTTTTTTCACCCTGTTTGCAATTTTCTCAGCTCCGTGTTCCAATTTTATCTATATTTGTGTTTTAAAATTTATTTCTATTGTTATGTGCATTAAATATAACGTTTTATTGATGCTCTTATTTATTTAAAATTTTCCCTCAAGAATTTATTTTGAAAATTATAATATAATACAAATTTAAAATATACTCCCTATATATATATATAGATATTTTTTCATTTCACTTTTATGTTAATGTACATACATGTGAGGAGACTTTGGGATGTTTCCAGGTCTAAACTTTCAATACCAATGAACATGAGACAGTATTAATGCCCTGAACAATTTTAATAAAACAATTTTTAAAAAACTTATTATAATAATTGCTTTAAATTCAGAGATGTTTCCAGTCTAAACTTTCAATACTAATGAACATGAGACAGTATTAATGCCCTTAACATTTTTAATAAAACAATTTTTAAAAAACTTATTATAATAATTGCTTTAAATTCAGTTCTCTCCAGCTGAAGCACAGGAATTAATTAATTAAATATTTCCATTTTATTGACCTTAGGTATGCATACATATATAAAGAGAAATCAGCTTACCTTTATAACTTCTTCCTTAAAAAGCTATGAATTTAAAATTTATAAATTCAAAATAATATTTCATGGATTATGCATAAAATATAACTGCGCATAGTGCATTTTGAAAGAAACGAGATTTCTAATAAATTATCCAGCTATGACACAAAGACACTGAAGAAACTGACGCTAAAATTGTATATAATATCTGTTTTCTCCCCAAATTTGCACATATTTTAAAAATATACAATCTCACATAGTCAGCTGTATACAAGCATAGCAAATTTTGTGTAAATATTGTGAACCTTTCTTTACAGTTGCTCTGTATTTTTAAGGTACCAGCTATTTTTATTTGTTTTGCAGTTACAGTACATTTTAGTTTTAATTATATATTATTTCGTTAACATTTAAGTCTTCTAGAAATGGAAAGAAATTTTTAAAAAGTTACTCCAGCTTCTATGCAGTTAGAGACGTTCATAATATGCATTATAACCTTACGTATCTAAAAATTGCTAACTTGCTTTACTTTCACAGTTCATAAGCAGAACTAAAAATTTCCAATAACATCGTCCGAATAATCGTAAGTTAAATCAGAGACCTCTGGTGGCAATGAATGCAACTGACCACTGAACTTCCGTAAGCATAAATCCAACGCAATAGTGTAAACGGTTGTCCGTCTGCGTAATGCGTTTCTCCCAATACGCACCACAACGCATACGCAGTAGTGGAAACGGGCCTTTAATGTAACCACCTTAATAGAGGTAGCCAAATTTTCAGAATGTGCCAAACTGTGGCAATCTTGTGCATATTCATTCTTCTGACAACCATAACAATCCTTCAGTCAAGTAACACCGCCATTATTGTATGTGTTCTTTTTGCTGTATTTCAAGTTACAATGGCTTTTAAAAACAAATCGTGGTATATTTTGCCTTAAATTCAGTTTTAAAATACGAAACTGTGAGTAAAATTTCTATAAGAATACAGAATTTTGCTGAAAATTCTCTAAAGGGAACAAGAAGAAAATCTGTTTCCTCAATAGCTGCTGTTGCTGAGGATTGCACAAAGCCCAATCTCTGCAATTCTCTGATTTTTTACCCCAGGCGAAAACAGATTGCTGTGTACTTCGGAAGAACTGCGTAAAAAAAATTGCAGACTGATTTGAAGGAGAATGTAAGCATTTTATTTTTTTAATGTATCACATAATCCTTATTTAATAATTAAAATTTATATTTTAAATATCTAAAGAATGTTTTCTTTTCATATGTTGATAATGTTTATCGACTTACAGTTTGGGAATCTTTCTAAAAGGAAGTGCAAAAACCACCAACTTGCACTTGAAACGTAACTTCTACCTTTCCATCTATAAAAAATCACCAGATTGTGCCAAGGTGGTCGCATTAATAAGCAAGTACCAAAATAAAAATAGAGATATAAGTGGTTTATAAGTTAAGACATTCGATGCCTTGTCATGTGCCACTGCACTACGTGAGGCCAACACAAGAACCCAATCCCATGGAAGTGCAGGGTGTGGGGTCTCAGTATCCAATCCTGTGTTATTGTGGAAAGAGCTAATTATCAAGGTTTATTCTCCGTTTCAGGCAGCATGTGGCGATAGACTCATTTCTACCGCTGGCATCGCTTTTTTTCCCTATAGCGGCAGGGAACATGTTAAAAATATCCACATCAAATGAGAAGAAGGTCATAACATGGTACAAAACATCAACTCAAACATTCCAAGCACTGTGGACCAGATCATGAACATCTGCATGCACATTTCAAATTGAAGTAACTGAACAGGGAGGTTGAAAATGGCCTTTGTAGAAACTTAAGTTTATTTTCAAAAAAAAAACCTCAATCGCACATTTGCTGGATCAACACCTGGTGTTGATTAGATGAATGTAAACATGTTTGCAAAGGGTCACAGTTATCCAATGTCAGGTAAAAAGATTGTTTCGATATCCACTACCTCTATTTGGAATCTGTTCCTATTCTGCTTTTAGCATTATCTCTATTCTTATTACTGCTTCATTACTGAAGCTCTGATGTTCAGGCAACTCTTATTTACCATAATAATGATCCCAAAGCATCAAAGTAGTCATGCTACTACTAATAATAATAAGCTCAAGAAAAGCATTAATGTCCTTCCTATTATTAAAAAAACTACAATTTTAGATTAAATTGAAACAGATGGTAAAATCATATGTTAAGATTGCCAGATTCTACAGGAAGAAAGAATTTTCAATCATGAAGTGACGAAGAGAATGGAAGAAATTTACTATTGCAAGATATACTGAGCAGTACAAGTAAAACATTTTTTTAATCCTTTAATCATTTTTCGAAGATTAACCAAAAGTGTCAAAATCTTTACTTCAATATGTTCAAGATAGGAAATGTACTGGAATGTGCAGTACATTTTACACCACATTACTTAGTAAAACAATAGACAATGGTACTTTTTATTTAATGTTGGTAGTTTTATTTAGCATAATTTATCAATTAAATTTTATGGTACTTCCTGATAATCTGCACTGTCCTGAAAAGTATTCATAAGGTAACCTACTATGTCACCAAAATGTATTTATGTGGCAACCCAGATATGCCTGCATGTGCAGAAAATAAGCACTGATTTCTACCTTCAAATTTGATTATCATTAATGTTTGTCACATAGAGTGTTTTTCTTTTTCTGAAGGAATTATAATGGGATAAAAAAATGATATTGCATTCTTTCAGAAATATCGTATTTTGCCTACTAGTACTGAATGAAAAAATTCACATACCATGAAATTGTATTTTGTAAAAGAGCTTCAAATATCAAAATTTGAGTACCGATTTTGTGCAATTCTTAGATGTTCTCTCTCCGATCTCTCTCAAAAACAGATAGCTGTATACATGCAGAGGATGACAGTGCATGCGTGACAAGTTGTGTGCAATGCTGAGTTTCTGCAGTTCTCTCTCTCTCTCTCTCTTTTTTTTTTAAGTTGAACCAAATCACTGTGGAGAATAAAAAGGTTAAGTGTTTATTATGGATGTTTCTTGAATTTTTAATTTTGCTAATTGGTGCCTTTTTATGTAATTCTTAGTCATTGCCATTTTTGTAAATGACTGTTGCCTTTCACATTTTAGCTTGGCAAAAAATTAGTTGCTAACGGATTGTGACTTTTTGGGAAGGAGGTGCTCCCAAAAAGCAGAGCACCAGTTTCAGTAATCAGAGCACCAGTTTTACATGTATGTGTAAATCATATAACTCTTGTTTAAAGCATTTATTATTAATAGTTAAATATATGCACAGTACTCTTAAAATTTTCTTAGAATGTATTATCTGTGATTTCAGAATGCTACCATATAGTTAGAAAAATCTGATTTAAGAGAATAAAGCAACACCAAAAAGAGAAATAACATTTTACATTAGAAACAAAATTTTTTTAAAAATAATAATAATAATCTTTGATACAACATGCATTTCAGATTTTATGCAAAATGTTAGTTGGTGTGTTTAAGGTTGGAAATTTAATGCAAAAACAGAATAGATATATGTTTCAAGTTTACTGTCTTGCAGTGGTCCCCAGCAATTTGGGTGTGGCTAGATTCCATTGGCAAAACCAATTTTATGATAATTCAAGTGTAAAAAACTGCCTGAAAAATGTGTTACACTTCTGAAGCAAATGTTACAAAGTAGTTCTTTATTCTTAGGAATAAAATCAAAATTACACAGGCTTAAGTCTGGGAAGCATGATGGATAGTACAGCATTTCCTAGCCTTACTAATGGAATGTGGCCCACTAGCAGCCTAGTGGTAAAATTGCTAAATACTGTGGAAGTTCCAACCTAGGTTTAATTTCAAGTGAACAGTCTGGCTGCATGGGTATTTCCATGTTTTCTCCCATGTTTAACATGTATATGAGGAAGTTTCCCTTAGAAAGTCCTCCTTGGAGCTGCATATTATCCATCTGAGCCTCCTACAAAATATTTAGAAAGTTCCTTCACAAAGAACTGCCATTTTTTCCTCAAACCTAACTGATCACACTGTTTTAAAAAATTAACAATAATACTGTATTCTGATGATCTACCCTGGCCATACAGTATGCATTTAGACAGCACCATCAGTCTTTCACAAAATTTAACATAACTTTCACACTTCTCTAGCTATGATGAACTTTTGGACTTCACGGCAATTTGCAATAATATCACTCATTCAATTTGGTTAAAGGCTTTTAGACATTTCACTACAGCCCAGTAAGGTAATGCAAACTTGTTGAATGACTCTTAAAGACCTTGATGTCACTGTTATGACAACTGGCACATTAAATTTCCATCCAACTCTACTGCTTCTGTTTAAAAAATATCACGGCTGCCTACTTTAGACCATCAGCTAATCTAAGGCTCTGTTTTTTTTTTTTTTTTTTCCTATTCCTGAACAAGCACATGAAGACAAGAGATGGTCCATTTGCTCTTAAGTAAGTTAGACATGAAATTAACATGTGGTACAAGCAATATTAACTGATGCTATTCTGTGGCATCTCTACTGAACCGATTACAATTTCAACCCAATTAAATTTCTAAAAATCAAAAATACTCAAAGTTCAAAATTATAGAAATTCAAAAGAAAAATGATGCTGAAGTCACATAACCTACAGATTCCTCTGTTATATTAAACACATTCTTTTACAAAAATCTCAAACAAACCATTGCCTTCTTTTTTGGCTCAATACATAATATCACATCCCTTTGATAAACTTAAACTGAAACACTTACTTTACTGTCAAAACAACTGTCATCAATTTCAAATATAATTAAAAAACTATATAAAAGTAATAAATCTATAATAACTTTATGGTAAATAGCAAAACAAAATTTGATTTTACAATGAATGTTAATCACAAAGCAAAATAACCACAATCAGAATAATGAGCAATAATGGTGCAACATGTGTAAGAATAAAATACAGTTTACTTTAAAAGCAGTATTGGTTTCATCAGCTTCTTCTAGAGATGGCTGATATATGAGCCTCCCTTTCCTAGTTCCACTGCCAAATTCAAATACTTTATCATCTTTATTTGGTGAAGATGGACACTCAGCACCAGAAGAATAAGCTCTATCACGTTTGTTTGAACTTGTATTTCCCATTTCCTTTTGAAAGCTGTAAAAAATTCCATATATAAAACAACTCTTAAAAATTAAAATATAATTTCTATTTTTTTTAAATCACAATAAAATCATAGACATTAATAGTAAAGGAAATAATATGCACATATGCATTGTTAACAATATAGTTGCTTAAAAAGACTCTAGTAATCATTACTATACTTCAATACATGCTATTTTAGCATATGGGTACTCTCACAGTTTTTTAGCTAATGGTAGAAGGACAATTTTCCAAGAAAATTCATAAGAGTATATTAATTAATATCACAAAATAAAAATATTTTCATATCAAAAACGCATGAATATGAAATAATCTGTCATACTTCTGGCATTCATATTTTAATTCTTAAAAAATTCCAAAATATCTCTGCACTGATGTATAGAAATAAATATGCTTCACTTACTTAATGCTCTCCAAATCCTCCACCAGCAACTAAATGTCACTTTTGCAGAAACCATAACTACTTGATGCTTTTACCATCACAACTACTTTGATGTCAAATCTGAAGATCTGATTTAAAATTTATTCAGTTTCATATGAAATTCTCTATTGTTTAATAAAATAAATCTTTGATATTTATTATATCTACCTCTAAATGCTTGCACATTTCAAAATTTCTTTTGTGGCATGTTCTAAAGAATTTGTACTGTACATTGTTCACAATAAACTCAACCACACACATTTATCAACATTTTAAAATCATAGACAGCACATAAAGTCATGCTAAAATTACAATGCACTGTTGCAATTGTTTTGAAATAGAAAAGCTGCTACCATACATTAAAATATTTGGGAAGAACAACTATGTTGTGCAGTTTTATACTTTGTCGCTTGATGTAAAGTAGCTACCCACTACATATCTCTATGGCTGCAAGTCAAGGAAAAACAAGTACTTCAAAATAATAGCAGACATAAAGTTTCGGTGACAATAGTTCAATGCTTTGCAAACAGTTTAAACTCTAAAACCTACTCTACTCTCAAAATAAAAATTACATATTTCGTTCAATGGCAAATCTAGTCGAAATTTGTTCAAAATAGAATGTTGTTTGTTTGATATTGCTTCTCTCAAATCTAAGCATTTATACAATAAATGACATAAAAAATACTGAATGCCAGAATTACATTGATTATTGCTTAAATTTGTTACCAAACCCAAAACTCGTCAATGCCGTAGAATAAACTGTATGTAGTCAACAAGAATTTTTTAATCACTAGTTTAAATATAAAACAGGAAAATTTGACTTAAACAAATCGAAGTAAAATGAAAGCAAATAAAACTGAGAATTTACTTTTCATCTCTAATATTTATAAGTTTTATCACATCAAACAAATTTTATCTTATTTTAATATGTTTACTAATGTATTTTCAGAATGCATTTCAATAAGACAGTAAGGAAAGAGAAGGAACTCAATCACACATATTCAGTCCTTTGAACATTTATCTATTATTCTTCAAAATTTTAATTTGAAGGGTTATTATCATCCTGCTATGATTTTGGAATACTAATATCCAAACTGCAGCAGAGCAGAAAAACATCAACAAGTTTAAGTTAGATAACTTGAATATGACTAAGCACACAAGGCTTTGTGCCTAAAGGGGAATGCCCTTGTAGAGAACTCTAAGGGAAATTGGCTTATATTCATACTAGAAAACAACAAAAACCAAGCATGCAGCCAGCTATTTGTCTGAGAATGAACCTGAGTTGAACACTTAGTATTCAGTGATTTTAACCACTTCGCCATTGGTGAGACATACCAGTAAAGAAACAGAAATAAATACAAAGCCAAATTATACAGATTTGTTTTTTCTTCGTACCGCTAAAAATTTATAATTTATTATATACAAATAAAAAATTTTGCATCTAAAAAATGACTGCTTGTTCAGAGTTCTCTTCCCCTTTTTTAATACAGTTAGTTCTGCTGTCTGTATTTTTGACATTATAGTTTAATATTTGTCCATTAAATAATAAATAATTTTAAATCGAACCTTTTCCCCTTTTATTATAGATTAATTTAGCTCAATACAAAGCATAATTTATATATATACAGTACAAAGTCTGAAATCAAAACATCCAATATCTGGACCATCAAAGCACTTTTTTAATGGGGGGAAAGTTCCCCCCCCACAAAATCAATGGAGAATAAAATATTCTAGAAAAAGTAGGTGTGCGATAAAAATTATTTTTCATGACTAATTGAGACTTCTGTATGTAACTTTCAAATACCTGCTAGCTAGGTAATCACAATGAGGCCAATACAATGATGCATAGACTGAAGTTAGCTGCAACCACATTTTCTGCCTTTAAGAGGTTGTGGAGGCAGCGGGTTAATATTTTTCTATCGAAGTTAAACAATATGTGAAGCCCTGCAACATACTTGTTTGGAGTGAGATGCTACTACTATTGGTTTCCTTTTGCTGGAATAGCAGCACGGAAGAGTGAAAAAATTAGATTTGGAAGAAATTAAGCTCAGCTAATACACCAAATTGCTCTTACTCTTAATTTATTTGATCCACTTTATTTTTAGCAGGCTATTATTATTTATAGCTAGCTTATCAAAGTTTGAATTTTTGATCATATTAAAAAGACTTTCTAATTCTGGATCTGTAGCAGGATACTTGTCTATGGTGGCCATAGTATAAGTAAATGGCTTTGAAAATTCGGTGAAAATGCGCTTTAGCCCACTGCTTGGCGATGTTTTGAAAATCGCCAATTCGGCACGTTTCTGCGAAACGTCTTTGCAATTGCAACCTTTCCGACACGCTCCGCGAAAATCTATTGTAAACAAAACATAGAATTCTAAAGCATAAATTAGTATGGAAACTGTTGCCACAAAAAGATAAAATAATATGCAAAACGAACATTATGATCATTAAAATATTTGTCAGTTAGGTTTAAATTAATTATTTACATTTTATGTTGTAATACTTACACATTTTATGCTGTAATACTTACACATTTTATGCCGTTACATAACCTTCCCGACACGCTCGCGAAAACGTAACCAAAATGGCATCGAAGAAAGAAGGAATTTTTTTTAAAAGGGCATTAAAATTACAAACGATACCATGTGCACAGCGTTCCTTTTAAACATAAAAAAACTTCAGCGAATTGCACAATGTAGGCAACGTGCACAAATGAACAAAATAAGCTAAAATAACGAAAATAAATTACAAGAAAATGCCATGCGTACAGCGTTCCTTTTAAACTTAAAAAAAACTTCAGCGAATTGCACAATGTAGGTAACGTACACAAATCAACAAAATAAGGTTAGCGGATATACGGAGTTACCCATGTTGGCGCGTTTATTGCTCATTCAAAAACAATCGCCGCCAAGCAGTGGGCTAAAGCGCATTCCAACCGAAAATTCTCCAAAATAGCAACTATTTTGGCTTAGATTTTGAATTCTATGGAAGACAAAATTGTTTAATTCATGGAATTTGTGAAGAAATGTGGAGAAGTGCAGATAAATGAAATGATGTAACAGAAGTTTTGCATTGCAATCACAATGCCCCAATCAGTAATCACTTAACGGATGGCGAAATCTGTACAATAATACTGACAATAGTGATAAACAGATTTTTGAGAATGAAAAGATTTCAAATAATTATTTAGTGGGAATTTTTGACATGGTAATTACAAGACTTGAATAATGGAACTTTGTAACTGAACAATAAATTATGTCTATCTATAAAATTTAAGAGAAAGTATTAGCACAGAAAAGAAATAAAGGTTGGAATGCGCTTTAGCCCACTGCTTGGCGGCGATTGTTTTTGAAAGAGCAATAAACGCGCCAACATGGGTAACTCCGTATATCCGCCAACATGGCTGACTGTTTGTACGTTGCCTATATTGTGCAATTCGCTGAAGTTTTTTTTAAGTTTAAAAGGAACGCTGTGCACATGGCATTTTCTTGTAATTTATTTTCGTTATTTTAGCTTATTTTGTTCATTTGTATACGTTGCCTACATTGTGCAATTCGCAGATGTTTTTTTTAAGTTAAAACGGAATGGTGTGTACATGGTATCGTTTGTAATTTTAATGCCCTTTTAAAAAAAATTTCTTCTTTCTTGGATGCCATTTTGGTTACGTTTTCGCGGAGCGTGTCGGGAAGGTTATGTAACGGCATAAAATGTGTAAGTATTACAACATAAAATGTAAATAATTAATTTAAACCTAACTGACAAATATTTTAATGATCATAATGTTCGTTTTGCATATTATTTTATTATCTTTTTGTGGCAACAGTTTCCATACTAATTTATGCTTTAGAATTCTATGTGTTGTTTACAATAGGTTTTCGCGGAGCATGTCGGGAAGGTTGCAATTGCAAAGACGTTTCGCAGAAACGTGCCGAATTGGCGATTTTCAAAACATCGCCAAGCAGTGGGCTAAAGCGCATTTTCACCGAAATAAATAATAAACTATCATAAAAAATACTAAAGTTTCTTCTAAAACTGTTAATAACTTCCTAACTTGCTAATACATATTAGTTATAAAATAAACACTTTTTTTTATTAATTTATAAGTTATTACAGATGTACTTTTCAAAGAAATAAAAAGCAACATTTGATGATAAAAAATGATAATAAAAAATAATTTCTAATTTTTTTTTAAAACTGAAAACATATTTAGTTGGACTTCTTACATACTCAGAGTTTTATTGCAATTTGGGAGTTTTATGCTTATACGGGAAAAGGGGTTATGCAAATTAGGCCAATTTCCTCTAAAAACTATAAAAATACATTTCAGATTTCAGAAAAAATATAATCAAATTTTGAATAAAAGATTACCTTTCTTCTTCGATTGTCTTTCACACTGCCCTTTTTCTTAATAATATGAATTGTTTGGAAGTAATTCATTAGTCATTTTTCATTTGAAAACTTAAGATCTGTCCCCATGTTAGATTGTTCACTTGCATGGACAATTCAATATGAGTCTTTTAAGAAGCCAAAATTGCACTGTCTGCTTTAATTTCACAATGAAATATGGCATGTGAATATAAAATTAGAACCACAAACACTTACTTTGTTTCTTATCACCATTCATAAGGAAACTGTAATGTAATTCCAGCTTCCAAGAATTTTAATACATCCCCACTGTCTAAATACAGAACCTAGACTGACTGTAATAAAAAGTAGTCTTGAACCAGACTATGCTCAGCTACTGAAAAAGTCAGAATTCTGTTCATTCCACTTTAAACTTAAACACTTTTCTATCGCTCAAGTATGCAAAACATCCCAGCAACTTGACTGGCTAATTGATTGATGCATAGCAAATGAAAGTTTAGTTACCTAACGGAAGGGATGTCTTTGTGGACAACTTTTTTACGGACATCGACTGATATTCATATTACACATAGGTTAAATCAGAGAAGCGACCAGACCATTTGCTGGGAATCCAACCCATATTCCACACAAATGACAGACAATTAGGAATTTAGGAAGTCGACAGTACGCGAAAAGAGATTTGCCACATTTATCTGACTATAAAGAATTAAAAAAATTTACTAAATAAGGGGGGCTAAAATAATAGAAGGCAATTTAAGCATTAAAGAGAAAACAATAACGATGAGACCAAAAATGGTAATTTAGTCAATTCTTACTCTAACTTTAAAAAGTAAAAAGCACATAATATTTAATTACTAACAGAAATTGTACGAAAAGGTAATATATAAAAAAACACACCTTATTCTCCCGAACAAATACTTCTTGTAGAGATCTGTGGTCACTCCTAAATGAAACACATTTATACATAAATTAATACATGAAAGTAAACTGAAATGTAAATATGTTACATCTCTAAAAGTGAACAACGGTTTTAACTGTGATAGAATTGTCCTAATGCATAGAACACAAGTTACATCAATAACAAACACTTTTTAAAATTTCTTAATTGTTTTCAATAGTTTTGCTTAACTATTTCACCAGCAGTCCATCACTTTTTTGCTGATACATATACATATATTTGACTTGAAAATGTTACAGTTCATCCTCCATGCAATAATATAGATTTAAAAAAAAAAAAAAAAAAAAAAAAAAAAAAAAAAA
>KK120136.1:12582-28063 GCA_000611955.2 Stegodyphus mimosarum
ACTTTATATCAGGAATTAATTGGGGAACTTTTATATTTAGCGAATAGAACGCGTCCTGATATATCATTTGTAACAACTTATTTGTCACAATTTAATCGTGCACCAGAAAAAGGGCATTATCTTTTGGATAAAAGGGTATTAAGGTATTTAAAAGGTACAATAAATAAAAAACTTTTCTATAGTAATGATTTTGGAGTTTTAAATGCATGTGCTGATGCTAGCTGGGGAAATGCAGAAAATGGTAAGTCATTTTCTGGTGGTACTATTTTACTAGGTGATTCATTGATTTCTTGGAAATGTCGTAAGCAAAGAAGTGTTAGTCTCTCAACTTGTGAAGCAGAATTATTTTCTATTTCTGAAATTTGTAAGGATATTATTTGGACTGTAAATTTATTATCAGAATTAAAATGTAAACAATTTTTGAATGGTGCAGTGACTTTGAATACAGACAGTCAAGCTGCTATAAAAATCTTGCCCCACGATCTAATTTTAGAATTTAATAGGCAAAGAGATGAAGGCGACGTTGACATCTTTAAATTCATTTTATTCTTAAAGAAGGAGGTCGAATGTCGCGAAAGTACTTTATTGGCTTGCGGTGAAAATAAAACGTTTACTAATTATTATAATCAGAAAGCTGTAAATAAAAGACACAACAGAAATACACCCACTGCTAGTGCATTTAACACTACAGTACAGCGAGTATGCATCTTCTGTGAGAAACACCACGATTCTTTTTGTTGGGTAGAGGCGAGCGAACTTTTTTCTTATGCGCATGCGTATGAACTGTCGTGGCGCAGTTATCTCCTCCCGACGCATTCGTCTTGCGAGCGTGCGAACGTAATGACATAGTATGCTGTGTGATGTTGAATATAACTTGCTGTGTGCTCTTTTTATTCTTTTTTCCTGTAATAAAGTGTCTTGTCCTAAATTGATGGATTTTTTACTCTCAATATGGACCTCTGAACAACACTTTTAAATGCTGTAAAGCGGTAACTGAGAAAATAAATATTCTCAAAGCACATAATCGATGTTTTAAATGTTTTAAGAAATTTCATTTGAGTCGGTTTTGCAGAGATAAAAATGTATGTAGTAAATGTAACGGCAAAAATCATCATGAATCTGTTTGAAAGGTCATGAGGAAAAATCAAATTCATGCAATTTATCTGAAAATGAATCAATTGACACGAGTTCGAAAAAGGAACCTTTAGTGTCAAATGTTAATACTAACACTTTGGTTTCTCAGTGTAATATTTCTGTTTCAAAAAATACTTTATTGCAAACATGCACTGGTTTAGCTTGCAACGAAAACGAAACTAAAGTTGTTCGTATTCTTCTTGATCAAGGTAGTGAAAGATCGTTTATTAAAGATACCTTAGCGCGATCTTTAAAATTAGAACCTATCCGAAATGAAACATTGTCGGTTTTTTCGTTTGGAACTAAGAAACCAATAGTTCAAAATTATCCTGTGGTCGTAATTGAATTAAGAGATAGAAATGAAAAGAATAAAATAAAATTGGAATGTTTAGTGACTAGCACGATATCAGCTTGTCCCATAAAGAGTCCCAGACATAACACCCTCGAAAAAATGAAGCACTTAGGTTTACATTCAGCAGATTTAAGTGTAAACAACAATGAAGAATTACAACATGTGGGAATATTAATTGGCGCCGACCGATTCTGGGATGTAGTACTTACAAGCAAGCCGGAAACGCATAAATACACATATCCAAGCCGTAAATTCCATTTTTGGATGGCTGTTAGTGGGGAATGAAAAAAATAAACGAAAGGAAGGCAACGATTTGAAGCAATTAGCAGTTATGGTAGGAAATGCCTCGATAACAGATGATTTAAGCGTGTTTTGAAAACCCGATTCAATGGGAATAATAAATGAAGGGCAAAATGAATTTAATCAAACTGATGACCTAATCAGACGTTTTGAAAGAGATATACTGTTTAAAGACGGACGATACGAATGTAAACTCTTGTGGAAATCTACTACGGAAGAATTAAGAAATAACTTTGATATCGCAAAAAGGCGGTTTGAATTTTTAAAGCAAAAATTACAGAAAACTCCAGAAATATTGCAAAAATATAGGGGAATTATTGAAGAACAGTTAGGGGAAAAAATATTCGAAGAATGCCCGAATGAAATTAAACCTTCACAGTATTATATGCTGCACCGTGCTGTAATTCGCGATTCTGAGACTACTAGTGTCCGTGTAGTTTTCGATGCTTCTTCGAAGACTGGAAAATTCAAATCCTTAAACGAATGTTTAGAAACCGGTCCAAATTTGAATCCGAATGTTCTTGACGTGATCCTGAGGTTTCGTGAACCTTAAGTAGCATTTTGTGGGGACATAGAAAAGGCATTTTTAATGATTAGCATTGCAGAAGAAGACAGGGATTACTTAGATTTCTTTGGTTTGGGAATGATGAGAAATCATGTAATATTATGCGCATGTGTCGGGTTCCGTTCGGAACAGCAGTTAGTCCTTTTCTGTTGGCTGCCACTATAAAATATCACATTAAAGGGTATAAAGAGGACCTTCTCGAGAGTTTTAAAATGCTTAATTCTTCTATTTACGTTGATGACTTATTGTATGAAGGTAGAACTGTAGAAGATGCATACCGATTGTCTGTAGATGCTGTAAATATTTTTCGAAATGCGGGTATGAATTTGAGAAAACTAAAATCGAATTCAGATGAATTAAATACATTATGGATGAAATGAAATATTAAAGGGGAAGATGAGGTCAATAAAAAAACAAAATTTTTTGGCATGATTTGGAATCCTAGTAACGATGTAATAAAGATAAACACCAAACCAGTTCAGGAGTCAATTGGAAATGGTGAAGGCGACACAAAAAGACTGATATTGAAAACTGTCGCCAAAATATTTGACCCTATCGGATACTTGCAACCATTTATAGTTCGTGTAAAAATAATATTGCAAGACATTTGTCTTCTGGGTTTAGAGTGGGATGCTGCACTTCCCATCGATATCAAGAAATGGTGGATGAACTGGTGTGCGGAAATGAAATGTTTAAAAATCCCCGAATTCCCTAGAAAATTCTTTCACAACATTAATTACACGCAGCTGAGCGTTCATATATTTAGTGATGCGACACCTAGAGCTTTTGGAGCAGTGGCATATTTTAGATACGCTGATGAAAATGAGGAAATTAAAACGAGTTTCATAATGGCAAAAAGTAGAATAGCTCCCCTCAAACAGTTAACTCTCCCTAGATGTGAGCTAATGGGAGCTGTTGTAGCTGCTCGCTTAGCTAAATATTTAAAACAAGTCTTGCCTATGTTAAGCAACAATATTACCTTTTGGAGTGACTCCCAAATAACGCTCCATTGGATAAGGAAATCACCAAATGTCTGGAAGCCATTTGTTGGCAACCGTGTAGCAGAAATCCAAGCAATTTGCAACGCCAACCAGTGGTACCATTGCAGTAGCAAAGAAAATCCGGCAGATCTATTGTCTCGAGGGGAACGAGCTGAGACCATCATCTCCAGTCCGTTGTGGCAAAACGGACCAAGTTGGCTTCTCCAGCCTGAAAATGTGTGGCCTAAGAGACCAAACATGGAGGCAAATGAGGAGGAGATATCCGTGGAAAAAAGAAAAACTCATAATGTCCTACAAGTTGCCATCGACAACAAAAACAGAGAGCAAAATTCGAATTCATTGATCGATTTAAATCGGTTTAACAAATTAGGCAAGGTATACCGAATAACAGCGTGGATATTCAGGTTCATCAACAATTCTAATGCTAAATCCGAAAAACTTTGTGGACCATTAACCGCTTCTGAAGTAATGAATGCTGAAAAATATTGGATTAAAAATACTCAATTTCAATATTTCGAAAAGGAAATTCTCGATTTATCTCAAAGAAGGGCAGTTGACAAAGGGTCCAATATCTACTCATTGAATCCTAAGCTCGACGAAGACGGCCTTCTGAGGTTAAAAGGCAAAATACAATTTGCAGACTGTTTGGAATCTGCCAAGCATCCATGGATACTTCCGTCAAAGTGTCCGATACGTCGATTTGTTAATTTTCAACGCACATGAGAGAGTATTTCATTCCGGAGTGGACTCGACTCTGACGCACCTACGTGAAAAATTTTGGGTTGTCAAAGGCAGACAGCGAATAAAATCCTTGTTGAACAGATGCGTGATTTGCAAAAGATACAGTGCTGGCCCTGGAGTTCAAGATATAGCTCCACTTCCTCCAGATCGAATTCTTCAGTCACCACCATTCGCTGTAACTGGACTGGACTATGCTGGACCATTTTTCTCTAAAGAGAGCAACAATAAACATTACCTTTTAGTATTCACTTGTGCAGTAACGCGTGCTATTCATTTAGAACTTGTAACTTCGATGAATACTGAAGTGTTCTTATTGGCCTTTAGACGATTCATAGCGCGGCGAGGACTGTGTTCAGTTATATACAGTGACAACGCAAAATTATTCAAGCACGCTGACACTGAACTCAAAAAACTGTGGACTTGCATTTCTGATCCTTCTGTAAAGAATTTTTTCTCTTCTTACAACATTCATTGGAAATATATAAGTGAAAGAGGAGCATGGTGGGGAGGATTTTGGGAAAGAATGATCAGAACGATCAAAACAAGTTTTAGAAAAATTGTTGGCCGTTCATCGCTCTCTCTCAATGAACTAGAAACAGTGTTCGTTGAGATTGAAGCCATGATCAATTCCAGGCCCATCACTTATTTGTATAGTGAACCCTCAGAACCCTCTCCACTCACTCCTGCACACTTTCTGATAGGTAGACGTTTGCTATCCCTTCCTCCAAGTAGAATATCTAAGGATGATTTATCAGGATCCAGAAAATCTATTGTGAAAAAATTCAAACATCAGCAAAATATATTAAATAATTTTTGGAAATGCTGGCGAAAGGGTTATTTATTAAATTTAAGATCTGCTAATATGTGCCAGCAAAATTCAAAGGCAACTGAATTCAAACCAAATGACATAGTATTAATCTATGAAGAACGCTATCCTAGAAATATGTGGTCTCTAGGTAGAATCATAGAGATTTTCCCAGGAAGGGATGGAAAAGTTCGCTCATGTTCGATCAAAACTGGCACTGGACTAATAAGAAGGCCAGTACAGTTAATTTACAACTTAGAGCTCAATGATTGAGTCTTAAAAAATTTACAGTATGATATTCACAAGATTGAAACTTTCTTTTTTGTTTTCATTATTGTATTATTTAATTGTTATGTGCTAATGGTATACTTATTCTTCTATTCTTTGTATTAATAGTTTAGTCAAGAAAGCTTTGTACAGAAAACTTGTTTAGAAGATCATATGTAAAAATATGGTAATTACTTTATTGCATTGTGATTAATGCAAATTCAAATGATGGAAATTGGTAAGTATTGTTATAAACTCTATGTTAAGAGTTTAGGAGGGGAGTGTTACGAAACGCCTATAGAGGGCGCTGTAACCCGCCTGTTTTTCTTGAGTGTAGTTGTAATCTGTACTTTTGAGATGCGCTTAACTTGAATAAGAATGTCTGTAAGGGAGTAGCCTGCCCTGATAATTAGCGGCAAATTAATACCACATTTCAGTAATCTTGTAAATAAAATAAGTTTGTTTTGTTTAAAGCTGAGCTTTTATTACATAAAACTGAACCACCAAATTGACTATGTTGATAGTTATACGTTTGGATTAGCAAATTCCACACTGGGAAACTAAACTGAGCTGGGATGCAGAGCTACCGGAAAATATCAAAAGAAAATTCTTGAAGTGGGTCAAGGATTTACCCTTGTTATCATCCATGAAGATTTCCAGACTACTTCCGCTGACAGAAGGCCAATCTTTTTGTTTGCATAAGTGTGCCGATGCTTCACAGGGATCGTATGCAAGTGCAGTATACTTGAAAAGTCAAAATAAAGAAGAAGTCAAAGTGATTCTAGTGCAAGCCAAAGCATGAGTAGCTCCTTTGAAGAAAAACAAGTATACCACGACTTGAATTGCTTGCTTGTCTTATTGGAGTGCGATTAGCCTCATTTGTCAAGAAGAATCTGAAGGTCGAAATTTCAAAGGAATATTGCGGGACCGATTCTTCTATAGCACTGTTCTGGATAAAGAACATAGACATTTGGAATACTTTTGTGAATAATAAGAGTTTCAGAAATTAGAATCCTATCGGACCGTAAAAATTGGCACCATGCATCAGGTGCAGAAAACCTAGCCGATATGCCATCAAGAGAGTGTTCTGTGAAGAAACTTATTGAATCAAGATGGTGGAAGGGCCCACCTCGGTTGGCACTGCCGGAAGAAGAATGGCCTCGTTTTTTCCCAATCGATAATAAAGAAGAGGTTAATACTGAAAAACATAAAGCAGTTATAGTTTCGTTAAATAATGTTAAAGAGATATGTCTTCATGATTCTTTGGCTATTTTTCAAAGTATAAGAAAATACTGAGAATGATTGGTTGGATACACGGATTCGTAGGAAATATCCAAAAGAGGAAAGAAGAAAGAGAAGCAGGAGGGTTAAAAGTTTATGAATTGACAAGAGCTGAGAAATCTATTGTGAAGATTATTCAACATGATTATGTTTCATGTGATGATATAAAGAAGCTGAAGTCAATTAGTGTGTTCAAAGATAACGAAGGCATTTTACGCGTCAAATCTAGGTTGACTGAAAGAAAAGACCATGAAAATTTTATTTATCCGATGTTACTTCCGAAGAATCATAACACTGTGGAGAAATTGATAATTGATAAATATCTGTCTATGTCTCATGCAGGAACTCACGTGCTAATGTCAACACTTAAAGAGATGTTTTGGATTCGAAAAGCTTTATATGCATGTGTTTGCAGGAGACATGGAAGTAAACGAGTACAGATGGTGCCTGCCACTTTACCAGAAAACAGAGAGATGCTCGTGTTTTCGAGATTGTCGGAGTCGATTCAACTAGCCCCTTAATTTTGAAGGATAAAAGAAAAACTTGCATTTTACTTTTCACCTGCGCTGTTCTCAGGGCAGTTCATTTGCAACTGAATTTGTCCCTTTCAATTCAAGGATTTTTACTTGGCCTTAAAAGATTTATTGCCCATAGAGGCTATCGATAATTTATAGCGACAAGGGAGGCAATTTTGTCGGATCCAATAATCTCTTGAGATCAATTAATTGAAATACTATCGAGACAGAAGTCGCCACAAACAAGATCGACTGGAAGTTTAGTCCACTCGCAGCACCATGGTGCAATGGCTTTTGGAAACGACTTGTTCAAATGATTAAGAAATTTTTTGGTTCGAGTCCTAGGCCAGTCGTGTCTGAATGATGAAGAATTGATGAGTGTGTTTTACGACTGCGAAGCAACTGTGAATGCTAGACCACTCACTTATGTGTCAAAGGACTCTGATGATCTCATCCCTTTGACACTGTCCTTGTTTTTAGGCGAAATTCCAGTCTTTGGAGTTCCTGACTTGGATCATCTTGATAAAGCTGACTTCAACAAGAGACTGAGATATCTAGAGAATTTACGAGAGCTCTTGAGAAAGAGATCTAGAAATGAATATCTCAGCCTGCTAGTGCAACGTCCCTCTACAGTGCCCATTTCTCAACAGGTGAAAATCGGGGACATAGTTATCATCAAGTGTGATGACAAACGCAAGGTGCTTTGGCCTCTAGCAAAGGTGCTATGAGTTATATCCAGGAAAGGACGGTAACATTCGAGTAGTTCGTGTCAAACCTATGTCTTGAGAATTAGTTCGCCCAATCTAGAGAATATTCCCTCTCGAAATACCTTCATCTTTGGTGTCAGATGAGGCAAATGAAACTGAGACGCAGGGTGAAGGAAATTTAGTTTCAAAATTACCAGAGAATAATTTATCTCCAGATTTATCAATAGACATTTAGACTGTCGTGACTAGAAGTGGACGACAAATTAAAATTCCATTTAGATTTCTAACCTGAATACTATTTCAGTTATTTAAGTGTAGAAATTTAAGAACTTAATTTTGTTTTTGTTTACTATTTAGCCTTGATATTTGTGGGAACAGTATTTTTTATATTTTGTCTTGATTGATTAAAAAGTGGGTGTATTGTTAGAAACAAGCCTCAGTTGTTATCTTTCTTTCATAGTTTGTCAGAGTGGTTACTTCTGATCCCTTTTTGTAGTTGTTGATGTTGTATGGATTTTGAATATAAACATGACGCTTCGGAATGTTAGATGTAAGGTTATTTTATTTTATGTTCATTGGGAGAAAGGAGAATGGTCAGTTTTTGCAAATCTCAAACAGCTTGCACTATGCATTTTGCCATTTAGCGCAATCTCTAGAAGTCCCCAAAGCTGTTATTTGGTATCTGTTTAAATTCTAGAAGGTTTAGCCCCTTTTTCTACTGCCCAGTGACTCTCCCAAATTCTAAAAATTCTGCAGTCTCTAATTTTTGTTGCTTGTTACTCTTTTAAATTTTAACATTTTTTCCACTCTTAAATTCTAACACATACTGCAGCTATACCAGCTGTAAATGGACTTGGGCAGGGGGTTGCATTTTTCTGTCTCACCTAAACAAGAAGGGAATCTCTCATGTTGTCATGTCTACATGTCATTTTACTAAATTTAAACCGATGATCTAGAACAGTGGTGCCCACGGATCCCCAATATCAGTCAAAAATTAAAATACAAAATTAAAATCGATTTGGGGGCCCCTGAACAACGTCAGGGTGTCCACGTAAGGTTTAATATAAATTTATAAAATTGTGATCCATTTTTATTATTACGGAAATTTAAATAAATAACAATAAAGAAAATAGTAATTTTTACGCCCTGAGTAAAATATAATTACAGATGCACAAAATAGAGTATGTTATTAAGTACTAAGCATTATCTAATACCTTTTGTAAATAAACATTGACAAAACTTATTTCCACTGATTTGTCACTTGTAGTAACAGTGGTGTATATAACTTGTTTTAATGTTATTACTAAACTTAGTTATTGCTCAATTTACTTCAATAAATTTAAGCTCTCAATTTCCATCAACACGCTAACAACAAAATAATAACGAAATAACAATAAAAAAACTGAGATAATCCCTCAAAAACGAAAATGGAAGAAACGTCCACTGACACACGCCTATGATTTAATAGTTCTAGAAAGCGCCACTACTGGAACAGCTTCAGTATAGCCAACTTTCAAAATTTGCCGAAGTTTTTTGGCTCCAAATATCGTGTTTTGTAGAATGGTTGCAATCAAGATTTCCGACGAAACTTCATATTTCGAAAATGGCAACCATCTTGTTTTCAAGAAATCATGGTTAATCGAAATAAATTTACGACTCTTATGCACGATTTTAAAAGAAAACAAAATGAGGAATGGTTAATAAAAATGATTCAGATTAAAAAGATGTAATTCTGAAAACAATGCCAAAAACCTTCAGATATTCCCTTATTCTGCAATTAAGAAATAATTAACTGTAAATTAAGCTTACTACAGGCGAACCGAAGTCCTAGCCTAATCGATTTCTGAGCCCTACACTTCTTGCAGCTCCAAATACTACCATTCGATGACTTTTCGTGACTAACTAACCCGCATGTTATCTTACATTTTTCACAGCAAATTCTATCATTCAGTAATCCACAATCCATCAAAAATCCTCTAAAAAGTTCACCACTTCTTAATTCATATATAAAATATCTGTCTGGAATTCCTGATTTTCCCAAACTTTTACGTCTGTTTGCAAACTCCCACCTTAAATTTTCCTTTAAGATCTCCTGAAACTTAATTACAACATCACTAACAGCAGGTTTAGAGCAAGCTATAACGAAATACAGAAATATACCTCCAAAGTGGCCAAAAATCTTATCTTCAAAACAATATGTTCCACCATGTCTGAGCGTTAAATAATCGCCGATAACAGTGTTACGAATTTTGAACTTAGATAGGTAATTTTAGTGGAATTATAATTAAAACTGTTGTATTTTCCCGTGAAATGCAGCACGAGACAAATTATAAGAGAAGGCTATGCCGGAAAAGTAGGAATACAGTGGCACACGCATTTAACTTTGCGTGCATCTAACTTGGCAATTTGCACTGAAATTGATTAAACATAATTAGCCACTACGGTAGCTGCAGCCGTAGATCTTATTGCTTTCCAGAAATCTGCAAGAAATTTAGAGTTGCTTACGTTGCCTTTGCCGAATGTTGTAGGCTACCACATGCTTATACACCGGTATAGGTTGCCACATTTATCGCCATGCTTGGCGATATGTTTTGGTGAAAAATCTGGGTGGGCTATACTAAATGATAGCCCAGCTACTTAATGACAAGGATGGTAAGGTGCGAGAAAGACGGCTGAAAATAGGCTTATACAGGAACGCAATAATGCCACTACATTGCACTAACTTGCCTACAATATAAATATAAATGGTTCGCCACAATTATACACAGACAAACGCGGCATGTGTACGAAAAAATGTACCGTCACGTGGTTATCTCTGGGCAAGGTAGCTATATTTTGACTGCTTATCACGCTTTATGTTGAATTATAGCAAATATTAATGCATGGTTATTTGATATAAACAAACATGGAAGACTTCGTTGATACGCTGTCTGTATGACAGTGCTCTAGTAATCGTTTGTTAGCAAATATCTTTCGTTGATAGTTCAGCGAAGTTTACTGATAAAAGTATGATAGAACATGTTAGAACTTCCATTTTCGGTATTCTTTGAAATGACATTTATTTCTGCTAAAAATATAATAAATAAAAGTGCAACATAATCTTAAGTTTTAATATTTGTGTATTTCAGAATCAGCATTTCATACTATTTTTTGCAACAGCATGACAAAATTCTGATTTAAAAATAAAAATTTATATTGATTTAACATTATTAAAATAAGATGTAAAACTGAGTTTTGTTTTTCATGAAAGCGCTGAAACTATTTAATTACGAAAATACTTGCATGTTTAAAAATAATGTTTTAATGCTGAATTAAACACAGGTTTGTTGGTAATTGTACTTTCGCATAATTTAGTACCATATCTAAAATGAATGACACTAAACTTAAGGTATGATAATATTTAACGTTTTCTCGGTACTATTTCGTTAGAGCGGCGTCAGTTAAAAATGAAGAAAAATGAGAAGAAAACAATGCTACAACAACATGCCAAATATCCTGACAAAAGAATAATTCCTAGCAATAGACTTTATACTTCAAACCATTCGATGAAGTTAACTTTTGACTCAAACAAAGCTCTTCCATAGCGTTGTTACGTATGGTTCCTGCTGTGAAAAAAAAAAACTGAAAACCAAAACATGATTTGAGGGCTCGCATCTTTCTTTCCTCAGTGCCGTACCTTTTATCTATCTGTGATCTCAGAAATCGACATTGGCTGATTTTTGCCACCTTCAGTTGGAAATCAGCCATAATAGGACAGTAGACTGAAATAACTACTTGAGGGTGGCATATGCAAATAGCTTGATGTCTTGTAAAAGAAATAAAATCGGTGGAGTCAACAAAATCGTACAAATAGAAGAAAGTCGTCTTTTCACAAAAAGAAAAAAAAACATTTCATATGTTTTTCTGGAATAATGGGTGTTCGAGGGTTTTTGCAAGCCATCTTGATAGAAGGCGGCCAAATCCAAAGGGGTTCTCCTCTGATGGGAGGTCACTAGCGAGGGCAATCGTACTAAGGCCATCTTCAAACAGTATGAGTGTAAACAGAGAGTACGATTAAGCTAGAAGGTATGTAGTATTAACTATTCCTTAACTATAGCAAATTTAACTTTTAGCAAGATGTATCGAAAGTTAGTTTATTTAATAGCTCACTTTAAAGTTTTCCTTTAATTAATTTTGTTTGACCTGTACTTCTTAAAAGTTAGTTCGTGCAGCAAAACAAAAAAGCTAAAGAGATTCCTCTATTTTTATTTATGTTCTAACCCTTTTCATTAAACCCTTTTCATAAACAGTACTTTGGACTGGCGCCAAACATGTCTGTCACTGTCGGATTCACAGAGCCTGTCATCGAAAGTGTCTGCGCTCATACAATGTCGGTTCGATTTTCCGACATGTTTGGTCACGCGAGTTTCTGATTTCGAGTTGTCAGGACAAGAAGTGTTACTTTTTCTTCTGCAATTTAAAACAACTCTCACGAGTATGACCACTGAGTTTACAAAAGGTACAAAATTTCGTTTGTCTACTATTATCATAATTTAGCATTTATTGCAGATTTAAACGCCGTTGAAGAATTAGAACTTCGATCTGCTTGTTGTTCTAGTCTTCTGTTGCATTCGTCAGTCAGTTTCGTTTTTACAAGATCTGTAGTTGTAAGAGTTTCCTCTCTAGCTTCAATGGCAGTTATAAGATTATTGTATGATTCCGGAATTGAAACTAACAAAAGTGCGGCTAAATGCAGATCCGGAATGTTCTCACCGATAGCTTTTAGTCTTTCGACTAAGTCCATCATATGAGTGATGTGTGCTATCATATCACTGTGTTCAGCCATTTTTATAGAATATACTTTTCTCAGAAGATATAATTTGATGCTCAAATTGGAGCGCTCATGAATTGACTTTAATTTTTGCCATGTACCGGCAGTAGTCGTTTCATCTCTTAACATGAATAAACTGAGAGTCGTCAATGTATAGATTTATTATAGCTCGTGCTTGTTTATCCCTCTTTAAAAGTTCATCATCAGGTTTAGAAGGTTGGGGAGAGTAAAGAAGATTATCTAACCCATCACGCATTAAAAGAATTTGAATCTTGAATTTCCAAGTAGCATAATTTTCGGAATTCAGTTTCGTTATTTGTATACAAACTTTAAGACTTGAGTGTGCCATTATTAATTCTTATTTAGCAGTTTCAGAAAGTTTATATATTATATGCACAGTTTAAATTTTAGTTTCGGGAATTACAACATTCAGTCTCATATTCTATGAAGAATAAAGATAGCAAAATTTAGCTTACCTTTTGTGCACCCAGCAGCAGCAGTTAAATCTCCGAAGCTTCATTGGGTGAGGGATTAATGATAGGATGCATACTTAAGCATAAATCTTGTTTATTCAACTATAACTAAATAATATAAAGCGACAGATACATTAATGTTTGCATACAAGCACATACGAAAGCTTAATAAGAAGTAAAGATCAAGAGTATCATGGGATATATTCATTGGATGTGATTGACGTAGTTGGAGTGGTTGATGTAGTTGGTATGGTTGATGCGCGCGCACCTTGGCATTTCTAGGGTTACCAGAAGTAATTTCAAAAATAACATTTTCTTTTTCTCAAATGCGTGATTAATTTACAACACTCTATATCATTAAAAAAACAAGCAGAACATTAAAAAAAGAAAAATTGAAGATGAAAAAAGAGTTTTTAATGAAAACTAGAAGGAGAAATACTTTTTTATTGAGGAGAATAGTAAAGTACTTTGCTTAATTTGTAGGGACTTTGTGTCAGTTTTTAAAGACTACAATTTGATCGACATAGTCAAAAGCATGCCTCGGAATATGATGTGTATCTCGGCAGTTACCGTAAAGATAAACTAACAGAACTAAAAAAAGAGCTGTCTGAACAAATTTTTTTTTTAAAAAGGCAGCTACTCATAGTGACATTGCAAAAGCAAGTTATGCCGTAGAATATTTAATAGCGAAAAAATCCAAACCCTTTATTGATGACGAATTTGTAAAAGAATGTATGGAAAGCGTAGCAAATGTAATTTGCCCTAAAAAAAGGTGGATTTTTCTGAAATCAGTTTATCACACCAAAGTATAGCCACAAGAATTAAAGAATTGGGGAATTCAGTTGAAACGTCTTTAAGAAGCAAATGCATCAATTTAAAATTTTATTCGTTAGCCATGGACGAAAGCACTGATGCTTCTGATATGACACAATTGGCAATCTTTATCAGAGGAATCGACGAGCATCGTAATATCACGAAAGAAATGGTTGCTTTAGTATCGTTGAAGGATACAACTAAGTCTGTAGATTTATTGGGTGCATTAAAAACGACGATAAAAAGGTTTTCCATCTATGAAAAATTTATCAGCTATCACAACCGAAGGAGCCCCTGCATCATGGTTGGTAAAAATGGAGGACTCGCTAAAATGGTTAATAATGAAACCGTCGCTGCCGGCAATATGATCTTAATGGAATATCATTGTATTGTACATCCGGGCAATTTTGTGGAAAATTTTAAAAATGGAAAGTATATTAAGCGTTGTTATAAAAACCATTAACTTTATAAGAGCAAAAGGACTTAATCATAGACAATTTCAAGATTTTCTTAAGGTAATGGGCACTGAATTTGCAGATCTTATTTATTATGCAAAAGTGAGATGGCTCAGTTAGGGGGAAATGTTCAAAAGGTTTTACGATTTAAGAACTGCAATAAAAATATTTATGGAAACAAAAGGGAAACTTGTGACTGAATTTGAAAACAAAGATTAGGTTTTAGTTTTAGCTTTTTTAGTAGACTCAACAGAACATTTGAATGATTTAAATTTGAGACTTTAAAAAAAAGTCGACTTATTTATAATGTGTTCCAAACAATAACAGCGTTTGAAAGAAAGTTAAAATTTTGGCACAATCAAATAAAAGTAAAAGATTTGACACATTTCAGTACTTTGGCTGCACATAAACCCGTGAGTTGCACAAAATATGTAAAATATGCTGCATTGATTTTTGATTTAATTCAAGAGTTTGAAAGTAGATTTCAGAATTTTCGAAAAAATGAAAGGTATTTCAACATATTTTCTACCCCATTTTCTTTGAAAATAAGTAAATTACCTTCATATCTTCAAATGGAATGCATTGAACTGCAAAGTGAACTGAAAGAAAAATTTGAGAAAGTTTCTTTACTGAAGTTTTATAAAAATTACCTACCCCGCAATAAATATCCTAATTTTCACAATCATGGTTTATTAATGTCTTCAGCTTTTGGCAGTACCCATATTTGTGAACAGTTATTTTCAAGAATGAAGCATACAAAAACAAAATTGGACAAAGATTACTGACAAACATCTTGAAAATGCATTAAGAATTGCAACCTCATCTATTGAATCCGATATCAATTTGCTTGTTCAACAAAAGCAAATTCATCCATCTCATTAATTTGATGTTTTTCCATCTTTACGAAATCCAAACTAATTGAAACGAAACTTTCACAAATTATAATAAATATGTACCTATACATATCTAATTCAAATTAAAAAAATTAATAGTAAAAAGAAGTTAATTTATTTTAATAAAACAACATAGAGCTAATTTTTATTTCAATTTATTAAAAAATACTGTATGTGTGGCCCCACAATTTTTTTTTTTTTTTTCAATGCGGCCCTCAAACGGCTTATAGAACCTATTAAAAACCTTGGCTTATAGAAGCGCGTTTAATAGAGGTTCTTTATTAATAGAGAATTAATAGAAAATAAATCTCTAATAGAGAATTATTAGGATAATTAAGTCATCAACTTTGATAAATTCGGAGCCACCAC
>KK120137.1:0-15502 GCA_000611955.2 Stegodyphus mimosarum
GGCCGAACAAAATGTAGTGCTTTGTTCTGCATTAATGTAAATCATTGGAATTTATGTTATAGCTTCATTAAGTGCTATATACCGGCTCCAATGTATTTCTGTCGCAGTTATGGCGATGAACCAGTCTCTAAGTGTATTTATTCTCAAATGGAGAAGATGTTATTCTTCGCATTCATAGATATGGCTAAGATGGCGCCTGCTTAAACATACTACCTTGCTTGAGCTTGAGTTGGTGCCTGATTAAATGCATTGTGAACTGAGTTCGAACATAGTATTTGAATATTACTGCTTTTTTGTTTATTCTTCTTTATTTTTACATCAGCATTTTTTCTGTATATAATTATGGTAGCTTCTTCATAATAACAAAATTCTGTAAGCTGCGATAATGTTTCCTTTTTACTTCCTTGTACGAAGTAAAAATTCAATAGTAAAAATTCAATTTCCTTTTTACTTCCTTGTACGAAGTAAAAAGGAAGTATTGTAATCGCGAAAAATTTCGAGCATCATATTTCAAAGAAAATATCTATTTTAACCGCTATCGAATGCAATTTAACGATGTTTTTGAGTTACATTTGTACGTAAGAACAAAATAAAAGAATCTTCCCAAAAATTATAAAACTGATTTAAAATGGATTCTGAAGAGATTTTTTCGTGGCGTCTGTGCGTACGTACCTACGTACGTATCTCACATAACTCAAACTTTGCTTTAAAAATGATTGAATTATGTTGTTCTTATCTTTCGTTTAAGTTTTTATGCCCTTAGTTAACCTGCAGGCAGTAATTAGGGAATTATCAACAATTTAAAAGTTTTTTTAAGTGCGGTTAAGCCTAATTTTTGGTTACGATAGCGGACATATTTGTTTACATTTGAAACTTAGCACAATAGTGGATTTGTTGCCAATCTAGAGAAACTAAGCTTCGCAACAACAAAATAAGGTCTTCTTTTATTATTGCGATTAAATTATGCTTGATTCATTCTGGAATTATCATTTAAGTTATTAGCTGGTTTTTGCGTAAAAATAGTAATTTTAATAGTAAAAAACTGTTTTTTTAATTTTTTAACTGTACTTGGTGTTTTGTGGTTTTCTACATTTTTCAATTTTTAATGAAAGTATTTCGAATTTTTATGTATTTTTGCCCAACTGCGAAGTGAGAACTGAATTAATGAGCAGCGCATGCGCATTAGGTGAGCGGAGCTGAATCGTCTGTGAAATACTGTTCCTTTTTTATTTATTTAATATCTTTTATACATCGTTTCAGGTTCATTATAGTATTTGAATAGAACTTGTGGTAATTCTTCAGATGCTACAATTTTTGCTCACTCTGAGTTAACCTAACGAAGTGTGGCTATGGTAAATAAATATAGGTAACTTTAAAGAGTGTGTTTATTCTATTGTGGTTTATGCGCTATCGACGAAGTAGATTTCAAAATTCGTTAGCTGTTGATTCAGTAGATTTAAATGAAATGCAGGAAAATTAGGTATAATTTAATATTCTGTACAAGGAAGTCATGGGGTGTGCACATCGGATTATTTTTTATTTTGATTAAAATAAATCAATTTCACTTCATTAGATTAGAAGGTGGTAATGAAATATTAACATAATTTCCTGTCGATTAACGTTTTAGCAAAGTTCTGCTCTTAGAATCTGTATTTAATTTACAGATCTAGCGCATATATGAATTCCATATTATTTAAAGAAATCAGTTTAGCTGATGTTTAGTTATGGTTACTTATCCCATCCGATTTGGCGACTTATTTGTAAATATTCATTGACGATAATTATGAAGGCAATAATCAGTCACATATGGTAACTTATTTTAAAAAGAAAAAAAGAAAAAAGACAAAAAAAAAATGAAAATCTGAAATATTTCAGATTTTAAACTACGTCCAAAAGGGCGTTTTTTTAAACATTTTTTGTGTCACCTTTATTTATTAAATATCATGTTCTTCGCTCTTAAACTATAAAATTCAATTAAAGAACGATATCACAAAATAATTTTAAACTGAGCATATCTTTAGAATGTCCGATACACAGTCTCACGCACTGGACATAAAAGTGTTTTTTCTGTACAACATTGCCATGGCTCGCTTTGAAATCCTCGAGTTTATTAATCAAAAATTCGTTAAAGTTTTACAAAATATGAAATCGGTTATAAAACAAATTCCAAATTTCAAATTTGGGCTTTCCCATATTCGCAGCAGGATTACGTCATTCAAAATTCGATGGCTCTAGGTACCATTTGGAGAAATATACATACATTGATGCAGATTCTTCATTATTTAATTTCTTTAAATATAATACAGGGCTGCAATATTTGGTGGCAACAGCTTGAAAAGTGAATCGACATTTAATATTTCCGACGCAAAATCACAAAACGAGAACAGTAGTCCTTCAGAGACAAAGCCCCTTTGGATTAAAAATAGCATTTGTCAACCTCGTACCCCCCTTAGTGAATGTTTGATGCAATCGTATATTTTAACTTGATGATTTGGGCCAACCATGCTTACCATAGTAACAGATCCTTGCCCTGAAAAACTCTGAAATGAAGTTATTTTCATGTCTGTATATGGAGCAAATGATAAACTTCTAAAGACACATTTAACCTTTTATCGTGTAACCTAATGACCAGAGAACAGCTCTTATTAGAATAAGGAATTCAACGCCCATCGCGGCACTAGAGGTAAGTATGAATCCTCATTACCAGAGAGCTATTCATCAAGTATGACCACACCCTATATTTGATAGAAGAATGATACGACCACGCTGATACAGTTTTGCAATGAAATCATTTTTCACTCTACAGTATCATTATTTTCCTGCTTAAGAAGTTTCAGAGAATTAACATTAAATTAACATTCGTCGTGTTAGTGTGCTTGCATCCTATGACCGTTTTGTAAATACACATTTTCATCTAATTGCAAATAATATGCATAACCTGTTAGCAGAAAATATTTCGATTTTACTGTGATTTATTTACATTCTGTGCAATATTTAAAATGCGCGATTAAAATAATGTGTTAAACTAGAATTTTATTTTATTTTTAGCCCAAAGCATTTTGCCCAGAATGATATTGATTTCGTTTCGGCATTTTGTGGCGTTTCGCTATCAACGGCGCTTCATTTTTCAAATTGTTGCCACCAAATATAAAAGCCCTGCGTTACATTTAAAGAAATTAAATAATCAATAATCTGCACGAATGTACGTATCTCGCATTGTAAAAAATCAACGGTACCTAAAGACACCAAATTCTGAATAAAATAGTCCTCTACTCGAATATGGGAATCTGGAAGCCCAAATTTGGAATTTGTTCTATTATCCATTTCACATTTTGTAAGATACGAAGAACAGCTATATACTTATCTTATATTTATAAATATATCCTTTTTTTTCCCCATACTCGCTACACGCGAGGGTCACATCTTACGAATGTTGCAATGTTACCTTCCAATAGAGAGAATATAATATAGTAACATATATGCTTTTTTTTTTTACTTGTATCCTTGGCGACTTGGCGAGCTTGCTTTAGTGTTGAGGCGATTGTTTTGGCGAACGTTTGAAAGAACCCTGGTTCTCTGGCAAGCATCGGTATTTCGTGGAGGTCAGTTTGATTAAGTTGAAAAATATCTTTCGCGAGTTTTACTTTTATTTCGGTCAGAATCTTTTCTTCAAGGGCTGGCTAGAAGGTAAAACAGTCAAAAGCATTTCAAACGCGCACGCGCTGGATTGTTTGGGGGTGGAGAACTGCAGCGATAAGTTTGCGTACTGAAGGCCGTATATTTTTCCGATGTTTCAATTCAACAAAGGATGCAAAAAATTCCCTTTAAGGACTTTTATCAGTTTGTAAGGATTTTCAGGGATATATGTAATCTTATTAGGGAAAACAAAAAAGAAAGCACCCAAGAAGAGACACAGCATTCAGCAGAATGTTGACGATGATGTCCCAGATTAAAGGGGGGGGGGAAGCCTGGTGCAAATTTGTATATTTATCTAATGCATATCCCTTAGACACGGAAAGAGCCGTATGCTTATCTTGTATCTATTGGATGAAAACGTTTCTTACGGGAATTTTTAAAGTGAGGGCGGCACTGCTTTAGTTAAAGCCCTCCCCTCGTCCCCATGGCTATAAATTTTCAGAGCAGTGAAAGACATTCTGCAGAGCTCCAGAAGGGGAATATCGGCGGTTTCTTTGGAAAAACGGCGTTACCACTCGGTCGCTTTTACTAGCTTAGCAACAATTGATGATTTATTTCTTATTTTTTAAAACTTTAATGAATTTCTGTTTAACACACTCAACGTTTGATAGCTAGCGGTAGCAACACTATTCGAAATAAAGCATTTTTATCTTCAGATATTTGTCATTCGAAAAAATGCAAGATAATCAATTATCTTTCGATCCTTGCTAACAAACTTGGTTCTATTAAAGCAATGTGTTGCAAGGGCCGGAAACAAAACACTTTTGTCCTTCATGTGGCAGCGTCTTGCATTCAGTAAAGCCTAGGAGTCTCTCAAATTTATTCATGAAGGTAATCGAGTAATAAATTAAGCAATTTAAAATCACTAAATAGAGTTCTTAAGATTTTTATTTGTGTACTTTTATTACGGATATTTGTGTACTTTTGGATGTGATTGAATTAAATGTTAAAATGTGGACATGTCTAAATGGAAATATTTAATACTTTTATGAAATTCCTTATCACGGACTCATTAAATCATCATACACTTTTCTTTTTTTATGATAACTGTTTTAAGCTACTGTTTACGAGGTTTTAAAGAAATAATATAGCGAATATAAAAGTCTGATACTCTACCGGGGATCGTAAAGATATGCAGATTTAAGCATTATCTTCGCAGAGCAAGTTTTAATGTCAAATTGCAATTTGAACCTAACAAAACGCTGGAATATTTCTGGGAGATATTCGTAAAATATCACAATATCGCCCAATATAATTGGTAGTTATCCTTTAAACTATTAAAACCGTTAGAATACAACGCAACGCAAATTGAAAGCTAACCGCGAATTCGTAAAAAATAACAACAGCAACCAACTAAACACCAACTGAACTGTTTCCGGTTTTTTAAACCTTTAAAATCGGTCGCGAGAGATTTCTGATAACTTCTGTTTTCTCTAGACTTCTAAAAAGCAAAAGATTAGAACTACGCATACGGATAGCATTGTAGTCAATTACATTGATTCAAATTAAATATAAATTATTGAGATAAACTTTCATTCAATGTTAAATGCCCGTGCTCTTATATTTTTACTTTTTCGGCGTAGCTTTCTCTTAAAATTTATCACGCGCTGCATTGCATGAGGGAATAAAACAATTTTCATTATAATTTTACTAACATTAGCTATCTAAATCGAAAATTCTTAACAATATGTATATCGATAGTATGGCTATTTTATATATCTACATAAAGCTTGGTGTGCATATGTGAAATTCGACTGTGCATTTATTAAATACTCATTTCGTTTTTCAGTAAAACGCAAGTGAAAGCAATCTCTTCTGAATCCATTTTAAATCCATTTTACAATCCGTTCTGGGCAAAAGTGGCTTTTATTCTTTTTGTACGAAGAGATATCTAGAAAAGCATCTTCCAAATCAATTCGAGAGCGGTCAAAGTAGATATTTTCGTCCAATACGTCCTTTATTTCGTACAAGGAAGAAGAAAGTTTCAAAAACTGCAGCTCGGCGTCGTCGTCTAATGCAAAGGGATGTAATTTGTGTTCTCTATAATGCATCTGAAGTGACTGAATGGCTCTTCTTTCTAGACATTTAACCAAAGCACCGATTTTAAAATAAATTCCTATTGGTCTCCGTGTTGCTATTAGACTAAAGAAAAAACAAGTTTTCTTATTTCTAGATACTGAAAATAAATGCAAACACAGATCTGCAATTTAGTATTAAAAAAATTTACGTATTTCGCAATAAGAAATTTCTGAATATTAACAGATTAAATTCTAATACTTTGGAATAATGAATTATAAAATGATAAAAAATAATAAAAAAGTCTGAAACTTTCGGATTTTATATTGCCCAAAGGGCCGTTTTTTAACGTTTTCAGTGTTACCTTCAGTTATGAAATATCATGTTCTTCGCACTTAAAGCATGAAATTCAGTTCAATAGCTATCACAAAATAAATAAAAGAGCTTGTCTTTAGAATTCCCGATAGACAGTCTGACGTGCTGGAAATAATTTTTTTCCCGTTGCCATTGCTCGCTTGAAATCCTTGAGTTTGTTGATCAAAATTTCGTTAAAGTTTTACAAAATATGAAACTGATAATAAAACAAATTCCTAATTTCACATTTGGGCTTCCAGATGACCATATTCGAATAGACGACTACGTTATTCAAATTTTGAGGTCTCTAGGGAACGTCGTTTTTTCACAATGCGAGAAACATACGTATATTTGTGCAGATTCTTCGTTATTTAATTTCTTCAAATATAATACAGAGCTGTCATACTTGGTGGCAACAGTTTGAAAAGTAAACCAGCATTTATAGTGAACCGACGCAAAAATGGCAAAACGAAATTAATAGCCCTTCTGGGCAAAATTGCCCTTTTGGGCTAAAAAAAAATTTTAATCTTTTGATTACTTTACAAAATAAAAATTAAAATCGAAAAAATAGGCATGGGTAAAATACAACATTTGAAAAATATAAAAGAAAAACTGATTCATTAAATTAATCGTATAATCTAATATGGTAATAATCCAAAACAATTTCCGAAATATTGTATTTTTGCTGAATGTAATTTGTTTATATTCATCTAAATACGTTAACTTTAAGATAACATTGGATAAATTCGGTAAATTACGTTGGACAAATGCTACTTGCAATTCAGCTGCCCAATCTGTAGTTTCACATTCTGCATTCTATCAATATTGAGCACGGCTCATAACTGATAAATACAAACCACACAAAAGACTTGACCTTTTGATATGGAGTCAGCACTTTTAAGACTGCCGACCCTTGAGTAGAAGATTAGGAATGCTAAATAGTCTGAAAAAGCTGCAGAAAATATTCAAATATTTTGTAGTTAGAACGCGTTGAGAAAACAGAGAGAAACTCAATATACTTCCAGTTGGTTTTATTACGATTTTAATAACAACATTCGCCTTCAGTGAAACAAGTACACATGAAATCAAACAAAAACGAGTATCTGTATTTGGAACAAACTTTCTTTCACCAGTTAAAGAAAATGATGAGGAATTCCTTAATTCTTCGGAGGAGATAAAGTTAGTGAAGAATTCAACTACAATGAAACAAAAAGCAAGCATGTAAATACACTTTTCACTTTCTCTATTTAAGGACATCTGTCACCTGTCTGCGTAAAAATGCTTTTATCGAATTCATTATTTCTTCCATTTCAGAGCTAGGTTCTAAAGTGTTAAAATACAGTGAATAAATTAAATTTATATGCAGACATCCAAACGCTCGAATACGCAATAAATATAAATTTAACATTTCAATTGATGATTCTTATATTAACTGATATATGAAATAAAAAAAATTAAAAAAGAATAGAAAATGTTATTAGTCCAAGAGGGTCGTTAGTTTCTAATACGGTGTTAGTTTTGAAACAGCATTTTGCATTGAACCACTGTAAATGGTATACCGCTTTTAAAATTACTGCCACCAAATATTAACGCCTTGTATTATATTTAAGAAATTAAATAATAAAGGATCTGCATGAATGCATGTAAATTCTCGCATTGTGAGGAAGCAACGATACTTACAATACTTGCATGAATCAAATTTTGAATAACGCAGTCCTCCACCGGAACATGAACACCTGGAAGTCCGAATTTGGAATTTATTTTATTATCTATTTCATATTCTGGAAAGGATTATACACTTTTATTTAGAATCTACACGATTTCAAAACGAGCAGTAGCAACACTATATGTAAAACAACATTTTAATCAGCAGCGCGCGGGTCTGTGTATCGGAAATTCTAAAAATATGCTGTTTTTAAAAATTTTGTGATTTTGCTATGGAATGGAATTATATTTGGAGTAAGCGCCAAGAACATACTACATAAAAATATAATATGAACATAAACAAATTAAACGCAAAAAACGTTAATATTCAGAAAGACAAAAAAAAATTGTAAAGTTGTCTTCGTAAGAAAACTGAATACTTATAAGGCGAAAAGAATGAAGAACAAACCGAAAGAACGTATGGCGACACATAGCGCTGCATCGGAAACTCTGTACGTGTAGTGTATGCTGCTTTTGAAATTTTTGTAATTCTGCAGCTGAATTATACATGACGTAAGTGGAAAAAAAAGTGATGTTTAATAATAAAACTAAAAAGACATAAAAAATGGGTTTGTAGGAGTGAATGTAACAGAAGACTGGTAGAAAGTGACCTCAGCGAGCGCGTAGAAAACTTTAACAAACCTTTTGGGTGACCGTTAAAATATGAAACCTTTCAGATTTTTATTGTTTATGTAACTAAACATGTAAAGCTTGATTACCTCATTTGCTGTCACGCTGTTTAAATAGCATTAATTTTGAGTATTTTTATACTGATTGTACTTTAATCCTATAGAAACCGTCCTTGATAGTTTTATCTTTTGATATCTTTCAAAGTGATAATAAAATTCGTTAAGCTTTAAAATACGTGCTGTTAAATATGAACACTTTAGTAGTATGACACAGAAGAGCAGTAAAAATATATTTTGACAATTGCCTGTTAATTATATACATACGAAGATTTAACTGAGAAATAATTGTTTCGGTTTAGTACTCATGTTGCTCTCCAATATTACTTAAGTTATTTATTATCTGGCAATAAAAATGAGGCAACACTCATCTGCGAGTTTTCATCAATAATAGTTTTCTAAATTTACAACTAAAATTATTATATATATATTTTTTCTATTTTGCAGTATTGAATTTAGAGAAAAGTTAAGAATAAGTCATAAGGGTTATTAATCCATAACTTTCAGACAGAATAATTCTTTTATCGTAAATATTTTTATTTCGTCTTCTCTGTTATGTAACTTATACAGTCACTTTCTCGACGAATGTAAACTTTCAAGTATGTCCGTACTACCTGCACAGAAAACCGTAGCTTTACGATTGCTAAACAGGTAATCGGATATACTTTGTATTACGTAGTTTTAAGGTTTTTATCTTGTAAGACAATTCTAGTTTTACGGTTTCTGTATTCTATTTGCAGTCAACCAACAATTTCCGAAATTAATTTCATTAAATATTTGTCAAGAAATATCTAGAATAGGGATTTTTAACCTGAGTGGAATCACCTCCTAGAGGAATTTCACGGCTTCAAGGGAGAAATGTGGTCAGCATTTTATTTAGCTATTGAGCATTCAGTTTTAGTTTATGAATATAAAAATCTACTTTTATTCAAGGTTTGGTATTTGCCAATACTTTCTACAATTTGCCAATTCTTTCGTTGTTTAATTTATAAAACATGTTAGAAAATAATCCAAATTTAAATAAATGCATATATGCATTTTTCAGATTTTGGAAAGGAGGGGCATGATCTACTAACACGAAAGGGATTTAAATGGGGCAAATAAGATGAGAGCTACTGATTTACATTTTCGTTCCCAGTCCACTTATTGTTTACAGCAAATTTTCTTGATTCTTATTGAAACCCTTTCTCAACCAAAGTATCCTGTATTATATATCTTTGATATTGTGCTTCAGATATTGACACGAAATCGGGATATCCACTTGAAGAATTAGTAATAAAAGAATTTTGTGGAAGAATTGGTTATAAAACCAGGACTCCAATTTCAAAAATATGTAAATTTTACGTGAGAGTTATTACAATTCAAATAAGCTATCACTTAATAAAATAAGTTATTAATACTTATTTCCGCTTTAAAATAAATTCCAGTTTAAACTATTCTGCATTCAAACAAAAAAACAAAATTGAGTAGGAGAGGATTTCGTAACAAGTAAATTTCGCCGTGGTGGTAGTTCTCAAAAATTTATAATTTATTTTACAAGCCTTCTCGGAAAAAAAAATAAAAGCGATAACTCTGAAATTCTTGTATAGATTCGATTACAATAAATATGATTAATTTATGGCAGATCCCGAAGCTAATTCTGAAACTGCATCTGTTCTTTTTTTTTTTTTCAGAAATTTTTGAAAATGGAAAAAACTGGAAGTTTTTAAACTATGATTAAGGCAGCACATTTTCAAAGACACATTTCGAGCTTTTCAGACTAAAATTTACCCATAGAGATTTAGGTTATTCACAGTGTGTATCAAATATTATACAAAAAAGAATATGCTTTAATTATAATAAATGCATATAATTTATTTTCTAGTGGATTATGTATTATCACATTCATGTTGATATATAAATCACATAGCTTAAAATAAGAGTTAAACATTTTTTTTAAAACTCTCATGTGTACACCACATGACCTTCTTTGCAAGGAATATTAAATTATATGCAATTTTCCTGCCTTCCATTTAAACTCATGTAACTGAATTCAATCTAAAATCTGGCAACAAAACTTAACTATACTATTAACCGTGCGTACTATAACTTTTTCCCATACAAAAGCAATATTAAAACAGTTTGTCATACTCTATGAACAGTAAAGTTTTTTAATAGTTTGAATATTCATGTTAACTCTTACGGTACATTTAGTCAGCATATTTTATTCTTTATTTAATATCTATTTTAATGTCATAATAGATTCCAAGCATTTTAAATAGCGAACTAAATAATATTAAATAATAATCAATAATATTTGCAAATCTATAATGCGTGTGGATGCGGTTTCCTGTCTTAGTGATGTAAATCAATAAATCTGCTAGTTAGTAATGTAATCTGTCTGTTTATACGAATTGCTAATCTCCTGCGTTATTAATGTAAATCGATTGCCTAAATTTCTGTATCATAAAATGAATAGAAATGACATAAAACCAATAACTTTGTGTTTGGCGTAGATTCAGTCAGATTAGTCGGCAGATTGCGTCAATTGATTTATGTTAATAAAAAAACGACATATTTTTGGTATCTATTTCAACTAAGTTCGGGTAGAAATGCGCATGTATTGGTTAAGTAGATTTTATGCTATTGAACTTTATTACAAGATTTGGTTTACAATCAGTAGACAATTGTAAAAGAATTGTGTAAGTTTGTACTTACCTTTGGAAAATGAAATTTCAAATGTAACAGGAATATGTTTTAGAAGTAGGATAAAATTTTAATATAAGGAAGTATGTGAGAATAGTAAGAGGAAAGTGTAAAATTTGGATTTGCTAGACGGTGAGTATTTAATTTTGTGAATGCTTTGAATAACAGTAAGACGTGTAAAACAGTACTCGTGATATTTTGAGTAGATATAGTTTGCTGAATCATTTAAATAAAAGGAAGATGTAAAAGAGAATCTGTGATACTTTACAAAGCGTTCAAAACATTATTAGAATCATGATTAGATATTAAAATACACTTGAAGAGAAAGTTTTGATTATCTTCCATTAAGTGTTATCAGTCTAGGAATTTTAAAAATGCAGTATTTTGCTTATGCATTCCAATTTAACTTTGCTACATGAAGACTCTCTATAAAGCCGATTTTAATTGACCGAAAGTATAATACTTGAAAGCCTGCAGAGTTAAATGATATACACGTAAATTACAGTTTAAATTTCGTAGAAAAAGAAACATATGTAAGTTCACTTTTGGAGAAATAAAAACATAAGTATTTAAAACATGGGTTGGGATTAAAGTAAAAATGGGGCAGGGAAAAATATTTAATGTATAACAAACTGACATATCTGAAAATGATGAATGAAACGTTTATATGAGTCATTTTTCCTTAGAACGTAATCCACGAAGGCAATCCTCACCTTAAGCATATCGCCCTCGAGTGCTTCGCCGTAACTAAAGAAAAAAAAATAAAATCAGAAGGGGTATAAAACTTTCCCATATATAAGAAGCGGAAGACCGCATTAAAAGTTAGATTTCGTTATTTTTCGAAAGCATGGTAATTATTATGAATAATAGTGGTAATTATAAAGTAAAGCTTGGAAATTTTGCAGACGGTAAACTATACATTACATATTTAATGAAATAATTTTTTTTTTGGAAATGTTCTTAAACAGTACGAACAAAATGTTTACAAGAGAGACATTTTTACTTTGATGAGCAATGCGCATTTATAATTTATAATGGAATCAATACCTGGAGGACAAAGACAGTAAAATGCCGTGAATATGAGGTCAGTCTACTGCCAAATTTCTCCGGGTTTTTATGCTTTTTTAACTTCGACAATTTTAAACATATTTTATTTCAGCGACCTTCTCGAACTTCCCAGATTTTAACATACCGAGAAGCTTTTTTATTTCTTCGATTTCCCGCGTGGGAAATATAATTAACAAACACAATGATGATAACTAGAATAATAGTTTGGAAGCCTAGGCATAATAAAATGGTGAGTACTTACCTCCTCATGACCTGCTCAAATTACTCCTCGAAAAATATTTAATCATCTTAAGATTTGCCTCGTATTAGATTCATGGTTCCATACAACCCACATACAGGTGTTATTTTTATGGTAGAGAAAAGAGATAAATATCACGCGTTTCTTTACTACCTACAAAATGCAGACTATTATTTTAACGGCATTCGTTACTCTGTACAAAAAACATTTCACTGGTAAACTAAATATATTTTATTTTGATGTAAAATATCACATGCACAGAAATGCGCTGATGAGTCGTCGAAATAGCATCATCTACAACCTTGTTTTAATTACTCGGTGATTTTTTTATCTTTTCCCTTACACCTCCCTTATTTTGATCCTTGAATAAACCGTGGCCTTGGCATTCGAATGGAACCGGCTGATTTAAATAAAAAATCTTATTTTTTATTAATTTGCGACTTTTTTAAAAATAATTTTGGAAAATATTTATTTTTTTATAAGCTTTCCAGTTTTCCGTGTATCCACGTAACCATTCTTCGATTCATTGTTTCAAGCAATACCACTGCATCCCTGCCTCTATACCACGACGCGCGAATGGTATGGAGGCGAGCGATAATATTCTATCGGTTGCGGAAGGTTTCGGGACCAATCTAGACGTTCCGGTAAAACGCGACAGATCGCCCTCCTTCGTGTATTCAACGCTGTATCCCTCGAAGAGAAATACCGATGCTTGTCAAGGTTCTTCCAAACGTTCGCCAAAACAATCGCCCCAGCACTAAAGCAAGCGCGCCAAGTCGCCAAGGAAACAAGTATAAAAAAAAGCGTATATGTTACTATACTATATTATCTCTATTGGAAGGTAACATTGCAACTTTCGTAAGATGTGACCCTCGCGTTTAGAGAGTTTGAGTAAAAAGGATACGTTTATAGATATAAGATAAGTATACAGTTGGGCTTCCTATCTAGGGGATATGTATTAGATAAATATATAGGTTTGCAGGTCTCGGCTTTTCTTTTTTTTTTTTCCTTCCCTGCCCTGCTTTCGCTCAGAAAACATTTCTTATGGGGATTTTTATACATTCTTAACGACTTTCAGGGACTTTTAGTTGATATCTTTAAGGATTTTTAAGGATTTTATTGGAATCAAAAGCATTTTTATGAGGAATTTTAAGGATAAAAGCATCTTTTAGGGATTTTGGATGAAAGTATATCTCATACGGGTATTGCAAGCGGTGGAAAGCTCCTCGTTTCGTCCCCCCCTATGACTACAGGTTTCCAGAGTGCTGAGAGGTATTTCGCAGAAGAAGGTTGTCGGTGGCTATTCTTGAGACTAACTATAAAGACTTTTTTTCTTTTTTTACATTCTGAAACGTAACCTCTCATAGAAGCATGAGGGAAATGCACTTCAAATTTAATCAAAAATCGACGCTTTAAAAGAAATATATTGACACTTAGCAAATCGCAAGATATCTACCTAACAAGTTTTATAAAAGAAATAGATGCAAATCTTTAAAATATTATACTTTACGTTTTATTTTTATTGAATTCTTGATATCTAATTAAAAACATTAGGTTCAAAATGCTTTAATTCTGAAGTCATTTGTTCGGTTTAAGCCCCTAATGGCTCTAAAAAGTTAAAAAATGCTTTAAAATTACAAAATATTGAAAAGTGTGTCAAAAAATACATATATCATCAAAAATCTGGGGCTTCTTTACTGACTAAATCATTATGAAATAACTGCTATCAATGCTATCTCGTGCAGTTTTTTTTTTCTTTTTTTCCGTTTTTCTAGACAGTTTTGTTTCACGCTGATAGTCCGCGGTGACAATTTTTTCACCATTCTGAATTAAAACAATATTAAAAATTTTTGTTGTATTCGCAAAACCAGACCGTTCGCGTGATTCGAGTCTCGGACCGAACTATCAGAACATCAGTCTCGGACCGAACTTTTCTCCATTGTATACGAGCGAAAACAAAGCATGGTTCATATTTTAAAATAATATTAACAGAATGCATTAGCCACATTTGGCGTTATTATGGATTATAACAAATATGCCGAATTCCAAAACGTTCTAATATATAAATTCACGCATATCTTTCGAAATTTTGACTAAAAAACTAGTTTTTTGCAAGTGTGCCTAGAAATAAATCTACTTTTAAGATGATGTTAAAACTATTATAGGTTATAATACAAAAATGTTTTCCAAGAATTTATAAAAATTATTAAAAAATACAAATTAAAAAAATAAATCATAGAAAATGTGCGAATATACCTGGATTAAACCTATATTTCGAGCCGAGGACGTATATTTGGGACTTTCCGTTAATTCCATTACTTTGACCTAAGTATAACAAACACTCATAAAACAATTAGTTTAAGGCATATGATGTTGATATTAGGGTACCATCGCATAATTAGAAATTAGTCTTTTTGTGCGTTTACGCGGAGTCAAAAAGTGGCCTTTTATCAGCACGCTGAAGCAGCGTCGCAGATTGTACGAACAGTCATCTTCATATATATATATACTATATATATTTTGCAATTTTGTCAAATTCAAGATTGTATATTTATACATTTAAGATTGCTCATCTCCAAAAAATTCTTACGTTTCTGTTCCTGAGCGAAAAACCTGAAAAGTATGACAAAATGTTGAGGTTTTTTTCAGTTTTCGTTGTCAAAAAGGCCTCCGGCGAGGTGGCAAAACTAAAATTCGAATCGCGGAAAAAAAAACGCACAGAACTGGTGAAGGGGGAAAAGTCTAGATTTTTTCTTCGGCAAACTCTTTTTTGACTTCACTACAAATAGCTGAATAAAATAAGGAACATAACAATTCATTTCATTGAATATTCAGTAATATTTGTATATCTGTGCTTCCTTCTTTCTGCTTATTTATAAATTTATGAATAATAACAAACATATTTTTTCACGTTATTGTGATAAAGTTTTCAATTTCATCGCATAAAAATTTTTGTTGCATTTTAATGTGCTTAAATGCGTGCAGTTTGAAGCACATCTGTTTAATCTTTTTAACTACTATTACACAAATGGATGCCTAAATTTGCACTCATTAA
>KK120138.1:0-45120 GCA_000611955.2 Stegodyphus mimosarum
TTTTGCACCGAATGAAAGGGCATGAAATATGATATTTAACAAATGAAATTTCACTCAAAAAAATGATTATTATTTTCTTTATAGATTAGACATAAATCTGCTTTACTTAAAAAAGTGTTTTAATATGGGAATGCATCCTTTGACAAAACTATGTTCAGAGTAAAAGCATTTCACGACAATTAAATTTCCATCGTTTACAAATCATTATAAATTAGGAAATATATTTTAACGTGATGCAATTAAAAGACATTTTATACATTATAAAAGTGAGAATTAACAATTTTACATACCTTTCACATTTGGAATTTTCTTCCTCGATCATCTTGGACGAATCCATCGCTAAAAACAGCCGACGTATTTCACTACCGATATCAAAAGCAAACTTCAATATGGCGCTTCACGAAACAGTCACATGTGTGGTTCCGTAGTTCATCGGAGCGCATGCGCAAATGAATAAACCAGACTTGGCTTTGCCCCTGTAAAGGTTGCCTTTTGGATATACACAGACCAAGCCAGACCGTTTCCGGTTTGGCGTTGCTGTGCTGTCGAAGCTTTATTTCTTCTCCCTACAAATTCTTTGGTAATATTGCCTTCATTGAAGCAGCAGCATTGGCTGATATTTTACTTCAATACTACACTAAGAGATGTCTGCAATACCTCTTTTGCATTCTTTGATTTCTTGTTCACTTTGACTGCAATACTGATATTTTTTGCAGAAAACAGCTTTAATGATGTAACAGATCTTACAGATTAGACATTTCAGAAATTTATTGTAAATGCTAACAATGACACTCTACACTTCAATGACATTTCTGTAGTGAAAGTAGACAAACAATGACTGAATTAATTCTTTTATAAGACTTTATAGAAAATGACTAACTCCGTCAATGTGAAAGCCTCCAGATTCACATAAAGTCTGCAGCCCTTAGGTACAAGATAAAGCTTACTAAAAAGTCTCTTGCAATGTCTAAGAAGAAATTTGAGAATCTACACAGTTAAATTATTAGCTGTTATCAAGCATTTTAGAGCACTCTAAAATTCTAATCATATAAATTACATAGTCTATATTTATATAGTTCTCAAACTTATGTAATATTAGGAAATTGTCATTTTTTTTTTTTTTGGGTCAAGCAAGAACACAACTCCATTTCAAAGATCCTGAAAACTACCCTGGAGTAAAAATCCAACATAATTTCAAATAATTCAAAATATTAATAGTGAAATACATACATATATGCATACACAATTTCAAACAATTTCATAAGCAAAGTAAAGTGTACATATATTTTTTATTTATTAACAATTAATTTAAGTTCCACTACATAACTTCACACAGTTAGTTGCCTACCATTTTGATCTCTAATGTTTCAAAAAATAATTGCCAACTTCAATTTACATTGCAGGAAAGAGAAAATAAGTTCTGGGAACTGTTACAATTATATTTTTCTTTGCCATCAATTGAAAGTTTGATATAATCAGCATTTCCATCTTCGTTTAGACTGAATACATTAGTGAAAACTTTGTATTTTCATCATTTTCTGTATGATACAAACAACAAAATTACCTTTTCTGTATAAGACAAATTTCTCAGTAAACTCAATTAGCTCATATAAGAAGTCTGACCTCTCATTTCAAAACAAAACACTGAACACATTTATTTTAAAACTGCTTTTTTTTTTTAGCTGTGTCAGCATTGCACTCAATAAGCAATATCATGCATTACTGGAGCCATATTCATGCATTTTTTCAAATCATACATAAAGAAATAATGAAAAAATAAATACCTTGATATTTTTCCATACAATGTATGCATAAATTATTTACAAATACGATTATTTAAAAATATTTATTATTCTGCATTTAGCAAATGTATTTAGATCCGGTTTTGTGGAAGGTTTTACTTTAAAATATTATCTAAATATTTTACAGCAGAAAATATAAAGACCTTAAAATATTATTGTAGTATGTCTGAATGTTTATACAGATCTCATGAATAAACAGTTGGAATAGTATAGGAAGCTTGACGTTTTATAGCAGATCCCTTCAATTAAATCCTACAAATATGCTTTATAACAAGATTTTATACTTAACAAAAAATATTCTAAATATGAATATTCGTTAAAAATATTACTTACAGACATGGACATGACTGACTTAATAAGCTGCTTACTCTCCAAGCTCTTTAAAATTTTTGTAATTTGCGGTTGTGGCAAATTACATTTAAACTTGAGATCTTTGGCAGTTATACCTATTTTTCAAAGAATAAATTTAAATAAAGTGATGCATAAAAGATGTGAGAAGAAGCAAATTAAATAAAAATGAGTATCAATTAAACTTACCATTATTTCCAGCCCTCTCAATAGCTTCAAGAATAACTTTCTCTTCGATGCCTGCTCCTTGGCCTATTCTGACAGAAAAAATTAAAAACATATTGGCAATTAAAATTTTTCTAACTGGAAAATCTCAAAGGGTTCAGATTTTAACAGTTGCCCAAAAGGATTCTTTTAAAGTTATGTGGTTTATCAGTAGAGATATAAATGTGGACCATGTCTACAGATAATCCTTTCTATACACATGGCCCAGGTGGAATAGTGAAACATTGTATAGGATAGTTGATGAATTTAGACTAACATGGAAATATTCTATATTTTCTGTATATCTGAAAAGTAAAAATACATGCAACGAAGTTGTATAAAAATGTTTAACGTTGTTAGTAAGAAACATCGTGAATTAAATAAATTTTTATTCAAATCAATCCAATTAAAAAGTAAAAATAATAATAATAATCTTAATAACTGCATATATTGCATTTAAATAGCTGTTTGTTAATCCATAACAGACAGACTAAATTTGAAAGATTCTTACGTTTTTCTACACAGTAGCATACTCAATTGAAAACTGAAATAATGCAAGAACCTGTTTCGAGACTTATAGGCCTTCTGGTCTAAAAATGGACAGCCACAAAACTGGTCAGATTAGATTATTTAAGTACATAATGGATAACTATTTGTCTACGGGGAGGGATGCTTTTCCTTTTGGGAAGCTGGTCTTTCTAAGGAAAACCAGTTTGTATTCATGTTATATACTGAGCAACAACAAAAACCAAACCAAACATGCAGTTAGTCTGTTTTCATGGGTTTGAGCTCAAGACAAACTACCAGTATTCAACAGTCTTAACTGCACAGTTACTGGTAGGGCTAGCCACAAAACTGATAGCTGCCAACTTTGAAATCTCAAAAATGAGGAGATTTTTGAGAAAAGTCAAGAAGAAACACTGAGATTTTTACATTCTGCAGTGACACCATTGAAAAGGTGTAGAAAATGTATAAGTCACTAATAAATCAGACTGGATTGAATTTAAGGTAATAAATAAACAGCGTTATTCTATGCAATGTTTATTCACGAATACCAAAGACGAACTACACTCATTGCCATAAAAATTTGCACACCAAGAAATAATAGTGGAATCTTAATGAAACTTGGCAGGAAGGTACATGTCAGGTAAATGATTAAAAATGCAGCATGATTGCGCACTGAGTTATGACACTAGAGAGCATTGAACTTTGTTCTTCTTGGATTATAAAGCAGGTAAGCAGATACTTAATCTTTTGCTAAGGAAACACTAAGGCAGACATGCCATTACACTGTCATCGAACCCAATATCAGCAGCTGTCAGAGTTCGAGAGGAGAAGAATCATCGGGATGATGGAAGCTGGGTGGCCAGCTTGGCGAGTAGCTCATCAGGTAGGGCATTCCAATTTTACTGTGAGGAGGTGCTGGAACCAATGAACAGAAGAGACGTCATTTACATGGCGACCAGGCTCAGGATGCCCTGGACAGACCAGTCGAAGAGAAGACTGTCACATCATATGACACGCACATGTAAAGTCAATTGCCTCATTGGCCACTATCCAGACACAGGCAGTAACTTCATTATGGGCCCCTGTGTCTTCCCAAACCATCGCAAGGCGACTAGTTGAAGGACATCCAGTATCACGTGTGCTGCCAATCACACCCACCCACTGACGCCTCTGTTTGGAGTGGTGTCGCGCACAACAGGATTGGACTTTAACGGAATGGAACCAGGTTGTGTTCAGCGACAAATCAAGATTCAGTTTGACCAGTGATGACAATCGCGTTCGTGTGTGGAGGCTCCATGGTGAATGCCCCAATCCTACTTTCGCTTTACAGCAACACACCATTCCCACAGTTGGTGTGATGGTACAGGGTGCCGTTGCTTACGATATACAGTCACGCCTAATATTGATCCATGGCACAATGACAGGCCAGCGGTACATCCATGACATCCTTTAGCCACATGTGTTGCCACTCATGGCAGGGCTCCCAGGAGCCTGTTTTCAACAAGATAATGCTCAGCCACACCCATACCTGGCCTGCTCGATCCCCAGATTTGTCACCAATCAAGCATATCTGGGAACATTTGGGAGGGCAAGTTGGACAGCCTACGAGACTGGCTGAATTAGGCACGTTTACAGCAACTGTGGAGTGTGCTGGTTAAGTGCTGGAAATTATCTGTAACAGTTTTTGGGTTGAGGAATAAAATTCTTGCTTTCCTAAAAAAAAATTGAGCATGAGTATCAAGAAAAACTGGAAGAAATCCAGTTTTTAAATAATCTTGCTTTTCTGACAGATTTAACATCCCATCTAAATGCTTTAAACTTGAAACTACAAGGCAGAAAACAAAATATATCCCAGCTTTATGGGCAAAATTGAAGGCCTTCGCAAAAAACTTACTGTAATGCAAACTGCACTGAAGGCAAATAATACGGCACACTGCCCATTTTGTCAGCAGCTGAAAGAAAATGGCAGAAATTTCAGCATTTTCATGAAATAATTATTGATATCAAGAAAGAGTTCCAGGACAGATTCCAGGATTTTGACTCCCTAAAAACAAAACTTTCATTGTTGAATAACCCCATGGAGACTGAAGTAAGTGAGGTGCCTTGCGACCTTCAAATGAAAATTTGTAATCTTCAGATAGATCCATTCTACCAGACTAAAAAGTGTGATGATATTGAACATTTCTGGAAACTGATTTCTAAAGAACGTTTTCCCAAACTGCATAAATTCTCTTTGTACTATCACTGTTTGGCAGTACATATGTGTGTGAAAGTGCTTTTTCGGCTCTCAAACGAATAAAATCAAAAGTGAGAAATCGCATTGAAAGTGCTTCACTGGAATCGAGCCTCAGACTTTGTCTTACTGAAATTACAGTGGATATTCATAAGACTTGTATCAAAAAAAGCAGTGCCAATCATCAGATTGATTTCTAGACTGTAAAATGAAGTGATATATTAAACTAGTGATTTATATGAAATTTATTTTCTTTCTTTAATGCCTCTGGCCCTCACTATCCTATACTAACGTTTGATTGGCCCTCGGGTAACTAAAGGTTGGACCACACTGAAGTAAACTATTATAAAATACTAAATTGCACTTAAAATAATTCTATAGTACATAAATACTGAAAAAGAAAACAAGATCTTACTTGGCAGCAGTCTGATTTTTCAGAACATATACTAACATCTTGCCTCTTTTCAGAATATCTATTTTATTCTAAAAATATAAAAAATTAAATCTTGGTTGGTTGGAGGACTTTCAAAATTTTTATGAATTTAAATAATATAACAAAACTAAAGAAATTCTACAATTAACATTTAAATTTTTAAAAAAAACAGTTATAAAGAAAATATGCTGCTAGAGAATTACTAAGGGCAAATTACAGATTTCACTGCACCAAAACATTAAGCGGGAATGAAGGTAAGCAGGAGAGAGTCCTGCTGTTACACTGTTTGGACATTAGAATTGAGAACATTTATTGTTCAGGAAAATGCGAAATATTTTGAAATATCCAAAAGTAGAAAAGTGTTCTTTTGATGCTGTGTACAGAAAACTGCATATGAACAATAGCAGTCACTTTTGAAAAAGGTGTCAGTAACACATATATCCACCAAGGAGTGGAATACAACTTTCCATATGTCATTCACACTTTGCACGGGATTATGCAGCAGCTGTAGAAGCAATTGATCCCATTCTTCTGTTGGAGCACAAAAGAAAGCATTCATTGAAGGATATTTTTAACCAGCAAATTGCCTCTCCAGCATTCGAAACAATTTCAGTGGGGTTTAGAACTGGAGAACGTGCTGGCCATATGAAGCATTGTATAATCTGCTGTCTTAGGCTCCATTAAGATGTGGGTAAAAATGTCATAACTGCTTTAAGCTAAGCTTCATTGCTAGATAACCAAACCTTGTTACATCATAAAAACTGCTTTAGGGATTTGGGAATAAAGTTCAAAGTTTTCAACTCTAGGCCACTTGGTATAAGAGTCAACCAGTCCAAGAGAATGCATAAAACCTATTGAGCAGAAAACAAAGCATGAAAGCTGCAGACATATCCACAAATTAAATCTGCAAATTTAGCTCCTCTAATTGGCTACAGCTTAAATCCCGTCTCACAGGTGTGAATAGAATTCCTGCATTTTATGCCTTATGACTATGACTCTATGACATTTATACCATGTCTGGAAAAATGTCTGGCTACAGTTTTTTCGGGGGGGGATCCACTGTCCTATAATAGCAAGAAACTCACTCACCACCTACTGAGTTTCTGTGCACCAGTTTCTTTTTCTCGACACAACGCATCCTGCAAGTGTACATTTAACATGACCTTCCTCATGATGCTGGCCAAACATTTCAGGACGCCTATTCTACGATCACTGGATCTCATCTACAACAGCGGGCACAATATTGACTAAAAAAAACTGGTATCGTTTACCACCTCCAACTTAACAGAGAAAAGCATTCTGTAGCCCTCAGTTGATACACGGTCAGGTCCATTTGACTTCATTGAGAGAGAACAAGTTTTCAGGCAGCTGTAGACCAATCATAGTACAGACAAGTGATGTAGTTTATAGTGCACGGCCTAAGTTCTAGGAATAGTTATATGAATGCATTTCACTGTGGACTGGTCAGTGGCGTAGCTAGAGATTTTGTAGCTCGAACCGGTCCCTGAATTTACTGCCTCTTTTTATATACAAACAAATAACTAAAAAGGTGACATATTGAGAAATAAATTTGTTTATTTTTGAAGAAAAATTTTAATTCCAATATTTTAAAATTATAGCATTATTTTGCTGTTTTTTTGTTCTCAAACCCCTCTATGACATCATAGATATCATCTACATGATTGCTCAAGTTTCTATAATGTAAGCAGAAAGAAGGATTCTTAAATGCATAACACTCAATGGTGTAGCTAAAGGGGGACAAGCGAGGACATCTTTCCCTGGACACAGCCTACGAGGGGTGCCAAATTGATGCTATGAAATTTTAGAATTATATATTTTCCATTCTTGGTGAGGAATAGGTGGCATGAAATCTTCAGTTGTCTTTAGGCGCTGAAAATACTAGCTACAATTCTATAAACATTTACAGCATTTAAATACTTCTTACATACAAAGTAAGCATTTTTTGTTCAAAAATACTCTTAAAATAATTTTTATTTAGAAAATTCTTCTCACAAGGAGCAGTGCTTTTCTGACAAACGTTCACAATAGTATCGCAATATTTGGAACTTATTCTGCAGATTGTATTTTAGAATAAACTGCAAAAATTTATGTAAAATTTATTATAAATTATTATTTATTATTAATAATGCAAAATTTATTATTAATTAAAAAATCTCATGATTAGTTTTTAAAAAGTAAACTCTCAAAATTTTAACTCCTCAATGTTAATTGAATTTTGATATATATTTATTAATGTCTCTTTTGGATTCCTTCTTTCACAATTTAAAATTTAGGTTCAATACAAACAAAATTCACAGATATTTTCTGATTTATTTTAAAATTTGTATTTTTTAAGTAATTTTTATAAATTTTTTGATGAAAAAAATTTAAATTATGACCCATAAAATTTTTGCCATCACCTTTAAGTAGATGTATTTATTTGTTGGCATACCTGCAAAAAATTATGGAATTTTTTATTCAAAATTTTCCAAGATGTGTATTTATATGCTGGTGCACTTTGAAATTTGGAATATTTGTTACAAGTGATGCTAATGCCAAATACAAATGTGGTTTATGGACTTTAAAAATTATTATAAAGAATGAACGATGTACCCTTTTTTTCCGTTCATGCACAAAGAAACAGAAAGGAAACTAGGTTACCATAAATTAAAAATTTTGCCAAGTGAATTATTCTTGGTGCAAGCTGCAAAAAGAGCACTAAGATAATTTTTTTAATTTCTCACCAATTTTTTACAAAATTTAACATCTAGGCGTAATTTGAGTCATAGAATTGAAATATGTGAAAAGATAGGCATGTGAAATTACGTGTTTGGTAAGGTGAAATCACATGTTTGGAAAGTTTCTTAAGTGGGTTAGAATAGATTTTAAGGTACCCCTTGTATTATGACACAGTTGTTGTTTCATTTATCATCAAGTTGTTGTTTCGTTTGTCGTCAACGTGTTGTTTGATTTATGGTAACCGGACTAGTTGAATGTTATGGAAACCCTAGTATGATGTAATCGTTTCCATTATTCCGGGAAATTTGGAATGATGGGATGTTTGTATGGGTTTTGTTGTGTGTGTTGGTTGGGAAGTATATTGCTTGTTTCACTGTTTAGACGGTAGAATGGCTGAATGTAGCAAGATTAATTTGAAGTTTCTGTACAATTTGGAATGAAAAGGGAAAAGAGCGTTAATTGACTGGTATGTAAATGAAGGTTTACTTAGTAGCCATTAGTGTCCTGTACTTAGAAAGGATATGCATTTAGTTGAACATAAAAATCATTTAGATGGATTTGAATGGGTTTGTAGGAAGAAAGGTTCAGGTGGTCACTATGTGAAGCATTCGAAAGAGTACCTGATTTGAAAAAAGTCATGCTGTTAAGGAATTTTGTGTGCCACAGACTGAAGATGAAGTAACTTCTAAATAGGGTAAGTGCAAATTTGCTTTTCGTAGTGCTTAAATGTATAACATATTTTTCCTTTTTTTTTTTTTTTTTGTTATTTTATTGTTTGGTTTAAAATGTAGTTTATTGAGATTAGGTATTTTTTGTTTGCTTGTACTGTAGAACTGAGTGCTCCTTTGACTTTTTAAGTGAAAATATATCGATGTGTACATGGACAAACTCAAGAGAGTGCATAAGGCATACTTTGTGCAATTCTCTAATTTTTTTTAAGTGATAATAGGTCGATGTGTACATGGATAAAGTCAAAGGTGTGCGCAATGCCATTTTTGTGCAATTCTCTGATTTTTTTTAATTAAAAATAGGTCGATGTGTACATGGATACCGAGTTTGTGCAATTCTTTGTCTTGTTATTTTGCCTTTGTGTAGCGGTGATTTAGCGCAGTTTGTGCAATTCTCTGAGTTTTTTTAAGTAAAAATAGGTCGATGTATACAGATAAAGTCCAGAGATTGCACAATGACATTTTTGTGCAATTCTATGATTTTTTTTAAGTGAAAATAGGTTGATATGTACATGGATACCGAGTTTGTGCAATTCTTTGTCTTGTTATTTTGGCTTTGTGTGGTGATTTTTGGCATGAAGATTGCAGCTACACAAGCCAAAATATGAAGTCAAAGAATTGCATATACTCGGTATCCATGTTCCGCGAAAATCGCCAACTTTCGCCAAGGGGTACAATAAAGTATATTTTTACCCTTAAGTGTAAGAACATCTGCCACATCTGGGTAGCTTAACACAGAATCTGTACAAAATATGTTTCAAATAAAATACACAAGGAAAAATAAAATGGATGAAATGCTAATAAGAAAATGTAAATTAAATACACTGAATAAAAATAATCACGGACATAAAAGTTAACAATAAATTAACCCTCAGAGGGGAAAACTATCAACAATAGTAGAAGGGGGAAATTACATGAATATTTTTAAAACTCAACCCCTAAAGCTAACAGGAAAGACACATGAGAAAATATGACATATAAATTTTTAATTGAAATGTAAATAAAAATATACATAAATACATACATGTACTATCAATAAGTGTCATTCGCTCTCATCTAATTTTGCAAAATTACTTTTAGCAAACCCAAAAATATACAAATTACATAATACAGTCAAGTACCAAAAATCCGCCGACCTGAAATCTGCCAACTCCTGAAATCCGTATTGCCTCTCAAAATATAAACATTGAATTTATAGGTTCCAGAAACCACAGAATGGAGAAAGAAATACCGAAGAAAAATTATTTATCCAATAATAACATCATAATTACCGAATAATAATGATTCTGTGTTAGTAGCAGAAAAAAAATCTTAGCCCAGAAGAGGTTTTTAGCATGGATGATTTGTTCAGATGAACCAACACTGGCATATCAGATAACCGATGATGAAATCATTGGCTCTGTCTTGAACTCGCCACAGCAAGAAAACAATTCTGATACCGATGCAGATAGTGAATTTGATAGGAGTGAGAAAATAGCTTTTAATGAGGATTTGGAACATGGTGAAAAATACCTAAAATATTTAGAACAACAGAGCTGTGTCACAGACCATGAGATTATGACACTGTAAAATTTACAAAAAAAAATTTCTCTGGAGCACTTAAAGTTTTAAAACAAACCTCTATCAAAAAAATGCTTGAAACAAGTAAAAAAAAAATATTAGTGTCCCTTATTTTTACACGTCTATATTCTACATGTCCTTAATGCTTTAAAATATTCCTGTCACCGCTAATATAAATGATATATATATATAATAATTTAATGCATATAATAAAATAATGTATAAAATAATGATATTATTGTACATAATAATTTAAGTAAATGTACCTAATATGCCTTATTTATTTTGCACTTTTAATCTAATATTATGATTTGGCTTTTCTGTCCTGAAATCCGCACAACCTCTGGTCCCAAGCATTGCGGATTTCTGGACTTCCTACTGTATGCATATTTTTTTTCCAACTTAACCAAACATTTTTTGTTCCTTGAATATGGAAAAAAAAATATATATATATATATATATATAAAGAAATATATTAAAGGCCGAAGGCAAATACATAACACTATAACTTTGTTAACACTCACCTTAGTTAGTAGATTATTTAAGCATCCAACTAATTGCACTGGGGTTAAAGAAGGAACAGCTTCCTGCAAATTTTGCTGTGTTGCACCTTTTGGATAGTTAGCCATTATATCTGTAATCCTGTTATAAACAAAAAATTTACCCAATGATCAGAATGCATTAGAACTGAGCTTTATTAAAAATAATAAGCTGATCTTAAAAATTTTTTTGGTGTCATCAAATCAAAATCCGATTTTAAAATGAAAAGAAATAAAAATTAATAATATTAACAACAGCAAAGAAGCATTTACACACACAAACACATACATATTTAGTTAATATAATTACGCTAATATGCTCATAATGTAATTATATTAGCTACCTATTACAATTGCATTATGTATCTTAAAAGATTTATCAGTTTTAATAATATTCTTTTTACTACGCAAAACAATTTATTTGTACATATGTTTTACATTGTTACAATAAATCAGCAGTTTCCAAATCATACGCTAAAACTATTCGAGAGGAGAGGGGGAACACGCCAGGAGAAAACACTGTATATTAATATACTTCATACATTTATAACACACCCAACTTTTAATGGTCTCATATATCACTTTTCTTTTTATGTTTCACTAATGTAAAATCAATATTTTAGTTTTGCATGAATATAAAAAATTATATTTAGAAAGGAAAGCAATTTAAAACAGTAAAAATGATTTTACATAATTTTAAATCCTAGACACATAATAAATACTAAAAACAAAATATATTAACAGAAAACAAAAAAAAATACAGCCTCACTTTTGTTCTAAATTATCAACTGCGTCTGTCATACTGGCCGAAATGAATTGAGTAATAATTTACAAATAAAAACAGAATTTTAAGAGATTTAAACATTAACGCCGGTAGTCAACTCAGCTATGATGTAAGAGCAACGAAAACAATAGCACGTGGTTGGTTTTTTTTAACAGTTGTAGTTATAGTTACTGAGATTCTCCCATCACTAAAGACATAAAGATAATATCTTTTTTTTTTTCTCGTAGGCTTATAAATATGTTATTGTTTTGGTACCTTTGCTTGTTTTTGCATGCAATGCATTTTTAATGTACAAATATTTCGGTTATAATCTCTTATTGAGATTTGTATGGCCTTACATGTTGCCTCTTTTGCTCTCACTTGTTCAGTTAAGAGTAAGTTTGCAAAATATGAATGCAGCCTTTTGTCGATAGATCGCGCTGACCATTGCATTGGATTTCTGACGTCAGAATTATGGGTTGCTACATTTAGCAGGATTCTCGTGGAGGACAAAATGTAATTTTTGGAATGGAAGCACGATATTTTTCACACCAGCTCGGTAGATTTTCTATTTTTGGGGAGGTTGCAGATGTTATTAACTTTTTTCAAAGATCTTCTAGTACACTGTACTCTTTCGCTGGACATAAAAATATTTTATTCCATACAGTCTGTTGGCATTCCTCGCTTTGAAATCGTTGAGCTTCGTGAAAAATTCGTGAAATTTTAGAAAAAATATGAAAGAGATAATAAAACAAACTCGAAATTCAAGATTAGGACTTCCAAAAACACATGTTCGGCTGGAGGACTACGTTATTCAAAATTTGATGGCTCTAGGTGCAGTTGTTTTATCACAATGCGAGAAACATACATATACTCATGCAGATTCTTCACTATTTAATTTCTTTAAGACAATATTTGGAGGCAACAATTTAAAAAGTGATACAGCCGTTTATAGTGGTTCGACGCAAAATACCGTTCAGAGACTAATAACTCTTTTGGGCTAATAATATAAAAATTGCAGAAAAGTTCGATATTTGCTGAGATATTCTGAAATTAGATCAAGTCGAGACATAGAACTTTGTTGGTACTTCTGTGTTTCATCATTTCTAGAACTGAAAGCGTACTCCCAAAATCTGCCCTTTGGCAGCATTTGAAATTCTGGCGTTACCGAGCAGACGATGAGGTTTTTCAGATTTAGCGACAAAGCTAGATAACCGACCAAGGAAGTGTCAGATTTAAGTTTTGTGACGCAACAAATCAATCTCAGTTAAGATCGCCAATTTTTACTATAGGATGTAGAGACATTAGGGTTTTTTTTTAAGAAAGAGAGACGAAAAATGAGCAATGCCCTTGCCAGGACTCAAACCACGGACCTCTCGAATACACGCCGAGCATGCTGACCACTACACCACGAAGGCATGCGAAGAAGGCGGGAGAAATACCTTACAAACGCGACACAATGTCATAAGTCCATTTCGATGGAGATACTGCTGGCACTGTAAAACACAGATTGTAATGTTCAGATGCTTGTTGCTTTAGTTGAGATGCTTATATGACTCTAGATTTTGGCTGAGCTAAATCAAAGTTCATTTAGAACTCGCGAAAGTAATACCGCTGAGAGAAGGCAAGGCACCAGTTGTTGTTAACTGTTAATCGTATGTTCCAGGAAACAATTTACTTGGCCCTGAGTAAATCTGCGCCCTAAGGCTCTGCCTTTAAATAAAAAAGCACCTATTAATCTTTATTGGTGAAGCGAAGTATAAAGTTGCCGAGGTGGCTAATGGAGCTTGCGGCGCCATTTACGAATAGCAAGAAACTTGGAGATAACCGGAAAAATTATTTGAAATACAAGGCGTGCCATAGACAATAGAAATTAAAGTTTTAAATTCTGGTAATAAAGAAGTACATTTGGTTGGGGTGCTAAGTGTAAATATAATAGAAAGAATGTACAAAATATACTTGCAGAATAAATAAACACTGCTCAGGGTAAGTTCCTTAATCGACACGTCGAGTATACAGATATATAGAATATCTAAATAAAGAAGAATAAATCTTAATTAGCAGAAAGAAATATTTAGAAATTCAAATAAAAACTTGAAAGGAGAGAAGGGGTATCTTCTAATTCAAACCCATTACGCCATCCGCGAACAAGCAGTTTATTCAACGGGAGCCTAAGCGAGGGAACTCAATCCCGATCGAAGAATAGCCACTTTTCGAATTTGGGTGCCAGCTGATTTTTGGCTTTCATATCATTCGAGAAGAAATAGTAATTGATTGATGGTGGAACTTGCGCAGACAGGTGTAGAAAGCCGTGAAAAATAGGAACTCATCGGAGGACGAAGTGGGGAGTTAAGGTATCGGAGGGAACATCAGGCATCGTTCGGTACAGAGAGTGGGTAGTGAGGCGTCGAATAGTTGTGCTGAAGGAGCTGCGACCAAAGCTGTATGCACAGTATGCTCTTGAAGCAGCTTTAGCTGCCACAAAGGAGCGGAGTAGCTAAGCAGGAGGCGGGTCAAGTGGGCCACAAGATGAAGGAAAGACATCTGACTGGCTGGTGCTGTAGAAGATTGGTGATAGGCCGAGGGGACGTGCAAGTAGGTATAATTGTGATTTAGTGAAAAGGTGATAAAGTTGATAGAATAAAATAAAATTTAAGTTTAATAGGTGTTGATTAGTAATTTAATTAAATATATTGGCATCTTCACAAATTGTAAAGAGTATGAATAGTTTATCTATTGGTGATTCTGCCAGTCTAAGTTTTTCTAAGTTGTGTTTTAGAGTTCGTTTAAGTGTGTAAATTTACCATTTCCAAAAATTTTATTAAGTTCTTTGATGGTAGAAAATAGGTTTAGAAAATCGTTATGTGAATTGTTACTGAGTTGCTCTTGGTATTTGATTGCTGATTATTGTTTGTAATTGCTTGAGCATATGTTTTGTTGGTTGTATTTGCGTGATGTGTTTACTGGGTAATCGGGTATATTAAGTGTTTATCGCGGATGTGTAGGATTTAAGTGGCGGAGTGGAAGATTTGTGTTTTGGGGGTATTTTATACATCCACGATAAAAAAAACTGTATGTTTTTGGGAGCAGTTTGCACATTTGGGTTTTCAGTGTATGCAGATGTGGGGCAGTTTTGTGATTTTGGGCGCATTTAACACACCTGGATGGGAAGAAGCAATTGTCGGAGGAGTGATTGAAGCGTTGACAATTATGACATTGGGTGATGAGACTTTTGTTGATGTATTTTTTAATTTTAACGATGAATATACCTAAATGTGGGATTTTGTATATTTCATCAATGTTGTCTGTATGAGCTGTATTTGAAACATTGGCATTGTTTATTCTGTGCGAAAGCGTGTAAGCTGTGCTACTTTTAATACCGAAAAACCTTTTTTACTAAATTCATCAATAATCTGTTTTTTGAGGTGGTAACAGGTAATCCTCTGATGACTACTTTGATGGGTCTTTTGTGTTTTGGTCTGATTAAGTAGTATTCTATGTTGTTTTCTATGAAAGATTTAGTAATTCCTTTATGGTCTTCTGTGGTGTGTTAAAATTATTCGCTATTTAATTTTCCGTAGAATGAGGCTGTGGTAAATGAGGATAGTTTCCTTAAAAGTATTCGTTGAAGGAGGTTCTTGTTCTCTGGTGGTTTTAATATCACTGGTGATGGGTTAAGATGGTGTTGTGGAATGGTTTGAATGGTGTTAGGGTTCGTAGGTAGTGGTTGAGATGTTAAAACACTAAAACTGTTCTGAAGTGGGTTTACGAGCTATTTCTGTAGGTTTTTTGAAATCCATTTGTACAGTTACCATCTCATTCTGACTAGATGCAGGTAAGAGGTATGGTAATCATTGGCACTAACTGGATGGTTCGTGTTAAGTAACTTCAGCATATCCACAGTTTGTTCTATCTGAACTTCCTTCTTAATAATTTCTAGTTGTAAATCCTCTAAATCAATATTCGATGTGGCTTCGGCCTCCAAGGCAGTATCCATATCGGATTGAGCGAGATCAGGGCACGTACTCCAGCCGGAGTACCGGCCCTGATCGGTGGAATTGCCCCGTCTGAGTTATGCATCCCCCAACTACGTGAGCTGCTAAAGAGAGAGTTGAAACAACAGTAGCTTCTAGGCCAGGGATGGGCAAACGTTTTCGTTCTCGGGCCAAAAATCGAAAAAAAAGTTCGGCGGGCCAAGGTAAATTTTTCTAAAATTTTAAAAACATATACAAGTATTACAATTTAAATATGTTAAAGAGAAGAATGAAATTACGCTTTCATTTTTAAAAGTTTCTTATATTGAGGTTCGAAGTGAGATGTACTGATTCTAAGGAACGAGGCTAACTGCTCATCTGTCACTCTACTTTTTAAATAATTCTTTCTAAGGTTCATTGTTGAAAACACTTGTTCACATATATAAGATGAAGCAAACATAGCACTGATTTTCTGGGCGTGAGGTATTAAATTCAGAAAACTCACTTTCGATAATGATGTTATATTCTTTGAAGACTGCTACAGCTTCATTGCAGATGAGACACACTGGTTTATCTTTTACAACTGTCAAAAATATTTCTAGGTCCATTCATCATTAAAAGCATGGCATTCTGAATCAACTTTACGTTTTTTAGTAGACATTTTGGGGTTGAAATATTTTACGAATAACCCAAACAAGCACTATCTACGCTATACTTTTAACAATTTAAAAAACACTATTCACAATGATGCTATATGTTCGCAATCTTTCCATACGCAATCAATAATACTAGAATTCGCGACAAAAGAAAAGACAGCTGCCTGGAGCTTAAAATGCACAGTCTGCCAAATGTGAGGTCTGATTCACTTATATTGAATTCGCATACTTCTCCCCGAAAAACAGATAACGATTCTTAAGCCAATCTACAGCATAACTACCAAAGTACCGCGTTTAACACTTTACCGATTGAAAGGTGTTTGTGCTTGCTATTTCCATCGATTTATGTTTTGTAAAACAAAAATAGAGACAGTGAAAAGATCATCAATAATTTGAACAAAAGGAAGAAAAAAAGTAATATTTAAACAAAGTAGAAAAGGAGATGGAGATATAATATTTAAATATATATTTCTTTTAATTTGCCTCGGACTGGCAAATTAAGATTCTATCCGCGGGCCGTAGTTTGCCCATCCCTGTTCTAGGCAGACTACAACTTCTGAAAAGACATATCATAAATTTACGGGTATTTCACATAGATTTGGCTCCAAAAGCAATTCCTTTTTTTTTTAATCAACAGCGAAATCAAACTTATAAAATGTGCTGTAGCAAAAATTAAAGAGATATATTGATTCATTACTTTTACAGCAAATGACAAATTTCGTTCTCGTATGGCTCTGTTTACAGTTTGACGCATTTTGCGAAATTTTCGACTGAGAAGGATTGGCTGAGAGATTTCCTTCATCCACTAATACATTGATTCACATAAACAGGCAAGCTATTTCAGTTTGTCATGAGACAAAACTGAATATGGAAATCGCTATGTTTAGTTCAGTGGTTTTCAAATATTTCTTGCTCTATGTGCTCCTTTCACCACTGCTACAGATCATTTCCCTCCCCAAACTCAAAAAATACATAATTCACATTGCTGGCCACCGTAAATGCAACACCCTGAAGGAAGCACGCAAATAACATGAAATTTACAACATGCATTAGCGGACGTGAGATATGCAAATGATTAGAATTTCAGAGCAGACGCACATCACGCGTGCCTGTGGCGCCACTACAAAGCGCTATTTAAGGTTTGGAGTTTTCTACGATTTCAAGTTCGGCAATTGTGTTTTTCTTGTGGTTTTTTTCAAAAAAAAAAGATCAATTATGCTTCGTAGTAAACAGCGATCTGCGTTTGATCAAGTATCCGAGTTCGACAGAGGAAGGATAGTGACCTACCGAGAGTGTGGATTACCTTTTAGGGAAATCGGTAGTCGTGTTGAACGAAACCAAACAACTGTAATGCGGATATGTGACCGTTGGATGCAGAAGGGTATGACGGACCGACTTGCCCGATTGCATCCACCTCAGTGCACCAATTCACGTGATGACAGAAACATTGTGCGCAAGGCAATGACGGATCGCACAATCCCATCACGAACCATAGCACAGCACATTCAGTCTGTAACGCATCATCCAGTGTCTGCGCATACCATTCGGCGCCGTTTACAGTAGAGTGGTCTGTCCGCAAGACGTCCATTGCTTTGTTTATCCTTGACGTAGAGCCACAGACGTCTGCGCCGCCAATGGTGCGATGAAAGAAGGATGTGGACGGTAGAATGGAATGAAATTGTCTTTACTGACGACACACCTTCTGTCTGCAACACCACGATGGTCGGATTACAGTCTGGAGACACCGTGGAGAGAGGATGCTGAAAGCTGTGTTATGCACAGCCACACTGGTCCTGCAACAGGTATTATGGTATGGGACGGTATTGGATATCACTCTCGCACTCCTCTAGTACGCATTGCCGGTACTTTAAACAGCCAGCGCTACATGTCAGAGGTGTTGGAGCCAGTTGTCCTTCCTTACCTTCAGGGCTTGCCCACAGCCATATTTCAACAGGATAATGCGCGACCCCCATTGTCCAAGAGTTCTTCGTCAATCGCTTCCCTGGCCGGCTCGCTCTCCGGATCTTCCGCCGATAGAAAACATGTGGTCTCTGGTTGCTGAACGATTGACCCAGATTACATCCCAAGCTGCCACACCACATCAAATTTGGCAACGTGTGGAACCTGCTTGGTCTGCTGTACCCCAAGAACACATCCAAAGTCTTTTTGAATAAATGCCGAGGCGTGTGGCAGCGGTCATTTCTAATGATGGCGGCTACTAATTCTAGAAGGAACCACACTTCACAAAAGTCTATAAATTTAGTCATTTGATACTTGGTCAACATGTTATATACTAAATAAATTTTGTTGTGATATCTCTTGTCTTTCTTGGTGGCCAGCAGTGTTTTTATATTCAGATGATTTTTAATACTTTTTATAAATTAAACAAAAAAGTATAGAAAAAGTTGATGAGTACTAAAAATTGAAAAAAAAAGTATTCGTTTTATATACATACGCTATAGGTAAATAAAAGGCTGATCACATTCTCCCCTGGTAAAGATGGTGCTTTATACAAAGTTTTTGTGCAGCCCTCAGCATTTCTCCACATATGTTAACAGTGCTTAATCATAGTTTGAAACAATCGCTCAAAATTATTAAAGCAATTGAGGGCAGAACATTTTAAGATTTCTTATTTAACTCTGTAACATTCATTAAAAATAGTTAGAGTTATAACTTAGAACCGATATAACACTTACCTTTTCATAGAAATGCGAACCAGCACAAACAAAACGTGCTGCTAAAAGATTTGCTGCTGAAAAAATACTTAATAATGGGGGGGGGGGAAGAAGGGGTGATCTAAGAAATCATATTTCGCTTATTTTGCAATGCAATATGCATGAATATAATGTTCTCTTCTCGCAGTTTTACTCTGTGAAATCTTTAGGGGCAATTAAGCTCATCAGATGCTGTAAAAATTTCAGTAACTGAAAACTCATAAACCTTTCAGCTAAATTAGGTGTTGCAAAATTTAGCTGACAGTTTTATGAGACCTATACCATCATTTAATCTTTACAGTCTATACAATGATAATTTTCAAGTAATCAAAAATATATAGCTTAAAAAACGTGCATAATAAAATGCTTTAATTTTTTTTTCCTAACTTTATTAGTGCTACAACTTGGGCCTAGCTAACTGAATTTATGAAAGCAAAGTAGACAGAGGATATCTGCCTCATGGGAAAAATGTCTTTGTGGAGGACATTCTAAAGACACCGATTCATATTTATGCTACATATGAAGAAAATCAATGCACCCAGCATGTCAGTTGGGACTTGAGACCAAGGCAAGCAACTGATGGCTGGTTTTATTTTTTACCAAAATAATTTTTTTTTTTTCACAAAACAAAATTTTACTGAATATTTATTTAAACATACAGAAAGAACCATAATAATGAAGAGGAAAAAAATCTGATTTATATTTATTTTCTGTATGAAATGTAAAGGATTGCGTATGGGAAATTTCAGGTAATTGCGATTTGTAATTCAAACATATTGCGAGCTAAATATTAAATTTTGAGATTGACAGTTAATTCAAACAATTATAATGTGTTGAATAAACAATTAAATAATTTAATTTAAACAAAAACAAATTATGGAAACTTCCCAAATGAGATAAAATTAAGAATAAATAATGACAACATATTCCCTTTCATTCATAAAAGTTTTCTTTGACAGATAAAAAAAAAAAAAAAACATGTATCTGTATGTAAATAATCATACACAGCTTTATTTCTTGCTACAGCATATTATGACATTTCAGCTTTGATAAAATTTGTAACCTTAGAGAAAAATTAATAAATATTAACTCCATGACACACAGTAGATGCTCATTAATCAACCTAGTTCTTTTTTAAAACTTATAAATTTTTAACTGCTGAAAAAGAAAAGTGTTCACATGTCAATGTACTCCTAAATAAAGTGATTTTAATTGCAGAGGGTATTTATTTTTTGGACAAGTGCAAAAAATGTAAATCAAATCTTTGAATAATTTATATCAACATGTAAATTAATTAGCTCCATCTGTAGATGGGGTGCTACTGATGTTAGTTTTCACTGGTTATGAAAAGAATGTAAAAATGGAACCTTTGTTCAAATTCTTGTCATAATAGTTAATGACAAAACAACATTAATTAATTTATGGAAAATGTATTCATAGGCCGAATGCAGCCTGCCAGTCTGAGACCAGTGGAATATGTCTTTAAATGAATTCTCCTCTGTAGTGAAACTACACAAGACCAGTAGTTTGCTAATCTGTATTTTCGCTGCAAAGAAGTACAGTGTAATGAACTGTGTCTTATTAATCTACAGTCTACAGAGGGAGCCTATTTTTACAAATATGTACAATGAGTATAAAAAATCACACTATGCTTGTAAAAACTAGCTCTTTTTTAAGTAAAAGAATATACTTAAGTGACAATGTATGCAATCACTGTTAAAAAACATAATCTAACACTCAAAGGACAAATAACTCCATACAAAATAATCTAAAAAACTAATTTTAATGCTCCCATTAATAACCACAATAACGTGTGACAAAAATAAACTATTTTATTTACATATATACATATTTTTCTGCTATTGTATATACAAAATGACTCTTTGTTAAAAATATTCAGGATAACTAAATGAATATAAATAAATAAAACTTCATTTAATCGTTATTCTTTACAGTTTTCAAAACGGGCCATTTAAAAGCAAAATACATAAAATCAATGCAGCTATATTTAATACTTTTATACATTTTGAAGGAACATCAAACAAATCAGAATAGCAAATATTTATTTAAATAACAAAAGACTTATTTATGTATCACCTTTCTTATCTGCCTTATTACAAAAATTCCTTTTTACATAATAATGCTGAATTTTCTGCAGCTCTAGAAAAAGAGGGAAGTAGGAAAACACAAATGTTGTGTATGTGCTTCCAGGTTAGAAACAATGTAATTTTTAAACCGAATTTTAATTACACAGCTAAAAAGAAAAAATAAACAACCTTTGATGAGCTGATAATGCAAAATTTGATTAAAAAAATGCTCTTGAATCACAATAATGAAAAAGCAAAAGATTGTTGAAATAAAAAGAATTCTTGTTAAGTCAAAAGGACTTGTTACTTACATCAGATAGCTCTAGAAATGCTTCAATATATATTAAAGACAAATGTTAAAAACCAGAGTATGTTAACTGAGATAAAGAGTACTAGATAATATAATACACAAAAATAATTTTCAGAATTTGTTACTAACCACATTTTTAGTTTAATAATACAACCTATCAAAATAGTTTTTAGAATCTATGTAATTAACTACATTTTTATTATTTGAATTTAATCTTATATCAAATTTAAAATATTGATCTAAAGCATTTCTTATGTGTTTTACTCTACAAGGCTGAATAATAATTTTTAAATGAAGCACTGAAAAAATCTGATGTTTTACTTTTTATGAAAGAGAAATTTATTACATGCATTTGCTATTAAAAATACTGATTTAAGTATATGCTATTCATGATATACAAACAGAAATTATTTAAAAGAACTAGGCAAGTATTAAAATCTTTAATAAAACTTTAGTAATAACAATGTTCAGGAAAATATTATAATATGACAACATAGCACTGAAACAGATGATTATTGTGCAGCCATTTACATATGATGATGATCATGAATATATCAGGTACATATCACAGTTTAAAAACAAAATAGCTTCAAAACTCAAGCCATTCTTTCATGTATGGGCAAGTTGAAGGAGAAATAACACCACCTTCTTGACATTCACTGTGAACCTAAAATTAAATGCAAAGGAATGGAATATTGCATAAAAACAAATGTTAAAGAAACACAAACACTTATACACCCACATAACATATATACATACAACAGATTGGAGATTGCTTAGTGCATTGATGTAACTTGGAGACATTAGTAAAGCACTTTAAAGTGCTATGCGTAAAAGTGTTAAGCTTTATTGTGTAGATGGAAGGATGACACTTACTGACAGATGTATGTGTATTATGCAGCTGTTTATTCAATACATAATTTTATTACTGGATCAAGCAATTTTTGAGATACATAATCTAATTCCCACATCATTGTTATGGGTAGGAGATACACCCCACAGTTTTGTAAGCTTAGCTCATCTTAAGACAATGGACCATACACAGAAGGTAGAAGTGACATATGTTAGCTAAAGGGAAGCAAAGTGGAAAAAAGAGACTTTGCATTCAGAAGCATGAGATACAGAGTCAAAAAGTTTTGGCTTCAACTGAAATATTATTCACAGATTGGATAAAAAATACGTACATAGCATGATATGTAAAGTTGTATGATGCAGATTAATTTTGAAATGACACAGTTCAGATTAACACATTTACTATTTTTAGGACAGAAAGAGGACATACCCAAATGTTCGCTGTGATATTTTTTATCTTATACACACACACACACATATATATATATAAGATAAAAAAATATGTAAATCAGCTTTAAAATTTAATTTATTAATAACTTCTTAATTCCTAATTTGGGTATTTTGTTTCTCTATTGAGCAACGCTGATGGCACAGTTAATCGGGAGCCTAAGCTCTGAGAACTGAAACCTCTCTTATGTAAACAAAAACCTTTCTCTTAACAGACTGCCATATTAGATAAATGCATACTTTGTAGCTTCAACTTCTGTGCTGTTTGAATACTTCACTATGCTCTCTTCCTGTCCTCATAGAATTCAAAAATGTAAATGTTCTGAAAATAGGCAAGTGAATTGTGGCTATAAATGTGAATTTAAATAAAAATGGAATTAAAACCACCTCAACTGTCAAGTTTCCTAGTAATTAAATATTCTATGTTCTAAGTGTCAAGTATCTACGCCATCAGTATTTCTGCATTTCTACACCTCAGCGTTCTCACTTCAGTACTTCTAAATTTCGGTTTTATCACACATATTCAAGATGTAACAAAATACGATGGCTGCTGTAAGACTAATCCGCGACCTCAAAATTAACCCTTCTAGATTTGGTGTTCTTCCCTGTAATTCATCTGTTCTTCCAAATTCGAGATCTTTCCGTGTTATATAACAACCTTAAATTGACCAATCACAGCTTCAAGTACTTTCGGCATCAACTAGGTATAAATACCGCTTGCAAGTAATTATGCCATCTTCCTTTCCCTAGCTTCTACCATGCTAACTTCATGTTCCTTTGCTTCTCAGTCTAAGATGCATACATCTTACTTTTAAAACCAGTGTATATAAGAAATTATGATTCTAATGTGCCTAGAAATAAAGATGGTAATTACTTGAACTTGGTTTGTGTCAACATCTTCCTGCCTTTCCACTCGACTATTGAAAGTTGTAAAAAGTTCCAGTTTTCTTTCACACATTAGATTATGACATATATATATACCCTCTATTCACAAAAAAATTGACACACCAAGAAGGAATCATCCGATTGCTTTGAAATTTCGTATGCACAAATGTTTTGACCAAATATGCAAATGAATAGTGCGATCTCCAGTGCATTTGAACTGCACATCCAGCAGATGTATATGAGTAGCTGTTCTTGAACTGTTGTTAAAAATTTCTGTTGCATTCCGATTTAGGATACTTTCAACGATTGAAAAAATGCCTCACCGCACGATTCGAACTTATTACAAGCAACTGCCAGAGTTTGAAAGAGGTCGTATCATTGAATTGAAAGAGGCAGGTTGAGCAAATCAGAGAATTGCTCATTAAATGAGTCGAAACAATGTGGCACTTAAAAGATGATGGCAAGAATGGGTGGGCAATGGCAGATTTCAGAGTCATGGTAGCGGTCGACGAAGGGCCACAACAGAACGGGAGAACAGAGTGATTGTCAGATCAGCTGTCACAGCAGGTGAATCGTCATTATCAACCATCAGATGTGTGACCTGCACACGCGTGTCTACATGACCACTCACAGACGGCTGATAGAGCGAAATCAACAGTCGCACCGACCGTTATGACATCTGCCACTCACGCCTGCACACTGTTGAGCCAGTTTACAGTGGTGCTTGGCTTGATCAGGTTGGAATGATGCTGACTGGGAACATATAGTCTTTAGTAATGAATTCTGCTTCCAATTGTGTCGTGACGATCATCTAAGACGTATCTGAAGACGCCCAAAGAAGCGTGCCGATCCTGCTTTCACTACTGCAGCCACACAGGCCCTCAACCAGGAGTTATGGTCTGGGGTTCCATTTCCCTTGATAGTTGGACCCCTTTGGTCGTCATTAGAGGCACACTTACAGCACAGTGGTACGTCGGCAACATTCTGAGACCTGTTTTGCTATCGTTCCTTTTGCAGTACCAAAGAAGCCTTATTTTTCAGCCAGATAATGGTAGACCACATATGGCACATGTTGCTATGAACTGTCTTACAGCTTGTCAAACACTTCCTTGGCCAGCCAGATCGCCATATCTCTCTCCCACTGAGCAAGTCTGGCATATGATGGGAAGGCGACTGCTTCTACCAAGTAATGTTGATGACCTAACCCAATAATTGGAGCAAATTTGGCAAGAAATACCGCAGGAGACCATCTGGGAGCTTTATCAGTCTATGCCATGCTGTGTAGCAGCTTGCATCCAGCTAGAGGTAGGTCAACACCTTATTGCTCGTTTCTTTTTAACTATGTAATTCTGAAATAAGTCATTCAATTGTTCTGAAATTTTAATCATATTCTATTCTGTACATAATCTTCCTATCCACCAATGTTTGTCTCCATCAGACAACTCCTTCTTGGTGCATTGATTTTTTTTTGTTACAGAGTGTATATACAGTATCCAACATTGAAAATGCAACACCAAGAAGGAGTGGTCCGAAAATTATGGAAATTTCAGAGCAGAAGCACATCACCGAGTTATGCAAATGATGTGAAATGTGCATCTCTCTAGCACACGTTGAAGAAGATACAAGCGAAAGAACCTGCAGAATGACCAGTTTTTATGCCATTATTTCTGCTAGAGAAATCATCATAGAATCTTTGTTCTTCTCTCAGAGGATGCATGTAACAGTAGAGAATACCAGGCTGTTGTCAATAGAGGCAGTTCCAGCAGACAGACAATTTTACAAGGGACATGGTGATCAGACTGAGAAGGGCAGATTAGTCCATAAATATGCCCTTCTCAGTCCGATCAAACCTTACATACCATAACACAAATCTCAGCTGACGCATATCTGGACGCATCCACAGTGCACTGGCTGTGGTGACGATTGTTGGAACAAGGAAATGTGGCAAGTTCGAGGGGTGCCAGTGCAGCCAGAATGATGTCAGCATGCATGGATCAATGCATCCGCCAATAAACTTATCGAATTTTTGTTAGCAGGCTTTGGTATTGGGCTGCAGCCAACTGCCATTATTTTTGCATTCGTTAAAAATGAAAAATATTTGTACTTTAATGAATATTTTATGATTACCAAATTATGAATCTGAAATAATAAACGTTCTTGAGAACTTTAATAACATATTTTTATACTTTGAAAATTTATAAATTATTTGTGGGAAAATTCTCTCAGTATACCAAATGTAACAAAATTATATAAATAAAGACACTAGTCAATCACAAAAAAATATCATTGAATGCATTTAAAAGGAAAACAATCAACTTTTGATTATTGTAATTTATTTATTAAATGATCGGTACTTACGTATTATGACGACTACCTAGATATCTCGCCAAATCCGGCGACTTTTGTATATTATACAGGTTAAGCCTAACATTGGTTATAAGCGGGATTTGAACCTGAGCCCTTCGGCACGGTAGTCGGCGACGCTAACCACTATACCGGTTGGGCGGCTATAAAATAAGGTTAACCCTAATATAGGTTATAGAGGGCGCTGAAATAAAGAGTATTATCTCGCACTAGTCCCGCATTTGCTATTACCACAGCTTTTTTTGCTACATTTACGCCGATTATTACGTTTAGGTGAAACACGTGAAACTTTTTGCGATTATTTTTTCCGAATGGATATCAACAATTTTCAACTTCCTTCAAATGAGGAAGAAGCGATAGACTTCTTCAGAGAGGCTGGAATTTTACCTAAAGAACGCATTTGTAAAAACGGCCATGATATGAAATTTTATAATTCAGGATTTTATTGGAAATGCAATGTCAAAAATTGTCAACAAAAGTTTGGTGTTCGAAACTATACTAACTATATTATTAACTATATTGTGCTGCCATCTGTTATTTAAAGTTAACACTAAATGCCTCTCAATTTTTTAAAAATTTGTACGCATATAATGTATCAAAAATATAATTTATTTATGTAACTTTCACTGAAGCTTGTTCGGAAGTAAGTTTAATAATTGTTAATTATCATTTACAGTAGTAAAATAAAAAAGATTAATTTTTTCTATTCGTATTTGGTATATCATTTTTTTATATGTATACATATATATATATATATTCGGGATTTTAGTATTTTAAGTTTTTGTTCTTTTATAATTGGGGCTTGCATTTTTAAAAGAATTTAAATTAATTTGCTTTGATGAAGTTCTTTTATTTAATTTATAAACATAAACTATAAAATGCCAATGAAGATTTTTATCTTCAAATGTCGCCAAGGTAGTCGTCATAGTACGTAAGTACCAAATGATCTTTCAATGCAAATTGACGAAAATGATGTCCTATGTTGCAAATTTTGAAATTAAATATCTCAGTCTATTTTGTCATAAAGAAGTTAAACTTTTTGTGTTTCAATTTTTATAACGAGTACAAAATTTTCTTAAATAAGTATGGGTAGTGGAGTAATGTACAAAAAGTTAGATGTTGTATTTTACACAATTTTCTTTTTCTTCCAAATTTAAAAATACGAAAATGCTAATCTTTGCATCATTTAAAACATTTTTGTAACTGGAAGAAATTTTCAGAGAGCAAAAAATGTTTTCTCTACCATAAACATATTCTATTTTCAAGCAATGATTCTTGGCTTTTATAATGTAATACACTAATATTTCTCAAACATTTTAAAGGGTAGCAACAAACTTAGTCCTGCTCTTATTCGATCAGGAGATTTATTGTTACTTGGTATATTTACATTATTATTTAAAATATTTTATTACTTTTTCCCTACTGAATGGAAGAGTGTGGAATCAAATTGCAAACTAAGTCGTTTTACATATCTTGCTAATAAATGCTATGCAAATACAGCTCTTTAACAACAGATCTAAAAAACTTCATATTTCGAAGAATTCAGTCTGCAAATTTAATTTTCCTACACTAAATATTTATATGGTACTACAAAAACTTTTTTCCCATTCACCAGTATGCAATGCATTTTTTGTTTACTTAGAAATAAATATTTTGAGGTTTTTCACAATACTTGATGAATAAGTTCTACATTATTCAAATAATCACATATAATATTCAGCAGCATGAGACTTTTTATTTATTTGTTTTATAATTCTCATTAAAGGAATTTTATTTATTTAATGACTGTCATTGTATAGCACACGGATTCTCAAACTCTTTGTCTCCCTTCTATGACAGAAAATTACCTACCTTATAAACTTTTTATTTTTATGAAATACCTATTAATAAATGCCATTACACTTTAATATTGTTTAATAGTTCAGAGGAAAAAATATAATAATACACAATATCATATTTAATAAGATTTACAAGTACAATATATAAATGAATAGATCCTAAAATCCAGGTGCAGCTGAATAAGATTTACTACAATTCTTAGCTATGGAAAAGATGGCCCAATTCAATATTGCAATACCTCTCGTGGTACCCTTTGGATAACTTCTGGCATTAAATAGTGAAGAATCTTTATATATATATGGACTGGCACAATGTTAGCAAAAAGAATCAGTAATAATTTAAGCACTTTAAAGTTTACAGACATTCAAAAGAATTTAAATGACTGAAGGAAAAAACCTTACAGGACACACACCACATGGCACTCTCATTAGACCACAGCTGTGAACAAGGGGTTTGATAACCCTGTATAGATTTTCTCCACCACTATCATTTGAAGTTGATCCATGCTCAACTACAGATTTTTCCACTTTGCCATCATAAATTAGGGTATCTAAAATTGTTTCAATGTCTTGTAAACTCAACTGCACCTAAAAGATATTTTGATAAAGATTAGTTTATTTGAAAAAGGATGTAAACATTCAAAATCACTCACAGTTTTAGTAGAACTTTAAAAACAAAAATAGAATTATGCTTTAAAATGCTAACACTTACAAGAGTGCTGAAAACTCGACATTGTGTAAACCTTGATGATAACTTTTTTTTTAATTGCTAAAATCTGTTACCCAAGCAGAACATTATCTTTGAAATAAAGTAACAGTTTATTAATAGCTAGACTTTAATAATTCTTAACATAGCCTAAATAAAATGTGTATAAGCAATTTAAGCACCGTAATTTCAGTACATATATTTATGCCTGCATATTTCCCTGTTCTGTTCAATATTTGTTATGCTATTTTAATTTTGTAATTTTTGTCTCTTTACTTTTGTGACATTATTTCTTAAAACCTATATAATGAACTTGATGGCACACTTTAGTCTTTTTGTGAAATTTCAATTTATCCTAACCTTCTTCTCAGTAGCAAAATGACAGATGAAAGTGAGGTAAACGTGTGGATTACCATTCACATTCCTCTTTTCTGTTGATATGTCAATAGGTTTATGACTAAACCACACTGTAAACTAAACCTTCATGTTTGCTAAGCAGAATTTCTCAGCTTACATTCAGTTTTGCTTGTGTAACACTGTGTTACCTGTACAAAAAAAAATTTTGTAACAAGGGGGGGGGAATGATAATGGAAATGGAATTGGATACCTTGAGAGACTTGGAAAACTATTAATAAAACTGCCACAGATTTACAGTGATTCACATTTGAAATTTATTTGCATAGATCTTATAATTAATACTGAAGCATAGACTGCACTCCCCCCCCCCAACATATTATTTTTGCTTCCATTTTAAGCCTTGCTTGTTACAAATAGATATCATCAAAATATTTCTTTTACTAATATAATTTACACAAAACATATTAGTTGGTGTCACACATAATAATTCAATTTTGCTTTCGCAGATGAAGTTTTTATCCTAATTTTTTTGTTTTTGTTTTATGTAAAAATAAGTAACATGGATTATTGTTTGCATTTGGAAATTATTACCTGTTTAGCAAAATATATGAACATTTTTATATTTAAAGTAAATATGAAAAGATGCTACAAACTAACAATAAGTTCTGATAGAAATTTAATTAGTCACCATTTTAAAGATAAACAAATAATCCAAATGCAAACAATAATGAAATAGCCAAGAACATCCTTGATGTAAAGTGTTCAAGTACCTTTGATGTTAAAGGACAATCAAAGTTACATAGAACTGCCCTGAAAATGCCCTGAAGTTTGGACTACATCTCAGCTAATATGAAATAGTTGGAGATTTATCTTATAAAAAATCAAAGAAAAGCCAAATATTAATGCTGTGAAATGGTTTAGAAGAACAGTTTGGAATAAAAGTTAACCCTAAGGCTGTTAGAAAATCATTAGAACACATAGATACACAATGGGTGATCAGGAAAGAAATTCATCAACAAGAAAATATGGAAAATAAGCCTAGAATTCACAAAATCTACGGTAAACAAAGATTTATCATGTTAAAATAATGCCAGATTAGCACAATAATGTTATGTTTGCTATATTTGTATTAGCTACACAATTTAATATGCTTAGATTTGATGGACGAACTGCTGTGTGATGAAGACGAAGTAAAACATTGAATTAGAAAAACCTATTCTCTGCTGTTAAACATGAGGGTGAAGACAAAATGGTTTAGGGATGTTTCACTGCTTCTAAGTCAGAAAACATATTTTTTATACACAATAGTCCAGATAAGTATAAATATATAAATATTCTTAAAAATTTAAAATCACATGCAAGAAAACTCTTGGAATGCAAAACACATTAAAATTCTATCAGGATAGCAATCCTAAACATATCACCTTAAATGCTTGCAGTACAACTGTCCTGAAGTTGTCTAACTTCCTCAATATTTTCCAAACTTCCTATGAAATATATATGGAATAGATTGAAGAAAGAATAAGGAAACATGAGATTTCTTTGAAAACTCTACCAAAAATAATTTTTCCAGAGGAATAGTACACAAAACAGAACATTCTTACAAGAAAAGCATTAGTTGAATCCAGGCCAAAATACATGAAAAGTGTAATTTTAGCTAAAAAATACAGACTATAAATATTGAATGTTTATTTTTGTAGTTTTACTAAATGTAAATAGTTTGTTCAAAATGTCCAAATACTTATGGTAGTCCATTTTCAAAACTTTTTGATTTGATTTTTGAACTAATTAGTTTTTTAAAGAAAAATCTTTTGAATACATTTTTCTAAAACAAGCAGATTTAAAGAAACTGATCAACTGCATATGTAAAAAAAGTAATAAAGTTATTCACTAGCATTTAGTAACTAATATTTGCAAATAAAACTAGAAAACACGAGTGCCCAATAACATACGTAAGAAGGGTCTGCACATATCTGGCGCCATTGCTGTCTATGGTTTTGTGAGCTCCTAAATTTATCGTTATATTTTGGTAATTATTCAATACATATGTGATTTTGTGCTTTCTTTTAAATTAAAACGTGATTTAAAGCTGTCTGAGAGGTGTGTTGTAAATTTACAGTGACTATTTGGAGTGTTGCAAGCATCTTCAACTGGAAGGCACTTAAGCCTGACTGGATCAGATTGTTTACACTTTGCTGCAGTTGGATTTGAAGCTTTTTTTTGGATTAAAAGCCATGCAAAGTGGCCTATTTTTAACAGATTCAAGCAAGTAGTTACTTTATACATTGTTTCTTCAGTATTCAAGCTCAAGAACTGCAAGGAACCCAATTTACTTTTTTTTTAATTAACCTGTGAAAGGAATTATATCTATCCCAGGAATATGATAGGGATCTTTCATATTTTGAGGTAATTTGGAATTTCTTTTCGTCATACTGGATTGTTATGGAACCTATACTGTGTAATTAATGATATGAGCATAATACTGTGTAAAGAAGGTAAGCAATTTTATTCAAATATTATATTCTAATTTATTGAATTGACTGAGATATCCGACAGCCACCTGAAGTTTGATTTTTGTTGCTCTATTTTCCCTATATTTATTAATAAAATGTAAATGTTTAAATGAATTATAAACATTTGAATATATATAGGTATTTTGAAAGAGAACATTTTAGAAGAGCATTGTAAAAGAGATTTTATCATCAGAATTATATTATTATGTTTTTATATGATATTTTATTCAGTGTTATTTTCGCTCAATTGAAAATTTTGTGAATTATTATTCTTTATGTAAGGAACTTGTGATCTTCAGTTTTAAAACTTTAGAATTTTTAGATTGCATTTGCGATTTTTGTGATGAAGTTTTGATATTTCTTAAATGTATTGCCTAGCCGCAGGGTGAGAAATGTTCTTGTATTTTTTATGTTTTAATGATGATTTATACTAAAAAATAAGACTATGGAATCTGAGGAATATGCTAATGAGAATAATGTAGCTCGGGAATTTAATGAGGAAGATAGAGAAATGGTACGGGATGATGATGTGGAAATTAAAGAGAGTCAGACTTTAGAGAATGAGACCGAGGAGAAGAAAGTAATAGGAGAACAGAGTAATAGATTGAGAGATGGAATATTGGATGAGACTTTGGGTTCAACTGATGGAATTTTGAGAGTCGTGCGAGATCGCTATGGATTTGCAGCAAGGCTTTCTGAATACAAGAAACGAATACAGGTTCCAAAGTCAACCATTGATGGTATGACAACATGTTTAGACCGAATTACCGATCTGGTGGTGTCACATAATTAAAATAATCAAATGAATGAAATTAAAGAAGAACTGAGTTGTATAAGGAAATTATTGACTGATGGAACTGGTAAAGAGAATTTTGCGTCTAAGAATGATATATATGTTAAATCGGATAAACCTGCCCCAAATAGAGATAATGAAATAATTTTAAAACCTATTTCTCCAGATATTGATGCATTTGATGAATTGGCTTCTGTTACGAAGACAGATGATGTTAATATTAACGTGACTCACTTGTACCAGAGGAGAAATGGTGACTTTGTTATGTGTGTGGCTGATCGTAAGGAAGAAGCAAAACTAAAAAAATATATTCATGAAAATGAAGGATTAAAAGAATGCGTACGGGTGAAAAGTAAAAAATTTATCGTACCAAAAATTATTGTTTATAACATATCAGACTTCGTGCATAATAATGACCTGATTGACAAACTTAATATTAACTGCAATTGCTCAGGAGAGTGTGTGTGATTTTTATTTTATACGGATAAAGATCAAGAAAATGGAACAGTCCACAGGGTTTTTGCAATTCATTCTGATTGTCAAGCAGATGTCTTGGATTCTAATATTTAAGTGCCTTCAATATGGTCACCTAAAGAAGAATTGTCAAAATGAATTTAAATGTAAAAAATGTGCCGCTTCACATGAAAAAGGACATTGTTTAGAGAATTTTCCCTGCTGCACTAATTGTAGGTTCTCAAACAGAAAATTTAAAACTAATTATGATTATAAACATGAGGCATTCTCAAAGGATTGGCCAGTTTACAAGAAAGAAATTAAATTTATTTTGGATCACCCAATGATTGCATGGTCAAGAACTTCATTTTAGAGCATGGCAATTTATTGTATTTTTGTGTGATCTGCTCTGTACCATTATTTGCATTTTATTTATTCTGCGTATCTTTTCCCTGGATATTGAAAGTGATTGATTGTTTTAACTGTAAATATTGTTTTTACCTGCACTTCTGTTTTTTTTAAAAACTTTATACTTTACATATTGAATTTTAGAAATCTGGTTTTATTTTATATAATTTTAACTATTAACTTGAATCATTGCACTGCCTCAGCATGCCTGCTCTCTGTTATAAAAAATATTAATATATCTGTAATTACCTCGAACAATGAATTTGTTGTCCACCTACTCCTTACTGGCTGAAGATTTGAATATTCATCTTGCCAGACTGGAAGAGATAAAGAATAGGTACAAGGATTTTATTATAGCCGGTGATTTTAATACTAGACCTTATAATTGGGAAGCAAACAACATGGATGCATGGGGTTTCTTACTTAATGACTTCATTATACAACATGATTTGGTTTTAGTTAACAAAGAAGATTCTCCTCCTACTTTTATGTCTCCGGTGGGAGTGGGTTGGACGGACATAGTCCTTGGTTCACCAGGCACTGATTTTAATAAAGCATGTATGGAAGTTTTAGATGAAGAATCATTGAGTGACCATAAATACATATATATAGATTATGTGAATGGTAGGAAAAATGAGAAAAAGCGTATTACTACTAATAAGCATCGGATTCAAAAGTTTAGTCGACATTTTAGAGAGGATACGTTGGAATTTGAAAGTCATATTGTAGATTCAAAGAACGGGTATGAACTAAATGAAGTTATTGAAAAATTTGAAGAAAATCGAAAAAGAATACGAAACTCGTAATTTCTCATAAAGGATATGGTAGAAAATTTCATTCTGTCTGGTGGACTTCGGATTTAGATTCTCAAAGAAGGAAAGCGAAGGCATTTTATAAGAGCTTTCATATTACAACTCTGGATGATGATGTGAGATTGAAGAGAAAAGTTATTTATAAATGTGAATTAGCTAAATATACGATGAATATTAAAAAAGAAAAAAAAAAGTATAAAATAAATGGTTTTCTGCTTAGTACTGAAAATTATGATAAGAACTATAGAATGGCAAAAGAAAAGATGAGAAAGAAATTGCTCTTACAAAGAAACAACTAAGACAATTATCGAACCGTTTCAGAAGTCTATAATGAGCTGTTGGATGATTTATTAGGAGTACAACACCCTATTGAAGATATTGGTCATGACATAGATGAGTTCGTGGCTTTCGAAAGGCCATTTCGAAGTATTCGAAGTGATTTATAGTTTAAGAAATAAATCTGCCCCCGGACTCAATGGGATTGGGGCCTTGCTGATAAAACAATTACTTGAAGACTACCCCTCTGTTTTCATTATTTTGTATAATCAATGTTTACGCTATGCCGTTTTTCCGGAAACGTGGAAAATAGCAAGGATTGTTTTTATTTCCAAAGAAAACGGATCTTTGAGACCGATATGCTTGCTGAAGATTTTGGGGAAGATCTACGATAAACTAATTACAAAAAGACTGATATTTTACCAACAAATAACTGGGAATGTACCTGATAATCAGTATGGATTTACGAGGGGTAGGTCAATGGATCAAGCTTTGCATAAGGTTAAAAATGAAGTCTGGCAGAAACGTAAAGAACATCATGTGGCCCTGGTCTCATTTGATGTTCGAGGTGCCTTTGATTCAGTTAAATGGAGCTCCCTTCTTAGGGCATTAGAAGATTTGAAAATATCTGATAATCTATTTGCGGTAATAAGAAACTATTTTAAGAATAGATGGATCCTAGTTACGGATGAAAATGAATAAGTACTGACTAAACGTCAATTTGTTCAAGGCATACCCACAGGGCTCATCTTCACCACCCCTGTTCTGGGGCCTCATCGCCAATAAGTTAATATACAATATTGACTTGAAAAATGTAGATTTTGTTTGTTATGCTGATGACTTTTTATTTCCATTATATGAAAAATCACTTGAGAAATTGGAAAATTTATTTAGTGACTTGGTGGAACTACTGGAAAATTGGAGCTCGCAAAGAGAGATAGAATTTAATTTAGAAAAGACTTATGCAATGTTTTTCCCACAGGGTGGTAGAGTTACTCACCCTCCCAGGTTGAAATATAATGCTAAATGATTAAAGTTCGTTGAAAAGATGAAATACCTCGGAGTTATTATCGATACGAAATTAAATTTTTTGGATCATTTTAAGGATGCACAAAAAAGAACTGATGGTATTTTGAAATATTATCGCAATACGTTTACTGTGGAAACTCCTACAAAGAAGAGCTCTACCTTGTTATTTATTTTTAAAAATGTAATAATTCTAATCGTCATGTATGGCACTGGCGCATGGGGCTGCAGGGCAGGTGAACTTGTGAGAATTAGACAGAAATTTGATACAATACAGAGAGGCTGGATGCTTGTGGCTATGCATTCTTTCCAGACCGTTTCAACGGAGGTGGCTTGTGTGCATGCCGGTGTGTTCTCCCTCTCATATCAATATGACTTTTTCTATAAGAAATTTTTAATGAAAAACAAATACATTACGTCACTGGAAATTTCAAATATAAAATTAAAAAGTGATGCCTTTGATGAATGCCTTGAATTGATTCACCCTGCAGATAAATTAGGACTAAATTTTGACTGATTATTATGTACTGTAAATGAATATGATATTTATACTGATGGTTCTGGCCTGGGAGGAAATGTTGGTTGCGCATTTGTAGTGTATTACTACGGAACTGAGATTGATCATAAAAATTCCTATTAAATTTCATGAATACAGTGTACCAGGCTGAATTATACGCAATACTAGAGGCTTTAACCTGGATTGAAAATAAATTAGCTGGTGAGCAATGTGTCCATATATTTTCTGATGCACTATCGGTCTTACAATCACTTTATAGACTTGGGTTTGCTAATAAACTTATTGTGAATATTAAAATGAAATATAGAAATCTACGTACAAAATATAATATTAAGATACACTAGATTAAGGCACATGTAGACTTCCATGGTAATGAGACGGCTGACGCACTGGCGAAAGAAGCCACACTCAGCAACTGTAAAGAAATTAAACTGCAGAAGAAAAGACTATTTGAAATTTATACAACAATATATATGAAAAATGGAAAAACAATTGGGAATCCTCAGAGAAAAAGAAAATTATATGGATACTATACAGACTTAAAAGGAAAGAAAGTGCTGCACTGATATAGATCTGAATCAGGTTTTGACAGGACATAGACGTTCTCCCACATACTTGAATAGATTTACCTTGCAGGATAACAGTCTTTGCCAGCTATGTGGAGTAAGAGGTGATAATGTTCACTTCGTTGAAATCTGTGGCCTAACTGCAAGAATTAGAGATAAAATCAAAATCGAATTTCCAAGAGACCTTGAAGATTATAGCAAAATGCTGTATTCCAGGGAAATAATGAATATTGTCAATGCACAGAGATACTTGGCTGGAGTAGATGTGTGAATGATGTATGTCTTTTTTTTTTTTATTATTATTTTGTGTCATTTTATTACATGTTAAACTGTTTATTCTTCTTTTTTTTTCCTCAATTTGTTTTTGTTTTGTCGGGCTGGCCTCTAAAACCTTTGTGGCTGAGCCATCAGCCGGCGGAGCTGAAGGCTTTGTAGTAACAATAGTAGTAACATACGTCAGCCAGCGTAGGTGTTGGGAGAATGCCTATCCCTTCTTCCATAAAACTCAACATCCTCTCAGTCCACGTCATGTAAAATTTCTCTACTGTAATTATGCAAGCCTCTGAAATATAAATTTTGCAATGATGTACAAGATTTAGGTATGAATACCTTCTTCCAAGATATATCCAAAAATCTGATTGACTGGTACAGCCATGTATTCTGCCAGAAACCTCAATAAAACATATATTACATTCAAATCACATTTGTGAATGCTTTTAATGCCGTTAATAATGCATGTTCACTTTTTTACTGAATTGCAATTTTTTAACTGTTTATATTTTTCGGTAATTTTTTAGTAAAAATCTTAAAACCTGAAATCACATAAATAACTTTTTTTTTCATCCCAGTTCACTATCATAATTGAATGTACCTTGCTAACTTTCAATCCATTAATATAATTACAGACGTCTTTAGATGATTTGTATGATGCATTCCTCTGTGAAACTGGATCTGACAGCTTATCTGCGACAATTTTCTGAAAAATTAAACATTCATAAAATTAAAAAACAAATCATTAGTAGTTCTTAGACAGAAACCATACATATGTTACCTTTTGAACAGAAAGCAATAGATAACACATGCCAAATATCAACTGCTTTTTACAGCTAAATTTTGACAAATATCAATTTTAATTTAGGTGTGGTGTTCATCTTCCTATTGAACTATAACAATTGAATGATACATATTTCATGGCATTAAATAAATATCCTATTTGATAATTTAAGACATGTGAATTTAGCTGATCAAAAGTAAAAAGCATATATTTACTTAGCAATAGGAAGCATTACTTTCACAAAATTTCCACTAGTTTTCCTTAAAATAAATAATAAAAACTGCCATACTCCTTCAATTATCACTTTCAGCATCACAATTGATTTTTTTGTTGCTCACTGTAAGTGAGGTAACAGAATCCACAAAAAATTCAAAAAGCCTCTTTTCCTGTTTGTTGATTTTACAATCCCATATTCCTTGAAAATTTTACTTCTTTGTATGAAAGTAAAGGAAGTACTATAATCAGAAAAAATTTTGGGCATCATATTGGGCCACATAAAAAGTCTCCTCCGTTTTATGGTACACATTTTAACAAAAATTTTCTTTACTGAAAATCAATTTTAATCAAGTACATATTGATCATTATTATCTATGATCTTTTGCCATTTTTCGGGTAGCTTCATAATTCCATCAGTGTAGAACTTCTGTGGTTTATCGTCGAAAGACTTGGTGAAATGATTTTCAGTGGTGCTTTGGTCGGCCAATTTCTTATCATCAAGAGAGTTTTGCAGAGACCGAAACAAATGGTAGTCAGATGAAGCAAGGTCCCGGCCTATACGGTGGATGCATCAAAACTTCCCAACCAAGTTCTGTCAATTTGCTCTGAGTCATCAAAGAAGTGTGTGGCCGCGCATTGTCATGATGGAACGTAACTCCTTTTTTGTGGATGCTCTTTCTAGATTTCTTCGTTCCAATGGTCGAGTTGTGCCCAGTACATGGCCAAATTGATGGTTTCTTCTGGTTGCAGCATCTCATAATAGAAATTCCTTTCTAATCCCACCAAATACTCAATATAACCTTGTTTGGTGACCATCCAGGCTTTGAAGTTGTTTGTGAAGGATCACCATCCTTTGACCATGATAACTTGCATTTGATATTCTCGTATTTCCCCCATTTTTTATCGCCTGTAATAATTTGTTTCAAAAATGGTTCAATTTCATTGCATTTCAGCAGAACTTCACTGATGGTAATTCGGTCAGTTAAATTTTTTTTTTTTGCGATAATTCATGTGGCACCTAAACATTGAGCTTTTCCTTTTGTAATCTGCTCTTTCAAATGATTTCAAACTGTCATGTGGTTGACGTTTAGTGCCTCAGCCATTTCCTGACAGCTTGCGTGATAGTCTTGCTCCACCAGTTGCAAAATTTCATTGACTGCCAACCAGAGCCAGGTGCATCTTTGACATCAAAATTTCCGGAACAAAAATGAGAAAACCACTCCTGGGTCATTCGTTCACTCACCGCATTCTCACTGTACAATTCAAAAATTTTTTGGTATGTTTTTACCTTTTTTGGAGTAAAAAAGCATCACATAGTGTATTTCACTCATTTTCAAATCAATATAACTTTTTACGCAAGCAACGAATTAGAAAACTATTTTCACAAACAATGGGAGTTGAATGTCACCATTTAAGCACATGTTTTTGTTTGAGACAATCAGGTGAATGTTACCCGATATATAGGCATCAACACCATCTAGTGGCAAAAAAACAGACTTTTTATACGACCCAATATTTCAATGGGAAATCCATTTTGATAATTTTGAATCCCTTTTGACTACTTTTCTGCATGGCATCTGTATGTACGGACCGAATAAAGAACTAATTTTCCAAAACAGATGGTAAAATGGATTTTAAATGCATTTTTTCGTTACATCTGTATGTACGTAAGCATCTTGCATAACTAGTTGTGCACCTCCCTTTTTTATTGGAATATGCAGTATCAAATATATATATATACACCCTCCACTTTCCCAGATTAAAGGCCATTCCCTGGCCTTTATTTTCACAATCATTAATTGTAGTCGTATACTTCCAATTAAAAAAGTGTTTTAAATCACAAACATTCACATTTTGGCAATGTCAAATTAAAAAAAGGGGGGGGGACAAATAATGAAATCCAACTTAATGTAGTCTCCCTGTTCTTATCTTTATATATAGGAAAGTTTCACGTGAAAAAATAAAATTATAAGTAGTTTGACTCCCATGCAACAAAAATGGACCAGGATATTTAATTTTAAAATTTGGCATTTCTGATGTTATTTTCAAGCTGCCTTGGGAGATCGGTTAATTAATTTAGAATAATTTGAGGAAATAAGTTTAAATGAAGTGCAGCAAAAAGGCTGTACTAGTAAGTCATGTGGTGTCCATATCAGATTTTTTTGACACAGATACATTTTCATCCATTTTTTACAGTAATTTCACTTTTGGCTTCAAAACATGCATTTGTTTTGCAGACCTCCTGCAGCTACAGAATTAAAAACAATCTTTGACATAAACACAAATTCAAACTTTAAATCTGATACAACTGTTGTAATAAAAGTAGCCTTTAAAATTTATTAAACTGGATTAAAAACTTAAGGGAAGTGCAGTTTGTTTTGTTGACTGAGCTCAGATTCATTGGAATTAATTCTTTCTCTCTTCACAGCTGTTGTGCCAACAAAACCAGTATGAGTAACAACCCATTCCTAAGAAATATGGCTTGGGCTTCCTTTATTGGTAAAGTAGAGTTGCCAACTCTGTTGAGGCACAGTAAAAGATCATTACAAAATATATTGTTGGGTTCGTTATGTATTGAATGCACAAGTCGTTAAAAAGTTAACAAAAATTTATTCTTTCCACAAGAAATAAATCAAAACACTGAAATAATTCTTCAGAGATATTAGCCCAATATCTCAAACGTTAAACAGAATTCATTTCAAACAGATAAAGTTAATCCAATCTCACAGCGAATTCACTACAATCAATCACAGCATTAAGTAAACAAACAGCAGTTCACTTTAAACAGCTACAACTACAACTGAGATGAGGTGTTTCAATTTGGATTTTATAAGCTTTTTAATTATCATTGGAACAATCTCGATTTTTCTGAATGGCAACAGTATTTACAAGATATTTATTTATTAAATGCATGCAATCTTTTACTTTTATTTTTCTGACATAGCTTTCTCTTCAAAAATCGTCTGCGTTGCACGGGAAAATAAAGCAATTTTAATTACAATTTTAAATAAATCGTGAAATTAATATGAAATCCGTAACAATATTTAGATGAATTCTTTTATTGTAAGTTGCTGGACTACAATTTTAGAGTTTTAATGTTCAGGTGAATGAAGAACTTTTTACAGCTTCGAAAACAAATGAAAACAGTTTTAGTTCTATGATTTAGGTAAAAATATATTGACTTATTAAACACAAACATGCATTATTAGAATAGTCATTAAAATTCAGTTAAAAAAATGGATACTTGCATATTATCCCACCAATTATAAAACTGCTGCCAAACAGTGTGATTTAACACCAGTTATGGATAAGTGTGATATAACAAGACACTCATAACATTTGTACTTTTGTTCAATGAACCCTGATTGATTCTTCATAAGCAACATTTTGTTTTTATGAACAAAGATAATACATTTATTGTAATTTCTGTATTTTTTCATGCATTTTGATGGATGGCATATCAAAAATTTTTCTTCTCTAGCTTTTCAGTGATTAATCTGAATACTGACATAAAATGTCACGAGAACAGTAAACATATTTCAATAATCAGCATCGTTTCTATAGAATTACTATAAATCAGAAGCAGTTTAAATAATTCTTTTATAACAATCAGTCTGCTTACGAAATGAGAACTTAAAGGGATTTTTAATTTCAAAATAAAGAGCATTTGGTATTTTTTCTGAACTTAAAAAAAGGGGAAGGAGGAGAAAAGACCGTCCTTACCAAGAAAAAGACGGCAGTTGGCTACCTTATGTGAAAAGGTCAGACAGAAAAATGCTACCCCCTAATCACTCACAACCACTAAACGGCCAAAAATGTAGTCATGACCAACATCAATCGTATTGTCATTGACTTGGTACGATTCCTTAGCCAAGCAGGTGTTTGAATCTGATATATAGGTATCTCAATTAGTATACAGAAAAATCATTTTTCCTGCACACTTTTTTTTTCTTGACCATTATATTTTTCATTTCCATGCTTTGCTAAAAAAAAAAAAATCTCTAAACAAAATTTTTAATTGTGGTCTGGATATTGGATGTCCAGATTTCAGACTTTGTACTATATGAAGGCATTTCTTTTCCTTTAAAATGATGATAATAAAAATCAACAACTGCAGATTGCAATTTTATATTTATAGTAAATTTCACCATTTCTCACCCTTGAATTACATGGGAGTTAGGGATGTAACATTTCATGAAACTGCAAATCTATATATAAATTTTACATTATACAAAAGTCAGCTAGTAATAGCTTGCTGTTCACCAGAAGTCTTTGGTTAACATATGATTATGAATGTAAACACAACAGGTAGGCTATAAGCATTATGTATTGTTTTCTTATAACACACTATCCGACACTGAAAATGCAACACCAAGAAGGAGTGACCCGAAAATTATGCAAATTTCAGAGTAGACTCAAGTCACTGAGTTGTGCAAATGATGTGAAATTCACAGCTCTCCAGCGCAAGTTGAAGACGATATAAGGGAAGGAACTTGCAGAATATTAAATTTTCTTGCTGTTCTGCTAGGGAAATCATCACATACAATTTGTTGTTTTAAAGGACATGTGTAATAACAGAGAATGCCAGGCTATCGTCAACGGAAGCACTTCTAGCAGACAGACAATTTTACGAGAGGCATGGTGATTGGACAAGAAGAGCAGGTTGGTCCATATGGCAAATCGTAGCTGACACACACCTAGATGCACTAGCTGTGGCAATGATGGTTGGAACAAGGAAGTGTGGCAAGTTCAAGGGGTGCCGGTGCAGCCAGAGAGACATCAGCATGCGTGGGTCAACACATCTGCCAACAAGCTGTGGCACACCTGCAAGCCACTTCTACCTCCATTCTGCAGCATGTTCAAAACACCCTAGATATTCCCGCATTGACCAGAGTCATCTGCTGTCGATTGGTAGCTAGTGGCCTACAGTCGTGGTGTCTGTTAAGAAGACTGCCACTGACCTCATATCATGGACGCCAGCATCTGCAATGGTGCTGTGTTAGAATGATGTAGAAGACGGAATGGCTCAGGGTCATGTTCTCAGATGAATTATGCCTTTGTTTCTCCAATGATGTTCACTACATACGAGTGTAATGTTGATATGGAGACAGGTTCAATCCAGTAGCAATTGTAGAAAGCCCTACTGTAGGACAATGCAACATCATGTTTGGGGGGCAACTGCATACGATTCCAGATCACCTCTAGTTCGTACTCAGGGCACAATGATGGACTAATGACACGTGGATGATGTACTGTGGCTGGTGACACTCCACTACCTTCAAGGAGTGCTCAATACCTTTTATCAGCAGGATAACGCCCAACCACACACTGCTCGTTTCAGCCAGTATACCTTTCAAGGTATACACAGGATTCGTACAGATTTTTGTGCATGGAAATTAAGTACTTTTAAGGACCATTAATGAAAAAAATTAAGGACCTATGAGGAAATGGGAACTGAATAAATTCAATTAAAAATATTATCTATGCCTGAACTTCATTTTTATAATACCATCCTAAAAACAAAATAGCTAAATAAGTAGGATGAATTATTATTAAATATGAATTAATTAACAAAATTATTAATAATTTTGAGAATGAAATTAAATTTATAAAATATATCAAGTAGCATTAAATATTTTATATTTATAATAAATCGACATATTTGAAAGAAGATAAGCAACATTTTATTTATGTTTTGCTAACAGTTGTTAGCAAAGCTTTATGTTTTTTTTTAAATAATGTTTCATTTTTGTCACATACTTGTTGAGTCTAGAGGTTTAGTAAATAGCAAGTAGATTTTATGTCAAGCGGCATAGATTAAAATGAGAAGTAAGATAACAATCAGCCTATTTCATAACAAAAGATCGCCCTGTCACCGCTGCTGCTTGCCTAGAGAAAGACCCACTGATTAGAACAAATCTAAAAGGCCCGATGTAGGCACGGTTGGCAAGATTTGAAATTTAGTTGGGCTCTGTCTATCACAGTTAGTGTCTTAGCTTCGTGTGGGTCCAATAAGCCCCTAAAGCACCACAGGTGATAAGTTGTTTTGTATTGTTTTAAGTCTCGCTAGATGCAAAGAATAAGTTTTACATGAATTTTTACATTTTTGTGTTTTATCTTGTAACCACGGTAAGGATTAATGAAAGGCAATAACTTGCTTTAATATGCAGAGATAATTTTTAAGGGTAAGCAGTTAGTTATAAATAATTAAATTAGGTAGTTAGATAACCTTAGTCATTATGGATTTACATGGCCAATATAAAATTTTATTTTTTTTAAACAATATTTGTTAAAAAAGCCCTATTAAAATCACAATCTAATAAGATTTCACATTTAAAATACGTATAATTTATGACACTGATTGTTAAACGATATTAGCATAATTACACATTAAAAGCTACAAAACATTTATGTTTTGTAACAACAAAACTCAACAAAATATTTATGCGTCTTTTTAATTTGAAGCCTTCCCAGACATTTTGGCTAATTTAAATCGATTTTCTTCTCTTTAAGCATCTTTTCTAACAATCAGAAAATTGTCAATACGCAAACCAGTATTCTTATTATGTTTCTGCATGCTTTATTTCCTAACATAGCAACCTCTCTACAATATAGCTATGAGGGTTTACTTGATCTGGTAAAAGTTAATTTTCTGATGCTAACAAAATCAATTACAGCTCGTGGTGATGTAGTTAAACAACAACAGTCAAATTCAAACTGAAAATGTGGACTATTGGTCAAAGACTATACAATTTAATTTCAATTTAAGCTGGCTATATCATATGACGAAATAGAAAGGGAAAACTATGGTAAAGGCTGAAATCATAAACAATTGGGTAATTTACATAATAATAACTGTACATATCTTTGAAGAATAATTTTCTTTATGTATTCAGTTTATGTATTCAGTTCTTTCTTCAACATATTTCCTTTTCCTTTTACAAATTTTGGATTTAATTAAGGATTTCTGTTATTCTAAAAAAACTAAATGCATTTAGAATGTATAGAAAAAGCTGCTAATTTTATTTCTTTAGCAATATCAAAATTCGGAATAAGTAGAAAATATAAATGGTAAGGGCTGGTTATAGAGCTGATGTGGCAGAATTTTTAGAATTTAGTGACAAACTGAGCAACAAAATCTAGAAATGTCACAACTTTTAGAATTTAGAACAGGCATTGGAAGCAGAATTTAGAAAGGCACTAGGCAGCAGAATTTAGGATCCACAGAAATTGCATTAGTTGGGAAACTGCCTAGCGCCAGTTCTGTATAATGCATATTATATGAATCTTTTAAATTTTCAGTTTTCAATTTCACATATTACTGGAATCTTCTAGAATCGTGAGTCTAAATCTTGCCTTCAAATCCTTCTAAACTTTCCAAGCTGCAGTGTCTAAAATCCTAAAGAAAAATTATCCCTACCAATTCTGTAATAGCAAAAA
>KK120138.1:45224-84648 GCA_000611955.2 Stegodyphus mimosarum
AATTCTGAATATTCCGAGACAATTACATGGGAAAACTCTTACTATGAAAAAATAAGACATTTTTAATTAATTACATAGCCAATTTCGCTTTTAGTAAGAACTGTTTCGTAAATTGTGTTTTATAACATTATACCTTGTTTATTTCTCAGATTCAAAATATTGTATAATAAGTTGCTAAAATGGAACTTTATAATATGACAGCAAAAAATAAAAATATTTTATTTTAATGTTATTTAAATATAATTTCAATATATTACCATTATTTTAATGAAATTTACCAATGTTACAAGGAATTAAAAAAATCATCAAAAAATTGCCAGATTTTGGGATTAAATATTTTCTATAAAAACTGATCTTAAAATCACCAAAAGGTTGATAAGTTGCCAAATTTAGAACCGTTAAATAAAAAAATTCACATCACCAAAAGCGGAAAGTTGTTTAAGAGTTTTTCATTAAAAAAATGAATTTCGAGACACTTACGTTTCACTTCTCGCTTAGAAACTTGAGTATCCCACTATTTATATTAGAAATAGCAACAAATTATAACAAATGAAATAATTCAAAAGATAACCATATATGTCAGTGAATCGCCAAAAATATTCCTCCAAAATGCTAATTCACATTGAAAATGGCAGTTGCAAAAACAGACAGAAATTTCAGATGATTAAAATTAAGGACCTGCTGCCGATTTTGGCCGAAATTACGGACTTTTAAGGACCAAAAATCGATTCCAAAAAACCTGAGGACTTTTAAGGACTCTTAAGGATCGTACGAACCCTGTGTACAGATCCTCCCTGGCCACCACTCTCTTCTGATCTCTCATCAATCGAACACATTTGGGATGTGACTGGACGCCATTTGAAGAACCTGCCATTGCCGCATTCAGAGGACGAACTGTTGCAAATGGTTGACATGGAATGGAGAGCCATTCCTTAGGACACCATCCATAGCCTCATTGACTCTGTATCTAGACATATTGTCTCATGTATTGCCGTCCAAGGAGGTTTTACAACCTATTGAGACAACACTGTTCTTGCTCTGTATTATTCTGAAATACAGATCACTTATTGTTCATCGCTGTCTCTCTCTTCCAAGTTTCATGACTTTCTGGTCATTCTTACAACAAAAATATTTTTAAGAGAGATTTACTTCACATATAGCCGAAAATACACTTAGTGTAATATATGAGCTCCCAGAAGGGTCAGTATTGACTCCCTGGGGGATTGATGATGTTTTAAAGGGGGTCAGTGATGATCAAAGGGTCAATAGCCAAATAGTTATTATGAAAATTTTATTGATTAGTAAATAAAAAATTAATATTGTAAAACTGACAACTAATTGTTTATTGATATTATACTATGCAGAAATTAAGAAATCATAACATATATTTAAGAGACAAAATACACAAAAACTGCTAATATATTTTAAAATTCAAAAATACTTTTCTAAAAAAATATTTTTTTATGCAAAAAGTGCAATCAATACAGTGCAACAGAAGGGGGAAAAATATAAACAACGCAAAACTTTCTCAGAAGTTTTGCTACAGAACAAGCCACTTATTTAAAAGAAGATTAGTTTGCTTCTGTGAAAAAAATTTGAATGTGGCAGCAAGGCTCATAGAACCACTGAACTGCAATATATTTGATCCTGACATTATGATGTAAGAATAGTCGATTACAATAAAGGAGGAGTTCAAGCAGAAGTCTTATTTAAAACACACATGTATGCTAAGTTTCAGAATTTAAAAATCAGTCAAGAGAAATACCCCAAATGAAACTTATCGAATAACACTGTTTACTTTTCCCTTTTCTAACTTCATAATAGCAGGCTTCAGTCAAGTCAGAAATTTACCACGGCAAACAAACAAACAAAAAAAAAAAGTCAAATATTTTTGAACGAGGCTATTTAAGAATTAAGTTAAGCTATTTTATGCCAAACATTAAAAAATTTGTATCAGTATGTGAAGCACACCTATCACATTCATAATAAAACATATATTTAATAAAGCATATTTTTCAAAACTTTTGTTCATATAATTAATCTAATTGTTATCTTAAGCTATTTATGTGCAATTATTTATATTATGATTATACTCTATGATCTATATTATAGAGGAAAAGGTAAGGGGAGTCAATAAAGAAAACCATACTTTTTAAAGGGGTTGATGCAAGAAAAAGGTTGGGAAGTCCCAGCCTGTATCACAGTTTAGGTCCTCTAAGACGAATCATATATCAGTCAGTATTTTCACTGCTTACCAAAAAAAGTTTTTGTTCACTTGATCTAAGATACTTACTGCTTGTGTAAGATACCGAAAACACTGTTGATTCAGGACATCAACAAATTCAGATTCGAACTCCTGATCGCTATACCATGTTCCACCAGTGACAGATCGATCTGGTTCTATATTATACAGCATGTATACTTTCTTCTTTGCAGCCTTCAAAATAAAATATTGCAACGATATACGGTCAAATATGTAATCACACACACAGATATACATACAAGTGCAATCAAAATACTCCATGATTGAATGTACCCTCCCTCTCCAAAAAAGAAAAAGTTGTTCAAACATATACGACTGTTTTTTTGGGTGGCATACAGTAACCCTCTTCTCAATGTTACTAAATGAGGTTCATGTGGTTTAGTTTATGCCGGACATGTTCAAACATACCTGGCATGTTGGTGATGTCTGCTGATGCAACAACGATCCATACTCGCAGATCCTCCAGTGCATCCACAAGTGTCTGATATACAACTGATTTCAGGTGGCCCCAGATGAAGAAATCCAAGGGATTGAGGTCCAGAGAGCGTGGAGGCCAAGCAACAGGTCCATTGCAACCAAATGATCTCCTGGGCTATATAGCATTGAGATGGTTATGCACCATAATTGTAAAATGCGCTGGTGCACCATCATGCAATGGCTATAATATCTAGTTCTCATCTCTAGTCATGAAGAATTTCAAGAAAAGGAGTTTCTTTATTTTGCTTCAGCATGCTGAGTCACATGTTAAAAATCTGAGCAAGTATAATCTGCTCTGTTATAAAGTTTGGGTCCCATACATTATAGCACCTTATGTACTCAGTTTTCTTCAAATAAACATGTACTGTGCACTTTTTGAAATATTTATTCCATCTGATAGTTCCTAAACAGCATAATTTGGATTTTCAGTGATAACTTCTGTTAATAGTTCCTCATTTAGAGAGCATGGTGATGCAGAATGGGAAACACCATAGATGCTGAAATTTCTGTTCTTAACTTCTCAAACCACTTTGAACTTCATTATCAGAAACAGCACCATATGTATAGCAACATTTTATGAGCAGTCTCATTGGCACTTTTTTCCTACTTTAAAATAAAAATATACTTTATGGAAATAAAAGTAAATAAATTTGATGAAAATGAACTTTTGGGTTCTACATTTTTAACACTGCACTGAAAAAATTACCTACAACACATGCTAGAATTACGCAATGAGAGCAGAAAAAACTGACATAATAAACAATGACAAAATAATTAGAAGAAAAAGTGCTTTGACTTGAAACTTTTGGCTTGACCCAAATATTTTAAGTTAATTTATTATATTACTATCAATGCATATTAAATTTATATCAAAGAAATTAAAATTCCCCTTTAAAAACTTACATTCTTAAAATAGTTAATGATCTGGAAACTCTAGTTATTTGTCATCTCTCTTTTGAAGTAAATCAGATAAATATTCTCTATGAATTTTTTATTATATAGTAAAAGACTGGCCATGTGGCATTCATTTAAACAGAAAGCTCAAATAATCAAAATATTTTAGAATTTCAGAAAAATTTTTTTCCACCAAAAAATTCAGTAAACTTCATACTTCTTTAACTCCTTGAACTATTAAAGTTGATTACAATTTGTTTGCTTTACTGTTAACACATAATTTACAGTCTCCTATTTTAGTTCCTTGTGTGTTGGAATGACTAACGTAAGAGACATTTCGTCTTTAAATTTTTCTAAATTTCTATTTCACTTTTCCTACTCACCTATATATGCAGGGTATTTCCGAATTCTAACAACAAATTCAGAGAGGTGATAGTAGACATCAAGAGGATGAAAAATTGTCGCAGAATAATGTGGTTGCAAACCATGTTTAGTGGGAGAAAAATCACAAAAATAGTTACGAAGTGGTGACACTAAATAGAAAAAAGGGGGACAATAATAAGGAGAAAAACATTAAGGTGATGATTACAATACATCACAGCTCAACACCAGAAAGACGACGACAAGACAGTTTCACAGAACTGTTCGAAGTCGTGTCTATGACAGTCACCACACAGATGACATCAACGGTTGAAGGATTGTCGGATGTGTTCAAACATACGCGCTGCACTGGCAATGTCTGCTGATGCGACAAAGATCCATGCTGCCAGATCCTCCAGTGTACCCACAAGTGTCTGATAATACAACCGATTTCAGGTAGCCCCACATGAATAAATCCAAAGGATTGATCTACAGGGAGCATGAAGGCCAAGTTCATTGCATCCAACTGAACTCCTGGGGTCAACAGCATCAAGGTGGCTATGCACCACAGATGTAAAATGGGCTGGCATATAATCATACATGAAGTACATGTTACGTACTAGAGTGTTTTTCTTGTATGAACAACATGTTTTCATTGCACTTGCCGATATCTTATTCTTGGCCCATGTTGGTGAGAATGTTACTCATGTCAACTACGCACTTGCCATTTTGTTTTTCACCCATAGCAGCACGCTAAACATTCAGTCAATTCAATAAATAGTAAAAGTTCATAAATGTTTACGTTTAATTGATCATCGCAAAGCATAATGCATCTGCATTCACATTATTAATGGTCAATTGAGTCAGAGGATATATTATTTGAAAACCTATGGATTACTACCGTAAGGTGAATTAATATACAATCTGCACGTTCAAAAGGCTGGAAAGTAAATTCTTGACTTACTTATCAATATGGCTGAATAAAAATCTGATAAAACAAACAACTCCCCCCAAAAAGAAAGGGGAAGTGTAAAATCTAATATATCACGGTTTAAAGAAAAAGTAAATTCAACTATTGAAGAAGCAGATGCAGCCTTGCTACAGTTATATGAATCTAAAATGTCATGTTTTCGAACAGAAGTAAAACAAGTTTTTGGTTCTATATTTTTGCATTGTGATGATTAAAGACATTGACACATTAATAACAGAGAACGAAACTATACTAGACAATTTAGACGAAATTTATTTGATTATTAAAAGAAAACATTTAAAATCCAGTTCTGTAAAAACTAATACTAAAGAGAACATTTTGTCTAAAGAAATTTTTGTTTCCAAAGTAAAATTACCAAAGTTATTGCTTCCTATATTTAGTGGAAAAATTGAAGAATGGATCGAATTCGAAGATTTGTTTTCCACAGCTCTTCATAAGAACAAAACTTTAATGAATGTGCAAAAACTGCAATATTTGAAAAGTTTTTGTAAATCAGCGTCTTAGATATTATTAATTCTATATCCATTTGCAATGCAAATAATGACATTGCATGATATTTAGTAGTTGAACACTACTCAAATAAAAAAGATATGATTAATTCAGTAATTAAAAGGTTACTTTCCTTATCGCAGATACGTAATTCAGATCCTTCACTTTTAAAATTTGTTGACAATATAAATGAATTTATAAGATCTTTGAAAGTATTAGAAAAAAAAGTGAATGGTTTCAGCGATACGCTAATTCTTTATTGTATTAGTAAAAAAACTCAACAAAAACATGAGATGCTTGTAGGAAAGATAACTTAAGAAGGATGAAATAGGAACAACAGAACAGTTAACATCCTTTTTAAAAGAACATTCATGCACTTTGCAGCATAACAAACCTCTAAATCATGAAACGAAGCATCCCTTTAATTCAAAAGCGTTGATATCTCTTTCAGAAAATTTGAAAACTTGTTCTTACTGCAAGGGTGATCACATATCGTTAAAATGTAATCTTAACAATATGTGAACCATTTTTTAACTGACTTTACCAATTAAAAAATGATTTAATTTTGCAAAGGAGGAAAAAAAAAAACTCTGCTTCAATTGTTTATCATTGCTTCATATGATTAATTCTTGTAAAAGCGCTAAGGTGTGCAAAAAGTGCCATAAATGTCACCACACATTATTGCATCTAAATAAGGAAGATTGCAAAATCGCTGCAACATCATCGAATTCATGTAATGTAAACCCTAATTTGAGCAAAAATCTTTTGCCAGACGCTAATGTGTTTACTCTTTCTATGGAGAATTATGGAACTGACGCCAATGCAAATAAACAATTCACTTCTAATAGCAGCTCTACAATGACTATGACTTTAATAAACAAGTAATACTTTCCACAGCTATAATTCACGTTGAAAACTTTGATGGGAATTATATCACTTGCCATACTTTAATAATGGCAGCCAAAATAATTTTCTCTCGAGGGAATGTGTTGAATCATTAAATCTACGAGGAAAAAGAATAAATGCCTCTGTATCAGGATTAAACAAAGTTAAACATAAAAGAAAGTGTAGTCGCAACGATTGCAAATGCAGATAAAAGTTATATTCGCACTTTAAATTTTTATGTTGTTTCCAAAATAACACGTTGAACAACTGCCAGACATCTAAACATTACACAACTGACTGCATTTAGAACAATTAATTTGGCAGATCCAGAATTTCATAAACCCAGCCCAATCCATGTTTTGTTGTCAAATGAAGGTTTATTGTCCTCCTGATGTCTATTTTTGTAATTTTCATCCACTAAATGTGGTTCATAACTCACATACATACATACATATGGATATACAGAATCCAGTTTTTATATTGACTATGATAATTATACATTTCTTGAAACATTTTTCCCCCATTTTGCTTTGCATCTAACATTTAAATATCAAAAACTGCTTTTTAACAAATAATGAATACTTACGGCTACTGATTTCACAGATTTAATCAGTTTCTTGTTCTCTAAACTTTTCAAATATCAAAACCTGCTTTTTAACAAATAATGAATACTTACGGCTACTGATTTCACAGATTTAATCAGTTTCTTGTTCTCTAAACTTTTCAAAATTTTATTAACTTGAGTCTGAGGCAAATTGCTTTCAAAACGTAAATCTCTGATCCATATGCCTGAAAAGAAACGAGGAAATGCAACATTAAACTTCTTGATAATTTAGAAAAGTATACAGTGTTTAAAATAGGCATAAAATAATACCTTTATTTCCTGCCTTTTCAATTATTTGATAAATTAATTTATCTTCTAAGTCAGCTCCTCTGCATATTCTGAAATAACAATACTAAAATTAAGATTACTTAAAAAATCAGACTGTCACCAATCTCTTAATTTTATGATATAAGAAACAAGTAGTTCTTATAAACTGACATAAATTTCTCTCTCCATATACACATTTGTTTTGAATTCTCTCTCTCTATATATATATATATAGGGGAAGTTGAAAATGATGTCACTCGGTAAATAATGAGGAATCCTTTTCCTACACCATAGAACATTTAATAAAGTAAAAAACCACATATTAAATTGTGATATAACAGTAGCTTAGCACCTCCTCATGCTAATTGAATAAAAGATAATTTTGCATCACGTTACGTGTTTATAAACACGGCGCCTACTTGCATTCATGATCAGATCAAAAATCATGAACTCTTCTCATTTGCCTCGCTCTGTCTCCAGGTGCGCAGGCAATGAGTTTTCCCTGTCAGGTGATACCCCTGATGGCTGTACGACTTACCATTACCACATCTATGTATGTTCGTATATATGTGATATTTTTTTGTGAGTGATGAATTGAGGAGAGAAAGCACCCATAAATTGTTCTAGTCATGGCTGGGATATTTTAGAGATGTAGCTTGCACACACATAGGATGTCTAATAGATGAATAGAAGTCTGAAAATCGCAAATAACTGGATAATCAATACATAACTTTATTGTACTGAAATATAATTTCTTAGGGCATATATTTTTAAGTGGGTATGACAAGTCTCCCTGATTATACACTGAATACGTTTTTATAAATAATAGATATTAAAAAATAGAACTAAATATGTGAACGGAATGAATGCTAAGAGATAATAAATAAATAAATAGGATCAATAAATGAAGAGACATGAACTAGACAAGCAAGCACAAGTAGAAAAAGTAAATGTGTAAACTTAAAGTAGGGCCTATGTATAGGATCAGAATCCTTTGTTTAAGTTTGGAATGGTGACTGGCCAAGAGCTTTAAACATATGCCATTAATGCAGTTAGTTTTTTTAAGTGATGCACTTTAGATTATAAGACGGGGATGTAGCAAAACTAAAATGAATAATTTAAAAAAGAGCTGTCAGGAGAGAGACTTCAGATGCCTTTTCATGTGTGTTTACATATGTGTCAGAAGTTTAACGAATCAACTATTAGCTAGGCTTTACAACTGAAAGCACAAGATAATTCACTAGAGGAAAAAAAAATATTCTTGAATGAGGTCAATTCTGTCTGTAGATGAATCAAAAGAGTACTGTGAAACAGTGAACTGCGGTGCAAAATTATCTGATTTTAATTTCCGACATGTTTTTGCCATTGTATTCGTCATATGTCCAGCAGGGCCTATATATTAGATTAGATTCTTATTTAAGTTTTGAATAGTGATTCATTAAGAGCTTTACACGATACAGATGACATTAATATGGTTAGTTCTTTAAGTGATATAGTTTAGACTACAGGAAGGAGACATAGCCAAATTAAAATGGGTAATTTTGAATTGATACTTTTTTACCTTAAATATATATTTTTATATGGTAAAAGCTCGACTATATCCGGTTAATCGGATAAATTGCTGCCCTAAAACTATAAAAAGAGTCATCTTATTTGTTATCAACTTAAATAAGAAAAATCTAGATTTAAAATTAAGATTTCAAGGGGGGAAAAGAATACATTTCAGTCTTATAAAAGACTAATATATTTCGTAGGCCTTATCCGCTTATGAAATCCTGCAAACATGAAAGCTGGTGGAGAAGTTTCCAATCATTCTGGCAGAAATTTAAACAAAAATATTGTTCTTTATTTAATTAGATAATAAAAAAGCTACAAATTATGGCTATAGCATATAAAAAAACTTGAAACACTATCCTGATTTTTTAACGTAACATTGCCACTGTTTATCCATTTTCATTTCAAACAGCATATCATGCCTTTTTCTTTCTCTCTTTTTTTTTAAATGCCCAGATCCTGTAACTTTGAAAATATTCCACTTCATACAGTCCCAAATAGTAATATTTTTTTCAAAATGAAAGGAAAATAAACCAGCTCATTAAGAATTCATGAAATTTACATTAAATCAAAATGAACATCTTAGGATTGTGTTGTGACATCATGGTTATTCATTACTGGCACTAAATCACACTGTTTGGTGACAATGTGTACTTGCTAAAAGTATTACGAGCTCTATAATAAGCATTACAAATCTTTCATTTATTAAATTTTTCAGGAATTTTTTTTCCCCAGAATTCTAAAATATTCTGGTTAGTTGAATGCAGGATAGTCAGACTTACACAATATACAGAATACTACACACAATAGAAATAAATTCTAATCTAGTTCCTAGGGCTGAACACTTTAGACTTTTCAGGCAAAAATCTGAGTGAAAATTAAGTAATATAAAAATAGAATATTAATAATAAATTTCTCTGACAGCGGCGTTCTTCACGGGAATGGCGGTTCTCAGTTCAGTTCATCCTCTCATTGGTCCCATGATCATGAGAGATGCTCTTGCCCATTCATATCATGTTTAAACACAATTTTATACATATTGATTGTGTTATATACATTGATTGTGTTATAAATATAACACAATCAAAACATGTCACTTAGAGGTGAAAGCTAATATAGTAAATATGCAAAAAAAAAAGTATTTGATTTGAATTTGGTATTATTGTTATCTTGAGATATGGGCACTTTAATTTCTAAAGAATAATCATGGCTGTACAATATTTTGAGAATTTTGTACCTTAAATGGAAGAAAAAATTCAGAACTGGGCTAGGAATAAATCTAATTTAAAAATTAGAATGTGGCTGTGTCACAATTTTTAATAACATAATTTAATTATTTTTAGACTAACCCTTTAAAAACGTTTAATTGCAATACCCAGAAAGTCAAAAATGGGGCACCACAGAATTGTTACGCCAAAGTCTTGACATTCTGAAAATTTGGTGACTTCTACTAAAATTGTTGCTTCTATTAAAACATCCTGTTTTCTTTAGAAAATAATGGTCTTAAAACTATATTACATGATTATGTTGTGTGCAAAATACTACTGCAGTGATGTACATAAAGAAATTAATAAATAAATAATAAAATAAAATGATCATGATGTGTGCAAAATACTAATGCAGTATGAACATAAAGATAATAACAAAATAAAAAGCAATTACCTTGCTGATTCCTGATCTTTTAATTTGTACATCAACTGCGACCCTTTGTTTAAGATCTGTATCTTGTCCTTTAAATAAAATTGACATAATTCTTCTATTTAACTACAATAAAAAACATTCTTACATAAAGTTATTATAGAAAGGAATAGAAAAAATAGTAAAATGAATACTTTTGCATGTTTAACATACACTTTCACACTTATAATATTAAATAAATGAAGACTGAAAAAGTATTTATATTCAAGTCTCCATTCTTTAACTATAATTTATTATGAACTGAATAAATTTAAAATTTTTAATTATCTGGATCACAACTGGACTAAAATCTGTTTAAGATATTTTTGATGATTACATAATTAGATTGGCAAATTTAACAACATTTCATAAGAATAAAAAATGTATTTCTTTTCTCAGCCTTTATATAACAGAGAAGGCATATAGTTATGTTTTGCAAATTTAATAATCTTTTATAAGAAACTATTTAAAAATTTCTTTTCTCAGCTTTTATTTAACGTAAAAGGCATACATTTATGCTATTATACAAAAAAGGATGTCTCCAAAGCAACTTATTCTGTATGCAATTCATCATCTGATGAAATGGCCATATGAAACCTTTTAATAGTTTCTGATCCATCTTATAGAGTTAAAAATCTGAAATGTTATTTATTAAGTCAAAATCTTAAATGCTATTTAATAAGTATAAATCTTAAATGTTATTTATTAAGTATAAATATTAAATGCTATTTATTAAGTCATTTGAGTGTTTTTTTCTTTAGTAGGCAAGAAAAATTGTCGAACATAGTAGCCTTAATATATTTTCACTCTGACATCATCACAACTTACACAACTTATAATAGTTTTTATACAGTGGAACCTTGAATTACTTTTTTCCATATGATCCATCCTAAAATGCTAAGTTCATACTTCATAAAATGACAGTAATTGCTCTATGTAAAAAACTTATCAGCAGTACATTAAATCAAGAGTTTCCCCTCATCTTTTTTTGGCTTGTGCACCACCTGAAACCTCATTTTAAGTATATAGTCTCACATGCACACATATGCAACATTCCTAAATGAAACTGCTCTGCATAAAAGCAGTATATTAAATCAAAGGTTTTCAACACTTTTTTTTTCTTCTTTTTTTTACTTGAGGATCCCCTGACACCTAACTCACACATACACATATTTAACATTCCTAAATGAAATATTTATTTGCAGGTAAAAGATAATAATTAAAAAAATTCCAATATAATATCAAAAATGTAAATTAAAAATTTTGGAAATTTTAGTTAATAAAACTGCATTTTTACTTACAGAAATGGTAAAAAAATATTTATATGGTTATAGTATACTTAAGGTGGCCCTTGGATTATTGCTAAACTGCTGTTTCATTTATGGTAACCTGAGTAGTTGAATGTTATGGAAACTCTATTATGACGTAATTGGTTGTATAATTGTGGTAAATTTGAATGATGGGAAAAGATTTGTAAGGGGTTGTGTGTTGGAAGTTGGTTATTTCATAGTTTATGCGGTAAAATGACTGAATGTGGTAAGAGTAAACTGAATTTCTGTACACTCTGGCATGAAAGGGGAAAAAGTATTAATTTACTGGTGTGTAAATGAAGGTTTACTTAATAGCCATTATGTGTCCTGTTTGCAGAAAGGAAATACGTATGGTCGAACGTCGGAGGATATTTTATACTCTTATTTTTTGTGAATTTATGTGGTGACACCAGTAAACAGATTCTAGTTTAGATAATTTTAGGAACTTTTTGGATGCTCAAGACGCAAGAGAAATACGCTGACATGGAAAATAAAATGGACAAATTGTATTCGGCGTAAATTTTGTAAAATCCCAATCGATTTCGAGGGAAAATGGGTCCCCCTTCCAAGGAGCAAAAAATTCTGCAAAAGCGAATGTTGATCATATTTATACCTACAAGCAAACAGTGGAAGAGCCGATAGCATCATTTATCAGCAGAAATAGTAATTAAAAATGAAGGGTTAAGTTAGCAGAATTTTGAAGGCATTAGGCAAGACTGGATTGGAATTGAAGTCATTGACTAAACAGGAAAAATTTTTGTGAATGTGAAAGGCTTCAAGAAAATCCAATTCCCTAATAGAACCAGCTTTCTAGATAATTTTAGCAGAATCAAACCCAAAATTGTGATTGAATTTCCAACTATGATTAGCTATTGAAGATTTGTTAATTTCGCCTTTTTGGAAGATTCATGTTCTTTTATGTGAAACTTTAATGCTCTATTTGTTTCGCCAATATAACTTAAGCCACACTGACACGATATGCTATAAATTCTCCAAGAATTAAAGTCAGAAATAGAATCTTTAAGACCCGAACCTCGGATTTTATTTACAGGCGAGAAAAAAACTTGAAAATTAAACTTGCGTAAAAAATCTGTGCAATTCTGTAAATGATAGAATGATGAAATGGAAGCACAACAAGGTTATTAATGTTATTTCTGACATCAGAATGTGTTCTTAGATGGCACTATGAGAACTTTCCAACAACTTTATCAATGACTACAGGAGAAAATCCTTGGGCAAGGGCAACAGATCTTAAATAATTGAGTTTCTTAGCAAGAAGAGATTCTGAGGAACAAATTTTGAGAGCTTGAAATACATAATAGTAAAATGAAGCCATTTTTTGCTCAGCCGGGTGACATGACTTGGCATGGGGGAGGGGGTAAACAAACAGAAAAGGGTTTACAGTAAACAGTTGTGCTGAAATTAGATACATTGCGGATTATAATAATATCAAGGAAAGGCAGTGTATTATCATCGTCTCAAAAGTGAACTGGATGGCTGGGTCAATTTAATTTATAACAGATAAAATCTGGTGTAAATCTCCCTTATCACCATCAAAAAAGAGCAAAAGTGTCGTCTACGTAGCGAATCCACAAAGGAAAAGAAAGTTTTTCAAATAATTTGACCTCAAAATAGTACATGTAAATGTCAGCAAGTACAGGACTGAGCGGATTACCCATAGCTAGTTCTTCAATTTGGCAATACCATTTATTTTGGAAAACAAAGTGAGTTTGGCTCACAGAAACTTTAGTGAGGGAAATTAACTCTTCAATTTCAATATGTGAGTAAAGGAATTCACGAAGTCCAGTTTCAAGGCATTTTAGTGCCCCTTCAACTGGAACGTTTGGAAACAGCAATTTAACATCAAACGAAACAATAATGGAGTGCAAAGGTGAAATAACTTCAAGTTTATCGATGGCTTCGAAAGAATTTTTTATGGTGTGAATATTGTTGGAAGGTAAAGGAGAAACTACGGGAACTAAATATTTGGCTAAAGGGTATGATGCCGTTCCTCAATTGGAAACTATAGGTCAAAAAGGAATTCCAATTTTGTAGTAGTAATTTGGGGAGAGCATAAAATCTAGCACAGTTAGCAATAGGTGAAATGAGTGTTTTCTTAAGCTGAGTCGAAAGTATATGAGCAGATTTAACAACTGTTTTAACTTTTGTGAGGTCAGAAGTTGAGGGATCTTTAGGGACCGAACAGTATGGGCCTTCACTTATCAGTTTCGTAATGTATATGTGTTTGTTCATAACCACAATTTGTCCACCCTTATCAGCCTTCGAAATTATAATATTAGGATTATAATGATGGAGGGTAACCCGTTTTGCTCTTGAAATCGACTGGGATTTTACAAAATTTATGCTTAATACAAGGTTGTCGATTTGCCTGTTGTATTTTGGATGCTGTTAAGGAATTTTGTTTGACTGAAGACACTGAAATTTCTAAATAAGGTAAGTGGATATTTCCTTTGTGTAGTGCTAAGATGAATTTCCTTTTTTATGTTATTTCATTGTTTGATTTAAAATGTAGTTTATTGAGATTATATATTTTTTGTTTGGCTCTAGTGTAGAATTGGCTGCTCCTTTGATTTTTTGAAGTGAAAATAGATCGATGTGTACATGGACAATGTCAAGGGAGTGCACAATGCCAAGTTTGTGCAATTGTCTGATTTTTTTTAAGCAAAAATAGGTCGATGTGTACATGGATACTGAGTTTGTGCAATTCTTTGACGTCGCTGCACAAAGCCAAAATAACAAGTCAAAGAACTGCACAAACTCAAACATGTACTGCCAAAAATCGGCAATCTTCGCCAAGAGTCACTAGTAAATATATTTTTACCAAAATTAAACATACTATTTTAAACAATATAGAAAATTTATTCCTAATGCTATTAAATAGGTATGCCTTGCTAATAAAATCCTTGAGGTTCATGCTTTGGTATCAGCATATTAATATCTTAGTCAAATTTTGTTAGAGTAATCTTAATATTTACTATTTGTGCAATTATCTTCAACTTTAAGCATCAAAGGTTGAATTCTGAAAAGGAAATGGAAAAATAAAAGTTGAAAATATATATAAAAATTAATGGCACTATTCTGTTATTGGAGACAGATTTAGAAATGTATGTATGCATGTACGTAAGTATGCATAGGTGTGAGTACACATACATGCATGTATGTATTTCTGAATCTGGTACCAATAACAGAAAAGCACCAAATTAAAACTTTTTATTCTATTTTATGGAAGGGGATCAGCTGTACCACTGCTCGTATGTACTTATGGAAAAATAATTCACTAGGATAATAACAAAACAATAAATTTTACCACACCAATAATGATTAACTGGTATAGAACAAAATAACTACCTCTGTTTCTAGATTACTCGGTACTTAATTACTTCTTTCAGAATTTTTTTTATCCTATTATTAACTACAGAAGGTTGCAGAAAATGCACAAATCTTCTAACCAGGAATTTATGAATTTTCTATGCCATTCTATTTTATTATTATTATTTATGATATTTTATTGTCAACCCAATTATGGGACTCCTGAAATAATGTACACATTGACCTATTTTAACTTAAAAAAAATCAAAGAATTGCAAAAACTAGGCAAAGCGCACTGCCTTAACTTTGTCCATGTACACATCGACCTATTGTAACTTGAAAACACATCAGAGAATTGCACAAAGTAGGCAATATGCAATGCCTTAACTGTGTCCATGTACGTATCAATCTATTTTCACTTAAATAAAATCAGGAAGCTAAAACAAAGTTAAAACTATCATGTATCGCAGAAAAAAATTGCCACTGTCTTAAGACACAGAGACGAACAAATAACCAAAAATACACAAACAGAGAAAATAAATAACCAAAAATACATATTTCTTAATGTAAAAACATTAAACAACAAATCTTTTAACAAAAATTAATGCACAGAGACGAATAAATAAGTGAAACGTCAATTTTACAACATACCTTTTTCATGTGCATATGTATAGGCTTCACACCCACATCTCCTGCATCCTCCATATAAGTAATTCAATTAAATTTTTTTGTGGTATCGGCTCATTCATATCTAAAAGCAATTAAACCAGCTTTCATGCAAAAATCAAACGTCTTTTGTCCATCATCTAACCAATACAAACACCTCAAATTCACAATAGTAGCAACTTCAAAATACAAGACCATCATACAACCAAACACAGCAATTGAAAAGAATGCTAACAATCAAAAACCGGGGTCCATATGCACGGGTTACTATTGAAAAAAAATAGCCAAAATTAAAATTTATCAGAACACATTTGGCGCTATTTGCAGAAATAACCCCTTTTTAAGAACAAAAAACTAAAAAAAAAAAAAAAATTTCCCAAAGGCTACTTTTGCCAACATTTTCAACATTAGGGGGGTTACCAAAAAACCTACTTCAAGCAGCGGGTTTACATGTTTCATAAACAACCAATGCCACTTGGTGATTTTTTTCATTCAGAAACCAAGGGGTACCGTACAATAAATTTCAACCAATCAAAGTAAAAAAAAGTTACTAATCAAAGAAAGAAAATATCAAGAAACTGATGTATTCAATAGAACAGCAGACTAACAGAAAATAATTCTCACTTCAGAACTCCAAAACTAAGGAAAAAAAGATTTTGTCAAGGAAATTGCCAAAGGAAAAAGACATCTACATCAAAAGCAGATTGCCTTTACAAATAAAATCTAGAAAATTGGAAACAAAATAGTTAACTCTTTAACATCAAATAAAATAATTCTAAATAGTCATGAAGATCGTATTCAGCTAATTTCACACACACACACACAAAAAAAAAATCAATTCAAATTTGTTTACAGCAGAAAGCTTACAGAAACTCAAACCAAATGGCTATGCTAAATACTGAACTCAATAATTAAATGCTTCAGAAACAAGTAGTTAAAACACTACAAACTTGGAACGACCAAGGGAATTTATTTTTTACAATTTAAAAATGAACTAAATTGAAGACAGTTTTGTATAACTAACGATTTTATTATTAAAAAAGGAATTTTAATGGGCACCTGAATTCTATTTTCCTTATACTCTTTAAAACTATTTTTGGTATTTACGTGTTACCACAACAACTTAAGTAGAAGTCGCCTAATTTTTCAGCATGTGTCAAAAATCCATGCAACCATGTGCATAACCATTCTCATAACAATCCTTCAGTTGAACAATGTCACTTATTTTCTCATCCATTCTTTTTGTTCCAAGTTCTAATGATTTTAAAGAAATTACAATATTTTTTGCTTTAATATTAATATTATATTGCTTTATAATATATGCTCTTGTGAAATTTGCCAGTAATATAAGAAATTGCAGTACAATTTCTGCAAGAATACAAAATTCCACCACAAATTTCAAAAGGAAGCAACAAGATACGTTTCTTAGATAGTGACTGTTGCTGAGTGCCTGCAATTCTCTATTTTTTTGTTGCTTTCTAGGAAAGAAGAACAGCATAAAAAAATCACAGGAAGATTTGCAGATGACCAAGTTTTTTTCCTTAACTTTTCTCCTTAACTGTTTTTCCTAAATTGCTTTTCATATAATGTTTGCCAATTTACAATAAATATTGGTATTTTGGGTATCTTTTTTATGAAAACACTGATTTGCACCCTAAAAATAACTTTTACCTTTTCCTCTGTAAAAATTGAGTTGTATTAAAATGTATCGTATATTTAAATTAATGGCCAGCCATAGAGATTAAGCTTTTTGCAATAATTTAGTATTAAAGTTTAAATCTAAATATACATGACTAAATTGTTAGATCTCTCTTAATTATAAGTATTAATTTCTTTTATATGTACCATATTAAAATAATGATATATTAATTTTCAACTGCTTTCTTACTTTTCCTTTATTTAAATAAATTTTACTCAGTAAAAAATAACATCAAGGAATAATTTGCAAAAATTTTATGGTCCACTTGAAACGAAATATGCAAATTTAATTACACATTATACTATGAAAGAGTTCCTCTCACACACAGTAAAGTTTCGTTTTTGAAAAATTTGCGGTGCAGAATCGCACAGTTCTTTGACGCGTTTTGTTTGGCACTTTCTTCAAGAGTAAGAAGAATTGGATTTTTGTCAATTTCTTTTGACTTCTTAAGTGAAAATAGATCGATGTGTACATGGACAAAGTCAAGGGAGTGCGCAGTGTCGGGTTTGTGCAATTCTGGGATGTTTTTTTAAGTGAAAATAGGTCGATATGTACATGGATACCGATCTTAAAAACGCGCCAAGCAGTGGGTGATTGTGCCCCACTGCTTTCCCCAAAATTTGAAATACTGTGTTCAAAATAATGAAGCTTAAATTTGAAAAACAAAGATATTCAATGACTTAATGAATATGCGAAAATGTAGTTTCTAGCTCATACATTTTTATCAAATAAAATAAATGCTTTCACTAAAAGCGATATTTCTTACCGCGGCAGTTAATTTATTTAAAGCGTCCACTAACTGCGCTGGTCCAGTAGACGGCATTGCGTTCTGAAGCACTTTGTTGGTAATACCGTTAGGATGTTTATTCAGTAGTTCCAATATACTGCAAAGAAATCATCATAGCTTCTTTAAGTAAAATATAAAATTAATAACTATTAATACAATTTACGTACAACTATTCAAATACCTGTCTTCAACAGTACTGTCATCCGAACTCATTATTTTTTTTTAAAGGTAATAATCAAACTTAAGGAAAAGAGTACTTATACGCCAAAATAATGATAAAAGAAAAGAAACTGAACAATCTCAATGTACTGTATTGTAGCCAGTGAAACAGGAAAAGTGTGCACGGCGATAAACAATAAATAACACAAAACAAATTGACAACTTCGGTTTTTGAATCAATATGACATCACTTCACTTCCTTGCTCAAAAGAAGTTTTGTTGCCACAAAATCAAATTTAAATGCTACATTTTTGCACGCAAAATAATAAATTTCTAATTCCGCTGTTTCTTTGTTCTGAGCATATTATTTCCTATTTCAGTTTAATGTTACAACTGGCGATTGCTCATAATTTTCATAAGGAAGAAATTCTGAAATCGGAACATGAGCTTCTACCGCTGTTTCTTGTCATCAGTATCATCTCGTTAAACGCGAGTATCTTCATTATGGCTAATGTAATAATTTTCCCTATATTTAAAGTCAAATAACCATAATCGAAAATATTTTGATTTAGGAATGTCCTTGCAACACTTCTCTCACATTCGTAAATTTTTAAAATAAGGTTACAATCTCCCATGCATTCTCAATCAGATAAATACTTATGTAACAGATAAAAATAAACATGACGCTCTGGAATATTGTATGTAGAACTGTTTTATTTTAAATTTATTAGGAGAAAGGAAAACGGTTAATTCTTGCAAATCTCGAACAATTGCTGACGATGGACGTGATCGGTAAAGGAATCCAAGGTAATTTTATTGGTTTTATCGAATTTATTTTTATTGAAATGGAATCGTTAATTGAGAAAAGAAAACCTGTAAGAGCGTCATTTACGAAAACAATTAATGCAATTTTGCAGGAATTAGAAAAGGAAATTCTGGACGAAAAATCTATGAAAACGAAACTTGTTACTGACAACTGCATCAGCTCTCTTAGATGTTCTCCATTTCCCAGAGAAAAACACAAATATCCATCTGACATTCTCCATCTTTAACATCTGTTACCCATACTTGACTCTTCAGTTCACTGATTTGGACCTTCTACCAGCAACTAACTTTAGTCGTCGATTGATGGAGGCCACTTGATTTATACTTTCGTATTTTTGTCCATACTAATTATTTTGTTCTACCGATGCTCTTCACCAGATGCAGAGTAAAGGAAGCAATGCTTTCTGAAATTCCAATTCACATATGAGAAGAAGAAGAAACTTGTTACATTAGAACATTTATCTGTTGAACTTAATGCATTTGTTACTCAAATATTAAATTCGGGATTTTCTTCAAATGGTCAGTTTGAAAGTGAATGGTCAAAAGTGAAGAATACAAAGAAAAACTAGATTTAATACGAATACAAACGGAATTATTTTTCTATCGCCAAACTACGCAATCCATTAGCAGTATGCCGCTGAATTCGAATTCAGCGGCATACTGCTGAATTCGAAGGAAAATTGAAATTGCCCAAAAATAGAGTTAAAACAATTAGGTGGCGAAATTAAAGATTGGTTACCGTTTTGGGGACAATTTCGGCGAATACATGAAGCTAAAGAAATTCAAACGAGGACTAGATGCATTATCTCGTTCAAGCCACCGTACTCGGTACGAGATCTCGTGATATTGCAAACAGCTTCCCTGCAACTGCCGAAAATTATGAAAAGGTTATAGAAAGGTTAAGAAATAGGTTCGGCAGGGAAGAATTGTTGGTAGAATGCAATATTCGCGAATTATTAGGTCTGATTATTAAAAATGTTACTGATCAAAGGGGAAAATGCAGTATGTTAGAATTGTATGATACGTTAGAGTCGTATTTACGGTCGTTGGAGTCAGTAGAAATGACAAATAGGTTGCAATGCTGTTTCCGCTCGTGGAGTCCTGCTTTCCCCAGGAAATTTTACGAATTTGGCTTAGAAATTATTTATCAATAATTACAGCAGATAATTCTCACGCTGAGAAATTGAAACAATTGTTATTGTTTTTAAAGAATGAAGTGGAAGGAGAGCAGAGAATCTCTTTGGCGAAAGCTGTATTTAAATGAATTGTTTCGGGTACAAAGAAAGAAAGTAGAAGAGATAAAAGGAACCAGGGTGAAGATTTCGTGCCTACAGCGAATGATTATTCTCAGGCCTTAATAAAGAAAACAATTATGGTGAAAAGGAATCTTGCGTATTTTGTGAGAAAAAACATAAAAGTCGAGATTTCTTTGTTGCTCAGAAGATGACTCTGACTCAAAAGAATGATGAAATTAAGAAAAACAAGGGTTGCTTCTCCTGCCTCAAAATTGGGCATAGGGCAAGCAATGCAAGACGAATGTACGATGTTTGATATGTTCGAAAAGACATTGGGGTGTCATGTGTCCGGATTTGCACGCCAATCAAAAGAGCAATGATATTGAAAAGAATAAGGAAGAGGAAACACAAAATGTATCACTTGCGAGCACTAATTTCCTAGATGAAGTGTTTCTTCAAACACTGTTAATTAATATAAACGCAAACAAAAAGCAGAAGACAGTAAGGGCACTTATCGACACAGGATCGCAACGTTCATACACATGAAAGGGGACTACTGTAGACATACGGTGCCAAACAATTGGATCTGAATCTTTAACTCATGCACATTTTAGAGGAGTAACTACAAGGAGAAAAATCCACAAATGCTATGAAGTGAACTTTAGAAGCTTAAAAGGTTATTTTTCTAGACGTCTAATCTTGTTGGCAGAGTCGAAGATTTGTGGATCAGTAGTCAGCTTACAGCCTGGACCATGGATAGCAGAGCTAACGCAGAGAAATAGCTATACATCTGATGTAGGAAGAAAGGATTTTAAATGGAAGTTCTTATTGGAGCTGATGTCGCAGGTGCGCTGTTAACTGGGAGAAATCAGAAATTAGAAAAGGGGCTGACTCCTGTGAAATCACTACTTAGATGGACAATCATGGGAAAGATAAATGATTACGTTTCAGAAAGAGACTCCAAGTCCATTTAATCAACAATAACGTCCATTTTGATTCACAGCGCAGTGATAGAGAAAACTTGTGGAAGCTATAAGCACTGGGAATTACAGATGCTAAAGAAAATAAAACTGATTCTGAGTTAGAAGAAGCAGTGTGACATCATTTTCACAAGACTGAAGAGGGTGGACGATTGATACGAAGTCAGTTTACCTTGGATTAACGACAAAGAAGCTTTACCAAGTAACAGAGAAGTTGCTGAAAAACAATTGACTTACACCACAAAGAAGCTCATGTTGAAACATAGACTTGAGCCATACAATGCAGTGTTCGAAGAGTGGATCGAATCTGGAGTAACAGAAGAACAGGAACGAGTTAACAATCATTATCTCCCTCCCCCAGACCGGTCGTCAAAGATAACTGTACAACAGCAGTAAGACCTGTATTTGATGCTTCACGCAAGCAAAAGGGTTTTCATTCACTCAACGACTCTCTAGCAAAAGAAGAAAATTTAATTGAATTGGTACCTAGATTGCTTTTTGAATTTAGGCAAGAAAAAATAGGGGTTATCTCAGATATTAGAAGAGTTTTTCTTCAGATATCTATTCAAAGAAATGATCGTGATTTCTTAAGATTCCTGTGGTGGTAAAACTCGGAACAAAAGGAAATAAGAAAATTTCGCCATTGCAGAGTAGTCTTCGGATTAAAATGCAGTCCCTTTCTTTTAGAAGCAGTGATCAACTCTCATTTGGACGAATGTGAACCTTCTTTGAAGGAAGTGGCTACAAAATTGAAAATTCCTTCTATGTTGACAACTGTGTCACTTCAGTGAATTCGAATGAGGAAGCAGAATATTTTATTGCAAAATCAACTCAGTTAATGACAAGTGCTAACTTTGATTTAAGAGGGTGGAAACAAACAGAAGTGAGCAGTGAAAAATCTACAATTAGCGAACCATTGAAATTAGTTGGTCTTCTGTGGGATAAATATGAAGATTCATTGTTTTGTGACATCCCTAATATCGATTTGATTGATCCTCAGTGACACGATGAAATGTACTATCAATGGTTCAGAGAGTTTTTGACCTAATAGGTTTTACTGCCATTTAACACTCCTTCCAAAGTTATAACTGCAAAAGAGGTAGGAAATTAAATTGAGCTGGGATGTAGAGCTACCAGAAGATATCAAAAGAAAATTTTTGAAGTGGGTCAAGGAGTTACCCTTGTTATCATCCATGAAGATTCCCAAACCATTCTCACTGACAGAAGGACAATCTTTTAGTTTGCATATGTTTGCCGATGCTTCACAGGGATCGTACGCAAGTGTAGTATATTTGAGAAGTCAAAATAAAGAAGAAGTGACTCTAGTGGAAGCCAAAGCACGAGTAGCTCCCTCGAAAAGAACAAGTATACCATGACTTGAATTGCTTGTCTTATTGGAGTGGATTTGTCAAGAAGAATGTTAAAGTCGAAATTTCAAAGGAATTTTACTAGACCGATTCTTCTACAGCACTATTCTGGATATAGAAGTCTGGAGCACTTTTGTGAATAATAGAGTTTCAGAAATTAGAATCCTATCAGACCGTGAAAATTGGCCCCTTGTACCAGGTGCAGAAAACCCTGCCGATATGCCATCAAGAGGATATTCTGTGAAGAAACTTATTGAATCAAAATGGTGGGAGGGCTCACCTTGGTTGGCCTCGTTCGTTCCCAATCGGTAATAAAGAAGAGATTAATGCTGAGAAAAGTAAAGTAGTTATAGTTTTGTTAAGCAATGTTAGCGATATGTCTTCCGGATTCTTTGAGGATTTTTCGAACTATAAGAAAATACTGAGAATGGTTGGGTGGATAGATTCATAGGAAATATCCGAAAGAGGAAAGAAGAAAGAGAAGCAGAAGAGTTAAAAGTTTATGAATTGACAAGAGCCGAGAAATCTATTGTGAAGATTATTCAACATGATTCTTTTTCATCTGATCATATTAAGAAGCTGAAGTCAATTAGTGTGTTCAAAGATGACGAAGGCATTTTACTTGTCAAGTCTAGGTTGACTGAAAGAAAAGACCATGAAAATTTTATTTATCCGATGTTAGTTCCGAAGAATCATAAGATTGTGGAGAAATTGATAATTGATAAACATCTGTCTATGCCTCATGCAGGCAGGCATTCATGTACTTATGTCAACACTTAGAGAGACGTTTTGGATGCTTGAAAGCAGAGTTACGATTCGAAAGGCTTTATGTCAGGTCCAGAAGACATGGAAGTAAACGACTACAGACTGTGCCTGATACTCTACCAGAAAACAGAATTAGAGATGCTAGTGTTTTCGAGATTCTCAGAGTTGATTTAGCTGGCTCATTAGTTTGGAAGGATAAAAGAAAAGCTTGGATTTTACTTTTCACCTGCGTTGTTTTCAGGGCAGTTCATTTGGAACCGATTTTGTCCCTTTCAACTAAAGGATTTTTACTTAGCCTTAGAAGATTTATTGCCCGTAGAGGGAGACCATCGAAAATTTATAGTGACAAAGGAGGCAATTTTATTGGATCTAATAATTTCTTGAGATCAATTAATTGGAATACTATCGAGATAGAAGCCGCCACAAACAAGATCGACTGGAAGTTCAGTCCACCCGCAGCACCATGGGAGGGGGATGGCTTTTGGAACGACTTGTTCAAATGATTGAGAAACTTTTGCGTCGAGTCCTAGGTCAGTCCTGTCTGAATTATGAAGAAATGATGAATGTGCTGTGCAACTGCGAAGCAACTGTGAATGCCAGACCACTCACTTATGTGTCAGAGGACTGTGATGATCTCATCCCTTTGACACCGTCCTTAATTTTAGATGACATTCCAGTCTTTGGAGTTCCTGACTTGGATCACCTTGATAAAGTTGATTTCAACAAGAAACTGAGACATCTACAGAATTTACTAGGGCTCTTGAGAAAGAGATTTAGAAATGAATATCTCGGCCTGCTAGTGCAACGTCTATCTACAATGCCGATTTCTCAACAAATAAAAATCGGGGACATAGTTCTCATCAAGTGTGATGTCAAACGCAAGGTGCTGTGGCCTCTAGCTAAGGTAATTGAGCTATACCCAGGAAAAGATGGTAGCATTCGAGTAGTTCGTGTCAAAAACCATGCCTGGAGAATTAGTTCGTCCAATCTAGAGAATATTCCCTCTCGAAATACCTTCATCTTTGGAGTCAGATGAGACAAATGAAACTGAGACGCTGGGTGCAAACAACCTAGTTTCAAAATTGCCAAAGAATAATTTATCTCCAGATTTATCAAAGGACATTAAGACTGTGGTGACTAGAAGTGTACGAGAAATTAAAATTCCGTCTAGATTTCTAACCTGAGCACTATTTGAGTTATTTAAGTGTAGAATTTTAAGAATTTAATTTTCTTTTTGTTTACTATTTAGCCTTGATATTTATGGGAACAATATTTTTTATATTTTGTTTTGATTGATTAGGTATATGTCATCAATCAAAATGTGGGAGTGTTGTTAGAAACAAGTCTCAGTTGTTATCTTTCTTTCATAGATTGTCCTTATAAGAGTGGCAACATCTGATCTTTTTTATGGTTTGTTGCGGTAGTTTGTAAACATTCATTTCCATATAACAACAATTTTGAAATATATATAAGGATGGCAGAGAAATTTAGTGACATTCGAAAATCTAAATTATTTTGCATAGAAAACTATAAGTTACTTCTTGAATTCAAAGATGAAAGTACTTTTGAATGCACAGTAGTCCAGATAATTATTGTTTAATTGTATTGATAATACAACAAACTTATGATATAAACAGCGCTTTATTTTGGCAAGAGCGCACCAAAAGCTGGTTTCGGCATTTCTTCCTTTCTCAGTCGAATCAGAGTCTATATTGAAGAGAAATTTATCCCTAAAAATGGGCGTATGGGAACGTAGATTAGAATAAATTTTATACAAAGCTCTATCGATATAAAGATATAAAGAGAAATTAAGACTTTTCCTAAAATTAAAACATTTTTCACTGAAGGGAGTATGGAAATAAGAGCAAATAGGGAAGGCCAAATGCATAATATTTCCTCGAAGATAAGGCCTAATCAGAAAATAAGCCTTAGCGTGATTTTTCGGGTTGCCCGTAAATAGTTCAATATATCGTGTATTCTAGGGTTTCATTCAAAGGAATATAAGGGCTTTGTGGCTTAATCCATAATGGGCATTAAGTCCGTTCACACTTGGCTCTAGGCCAAACATATTCAAAGAAGGTAAAGGCGTGCATCCGCTAATGTGCAGCTGACTCGGCGAAACCGTCCGTTGAATGTCAGTTCGTCTTTGATCCTCTATGATGGGTAAATTTATGCAAACCTCATACCAGGTTTGCATAAATTTGAAAAGTTAGAACATTTGAGCAAAATCCTTAACCCTTTGAGGGTTATAGACGTAAAATTCCGTGCATCGAAGGATAGCTTTCTCATTCGTTACACATGAAAATTTCTTCCATATGCTCATAAATCCGATTTCTGGTTTGATGTATATTGGAAGAAAAGGATTCCATGTACAAAGTGAAAGGGTTATTCTGGAATAATAATCAAGGAAATACCGCTTATTATGACATTTAGGGGAACCATTGAAATTTCAGGGCTAAACACATAACGCGTAGAGGGAAACCAGAAGCCCAGGTTTAGTGACGTAGCAACGTCTGGCTGCCTAGCAATGAAGCTTGGCATTGACCTCTTATGGCCGTCAAACCCCGTCTAAACGAAGCCTACGAACGAATTTAATGCATTAGTGTGAAATAAAGAAAATGCTTTCACAATTTCTTACTTGAAAGTTTTCGACGCTTTTGTGCAGTCCATCATTCCTAACACATTTTATTCCAGTTCTGTTTTTCGTAAGTTATGAAAGATTTAAAGGAAATAATATTTGATTCTTAAACACGATGAGCGTAAAAATGACATAATCCATCAAGTACAAGAAAGAAACTGCGAAGAACACTCACGCAAGAAGTAGCCAGAAAATGAAGGAAGCGGAAGGAAACAACGAACGAACGGACATACATATAATATATGCATACATATCAATTCCTCATTATTTGATAAAGAGAAGAGAAGATACGATTGTTCAAAATATGTACTTTAGTGCATATTATACAAATTGCTTCTGAATTTGAAATATGTTTCACTTATTTCCAATTATTTGTTTTCTTCACTTATTTTTAAATTTATCTAACCTAAGCGCATGAATTATTAAGGAGAAATATATATTCCGATTCTGGATCCGTTGCAAACTATGATGGAGAAAAATGTGCGCATAACGAAAAATGTTTAGAAACTACTGTATTGTATAGAGTAAACCCTTGCTGAATGTGAATTTAGTGAACGCGGTTTCAATCACATGCGTTATCTTAATTGTTTATATTTTATTTGACTAACTCTAGCATTTTATTCCTACACGGTTCAACGTTGATTCGTTGTCAATGAATGCTTACCGGCATCATTGACCAGGAGTTATCTACAGTTCTAAACGATTTCTGTCGATTAAAAATGAAGCCAAAAAATTACACAGATTGTAAAAGCAATTCGCGACGAAAATCTTCGGATACGGAAGGAGAAGAAGCCGAAGAAGTAATGAAAAAGGAATAAAGAGGTAGAGGATCTTTTAAGGTATTTCTCCCGCCTTTTTCGCATGCCCTCGTGGTGTAGTGGTCAGCACGCTCGGCGCGTATTCGAGATGTCCGTGTCCCGGTGAAGGCAGTGCTCATTTTTCATATCTCCTGCTTCGAAATAACCTGATGCTCTGTAAGTGGCGCCCTAACTAAAAGGTGGTGGATGATGATTCTCCACCACCAGGATTTGACGAATGGGTCCCCTGATCCCCAGTCGCCCTTTAAAAGGGGGAGTACATAAGGTATTTCTCCCGCCTTCTTCGCATGCCTTTGGGGTGTAGTGGTCAGCACGCTCGACGCGTAACCGAGAGGTCTGTCATTCGATTCCCGGCGTTGCTCATTTTTCGGCACTCCTGCTTTCAAAAAATACCTAATGTCTCTATAGAGTATATTGAAACATTCCAAGAACTGTGACACCGCGAGCGGAGTTCTAGTTCCCTTGGCACTCGTCGACGTATCGAAGATAGTTTTTCAGCTGAGAGTTGCCAACGTCAGTGATCAACATTAAGAAAGGTGATGCGGTTGCAGAATGTACTCCAGTGACGAAAGTTAAACGAAAGAGTAACACCTCCAGAATCCGTGTCTTCAGAGAGCAGTACATCGGAATTACTGCAGAATGCACAATTAAGCCATAAAGAAAGGAGTGTTGCCGAATCTGTCATTCGAGAATTTTAAGATGTTTTCTCCCACTCATCTTCTGACGTAGATCGAACCAGTTTGACACAGCATACAATCTATACCGGGCATCATCTACATATCAAACAGCGTATAAGAAGTCTACGGATTACTAAACAGGAAGAGGTAGGAAAATGTTTAAAGGACATGCAGGAAAGAGATGTCGCCGAGCTTACAACTAGTCCATGGGCATCTCTCATCGTCCTGGTCAGAAAGAAAGATTAGATTTTGCGTTGACAATCATTGGTTGAAAGAGGTTACGAAGAAAGACAGCTAGCCTCTTCCTAAGAATTCCTCCCAGAATTGACGACGTTCTAATCACTGTTTTTGGAAGCAAGTGGTTTTGGACGCTTGATTTAAAGAGCAGATATTGGCGGGTAGAGATACATCCTGATGAAGGAGAAAAACTTCTTTTACTAACAGACAAGAACGTTGGCAGTTCAAGTTGATGCCGTTTGGACTATGTAATGCGTCGACAACATTCGGCATGGAGACAGTGTCAAGAGGTCCTTCTTAAGAAACCTGTCTGATATAGTCAGTTCTAAATCCTCAAACGCGCAGGGAGGTCACGTGACATCTGAACTACGTGCAGGATGATGTCACATCAAAGATACACCCTTTAAGATCAGTAAATTTCTGCTCATATACATCGCATTTTGGGTTTCTGAAATAGAGAAAAGTTTTGTGGAAATAATACAGTTTTTTAAATCTTAACACTTTACCATGTATATCTTTCGAACACTCTTGCGTTTATTTTAAATCACTGAGAAATATATGAGATTTCAGTTTTAACTTAATTGCGTTAATATTTACAATACATTCCACCAAATGATTAATGTTTTGAACTTTAATTTCTACATTGTATTAGAAGAAATTAATATTTCCTTCTCTATATCTTACTCAAATGAATGAATGAATTTAAAGTTACGCGTCTTTTTTGTAATAAATATGACATGTTTTATTATTTTTATAGTATATCTGAAAGGAATCTGTTTTAAATATAAATTATTTACATGATCTTAGGATGGAAGAACTATCATGTAGTATATTTGAACAAAATATCTATTGGAAGATTTTTTTTTGATAGTTTTACATGGTCGTAAGTCTGTAAAGTTTATCCTAAGTTTATTAACAGTTATTTTAAGTTTTGTATCTTTCCTATCTTATTCTAATTTCAGCTTACAATGTCCTGCCAGAATGTAAATTCAGAAACGCAGTTAATGCAAATGAGAAAAAATACTATTTAAGTCGTGACTTCACCGACTTCGAGAGAGAGAGAGTCTGATTCCCTGACTAGCGCGCGTTTGCCTTTTGGCCACGTCTCTCTTAACTGTTACTATGCTCGACCATGCCCTTGCTTGGCTTCCCCGATTTAATCAATACTTAGGAGTCAACTAGTTAGATCTCTGATAGCTTCGGCGAAACCTTTTAAATAGCTTAGTTAAGCTAGTTTTAGTTTAAATTATTATTATTTTAAATTCAAGCCCGAGTGGCGGCTTTGTGTAAAGTTCCAAGTAGGAACTGACTGTAAATATACTGAAAAATAAAGGGTTATAAACCTTCTTTAAGTCTTCCGTGTTCTGTTCACACAATTAAGCGATTATTCGCTTGTTAGTGTTCGTGGGGTTCTAAGTTAGAACTTTACGATTAAATAGTAAAACCCCGCAAGTCTTAATGTATATGTAAGCTTGTTCTGAATAGCTATAAAAAATATATTGCGACCAAACTAAATTTGAAAATTAATAACAAATTTTTATCCTCTGAAATAGATTCAGATTTTAATATTGAGCCCTTGTGAAACTACCAAAGTATTTTCTTAGAAAGCTAATATCAAATTAAGGTTTAAAAATGACTTCAAAAATGGATTCCAGTCATTTCAAATTTCTAATGTAGATATGAGCCAATTTTCCTTAGAAAATCTTCCACGAAGACATCTGTCCTCTTAGACAGATAGCCCTTATGTGCTGCAATCAAGCAAATTAAACTAAGTCTGTAATATTGTTTCTTCCTTATTATTATGGATCCCGTTTTGTAAAGGTGTCCAGATTTTCGACAAATCACGAATGTAAACCATTTTGAAATATGCGACAGTTCTAGCAGTGACGATTTACAGTTTGCTTGTGATGAGAAGAATGCCAAGAAAAGCATGTTATATTTTTTCCACATATAAATGCATTTTACTTACTTATTTTTTAATTTACAAATGTTTAATTTACTGAGAAGGAAGGAACATACTTACTATAGATCTTTCTTTCAAGAAATACATATTTTACCTTGCATTTGAATATGCAAAAATGGCTATTAAATAAAATTTCATATCAGTAAAAGCATTTTGAGGTGCAGCTTGAAAATTTTCAAATGAAAGGCATATGTTTTAGCCACTGGTTCAGTAGTTTCAGAATATTGTTTGTAGCAGCGTAGCAGTTTATTTGATGTCAATTAAGATGAAAGAAGCACTACAAAAATGTAACTTCTTACTGAAACAGTTTTATGAGAAAGATGTATTCTTTACATATAATCTGTCAATGAAATAAGTGAATAGGTGGCCCTGAAAAAATTGTGAATATAGACGAAAATCTGTTAGTGTAGAGAAAAAAGCCAAAGCTGGAATAATTCTTCCACAATATTGGATATTCGACAAGTTGCAGAGACATTAGATTTTTTGGGGGGAGCAGGAAGACGTAATAAATGAGCAATTACCTCGCCGGGACTCGAACCACGGACCTCTCTAATACGCGTCGAGCGTGCTGACCACTATACCCCGAAGGCATGCTAAGAAGGTGGGAGAAATACCTTATAAAGTTATGTAAAGAAACTGAGAAATTTTTTCTCACTCAGGTTCCAAATAGAGAGGCATCCACGCTCATGGCAAAAATTGTCTTCGCGAGAGAATGACAATTTATTCAAACTTCTGGTGAGCATATAAAAGACAGGAAATAGAAAAAGCAGCTTACAGACATTTTATTTTGGATCATAAATTCATTTTGTTGACTTAACTTAGTTGCTCATACATAAAACATTGAAAGACTGTGGAGCTTCACTAAGTTGTGGAATAAAAATCAAAGGGACATGTTTCACTGTCATCATGATTCTAACTGTGCAGAGTTCATGAGGCAGAAGTCTTTCAGACGTTGAAATGTTTCTTATGCCATATTAAAAGCAACCGCAGAAACATGGTAGCTACAGAATGTACGTAACACATAAATATAAACTTGGCAATAATACTGATGTCAACTTGGCGTTTAAAAAACGGAAGCTGTAATACTAAAGTACCGTAACATTTTTAAAACTTATAAGGTATTTCTTCCGCCTTCTTAGCATGCCTTCGCGGTGTAGGGGTCAGCACGCGCGACGCGTAATCGAGATGTCCGTGGTTCAATTCCCGGCGAAGGGGTTGCTCATTTTTCATCTCTCCTGCTTCTAATAACCTAATGTCTCAAATAACTAAGGTTGCGTCCATATTTCAATTGATTTTGTTGTCATATCGGTGTCTTTTGTTTTTGATGTACCCTCAACTATGAACGTCTTTTAATCTCTTTATTAAATTTAGAGTGTGCCATTATCCTGTATAACATATGTTTGTGAGTTACTTCAATAAAACTCTACATTAGCAAGGAATGATTTAAAAATTTACAGGTAATGGTGCATGGGGCATCAGGCACTTCACTACAGAATCTAATATTGAAGATTTATATCTTCACAGGGAATCTCTACACCTACAAATGTCTGAGCAGAAAGAGGATTTGTTGAAGTAGGTGGAGGATTTTTGACTGATTGGGGAGGGCATTGTGTTAATAGTCACTGTACTGTCCATTAAACACATAAATTATCTATTGCTGTTATCATAGCTATACATAATTTATTTATCCAGTTTTGCTGGTTAATTTTTGTGGTATTTCATTATTTTTTGGTGCACCCCCGCCGATAAGCCGTGAGAAGTATTGATGAAGCAACGCACCATATGGAAAACCGCATTTATGCGACAACCCATGATGTCGCCAAAATGCATTTATTGTGTAACCCAGGCATGTGTGTAGCATTCCCCCAGATGTTTTTTCACTAGTGTGACTGCAGATTATGATTCTTTCTATGGGAATTTTAATGTTTTAGCCTAGTGGGGGACAGCATAATACAGTTTTCATTGTTTTGGCCAAAATCTCAGATTTAGCTTTCTGCACTCATAGAATGTAATGTGGCTTGCTTTAAAGACATCATGCGTCTCTTTCTTTCTTTCTTTTTTTTTTTAATTTTGGAATTTTGATACGAAGTTTATGTTATTCTTTGATATTTCCTTGAGTGAAACAGTTGACTGTGCGGATGGTAAGAACAAAAGCACAGAAACTTAGAAGTATGTGTGTTTTGTATAGGAAAAAAGGAGAATGTAGAAAAACAGGTGGCAGTGAATGAATCGTTGTAATAGATATAATAATACCCAAAGAAATGTTTTTTCCCAATGATGCAAATGCGTTATTACAGTTAAAGGCCAAATGACCATATAGAGTACGGATATCTAAGAATGCAAAACAGTCAATAACACATATTACAAATAATAAGTGTGTATTAACCTGTACAGTTTGACAAAATTTTAAAAAATACGTTAAAATGTTTGATTTACCATAATTGGGAACATTGCATTCAAATTTAAAGTTAGGCTAGGTTATTTGAATATGGGAAAGTACACAAGAGCTATCTGTCTAAAGGAAGGGATACCTAAAGGATGGAGAACTTCCCAAGGGAAATTAACACATATTCATGTTACACATGGAGAACCCAACCATGCAGCTAATCCCATTTGAGTGAGTTCAAACCTGGGTGAACTAGCAACTTTCAATAGTCAGTCTCACTATGACTGGTGGGGACCCATATTTAATGTGTATTAACGGTATTATCATGTCACAGAAGTGGTTTACAAAAGCCGACTGGTAAAACTGAGGAATGTTGGTAATTCAACCGAATTTCAAATAGCAGCAAACAGATTGATAACATTAGAGTTTTTGTGGTTTTTCCCACGTGTAACATGTAAGCGAGGAATTTTTCTTATAAAAAGGTCTTCCACAAAGGCATCCCTCCTCTTGGGGAAACAATTCTTCCGTCATTTGTTATAATCTAAGTAATGCAATGCGAATTTATAATTATGATTAAAACAGAACTGTATTCAATAATTTAAAAAACTTTAAATAGTAATTATAGAAAGAAGAATAACTTAGTTATAGATCTTACCAATTATGTTAAATACCAAAATACAGAATAATTTCTTTAAAATACAAGGTATCATACACAGTCCAGTCACATTAATGTGACCATCTGTCAAAAGCCAGAATAACCACCTTTCGCAGAGCGGACTGCTGCGAGACGTGCAGGAAGAGAGTCACATATGTCCCTGAAGGTGTTCTCTGGGATGTTGAGCCATGCCGATTCTAATGCCGTGGCCAGCTGCGCTAGATTACGCGGTTGAGGATCCATGGCGCGAACAACTCGATCGAGATGGTCCCACAGATGCTCGATTGGGTTTAAGTCAGGTGAGTTTGCTGGCCAGGGGAGGACGGTAAACTCATCCTGGTGCTCTTCGAACCACGCACGTACACTGGCAGCTGTATGGCACCTCGCATTGTCCTGCTGGAAGATGCCATCATCCTGAGGAAAAACAATGCGCATGTAGGGGTGAACATGGTCCGCAAGGACAGATGCGTACTTGTATTGATCCATTGTGCCTTCCACAATGATCAGTGAACCTAGAGAATGCCAGGAAAACATTCCCCAGACCATAATGCTCCCGCCTCCAGCTTGGACCGTTCCGGCAATGGTTGCAGGGTGGTTCCTTTCAGAGGTTTCACGCCTTATACGCCAACGTCCATCTGTCCGATGGAGCATAAAACGCGATTCATCCGAAAACGCAACCTGTCGCCACTCAGTGGACGTCCAGCTGCTGTACTGGCGTGCAAATTCTAGCCTTCGCCGTCGATGAACAGCAGTCAGCATAGGTGCACGAACCAGGCGTCTGCTTCGGAGGCCCAGACGCAGCAATGTTCGCTGAATAGTACTTTGGGAGACACTTTTGGTAGCCCCTTGGTTCATTTTGGTGGTCAGTTGCTCAACGGTAGCCCGTCTATCTGCCCGAACGCATCTCCGCAACCGTCGTTCGCCTCTGTCATCTATGGCCCGTGGTGCACCACATTTGCCACGTCGCTGATTTTGGACAGTCCCATTTTGCCATGCACGGTACACTTTTACCACGGCGGCACGCGAACAGTTCACAAACTCAGCCGTTTCGGAAATGCTTCCACCCTTGGCCCGAAAGCCAATGATCATGCCCTTTTGGAAGTCGGATAAATCGCTTCGTTTCTGCATTACGCCAACGATTGAAATGTTTTCCGAAGCCCTCACACACCCTTTATATACGCTCAACTGCACTGTGCTGCCACCTGCCTTCTGTGATTGGTTATTTAACTCTGACATGGAAAGTACGTGGTGGTCACATTAATGTGACTGGACTGTGTATTTCCAGAGTTTATAGTGCAATAGTTTTATTAAATACTAGAAAAATTGCATTAGCAGTAGCGACCCTACCACATAACTGTAGATATTTAGTTGCTAGTTCACCATACTGTAGTTGCTAGTTCGCAGTACAACGATTTTCTTATCTTAGAATTAGCAAAATATGAGTTAGTTATGGAGATTTCGTATGAAGTAACAAACAGAAATATTTACAGACAAGATAATTCATGCACAGTGCAACAAATTTTGAAGAGACATTACCTGTGTGACTAGCCAAAATAAAATTACATAAGTAATACCTATTTCGCACGTACAAAATTTGAAGTCTTTATGCACTGAAAGGCACCTTTTTTCAGAATTTGTTGTAGTTATTCAACTATTAATTTTCTAAAACTGAGTCTTACATTGGAACCAAATTAGCACAACTGCTGCTGAAGTACATGTCGGCCATTTTTCAAAGTATATACCAGTGACGTCGTTGTCGCCTCATGTTGAGTAACCTCATCTTGTGATGCATGTATTGCTGTTAGTAATAATTTATCTGAACAACTCTTGTAAATATTAAACATTATTTCTTGTAAATATCCATGATTAAAATGTGCAAATTTCTCCAGTTTTCATTTTGATCGCTTATTGCCCTTGTCTGTTCTGCCTCATCCTTCTGTAAGACAACCAATACAGATTCTAGATAGTACGAACATTGATGAAAATTCATTCTCAATTGTGTGCTATACGGATGGTAGTAGGACTGATGATAAAGTTGTTTTTGCTTATGTTATTTTTAAGGGTGGTGTTGAAATTGAGTATCACCAATTTCGTATTAGAAATGAATGTACTGTTTTTATTTCTGAGCTTCTCTGCATTAATTTTGAAATTAAGTGGATACTTACCTAGGATGGACATATTTCCAGCCACTTAATCTGCACGGATTCACTCTCTTCCCTCGAGTGCCTTAAAAATACCTCATCTTGTAATGATATTATTGTTAATATACAGCAATCTCTCGGACATCTGCAGAAAAACGATAGTTCAGTGTTTTTTACATTTGTCCGTGGTCACTCGGATAATTATGGAAATGAGACAGCTCATTGGCTAAGAATGCAACTAAAAATGATATTAATGTTGATGTAAATATTCCAAAATCGTACATTAAAAAGACATTCAAAGTTAAAATGATTGAACAATGGAATTGTGATTATATATCTTCTGTTACAAAAAAATTCTTCCCAACTGTTTTTGAAAGAGTGAAAAGTAAGGACTTATTACTTAATTTTAAGGTTACGCAATTTTTGTCTGGACACGATGGTAAGTTTAACGTTTATCTCGAACGGTTTAAGCTGACATCTTCCAATTTGTGCAATTACAATCTTGGAGTTCAGCAAAGTGTTTTCCACCTGCTATTTGATTGTACATTGCCTGATAATGCAAGAAATCTATTGAAATGCAGATTAAAATTAAATGGAATTCATTGGCCACCGAAATGTTATGATTTTGTATCTTCACCTTCGGCCTACCGAGCTTTTGATGACTTTGCTGACTTTTGTTTTAGACATTGCAAATGATTTGTTTATATATTTATATCTTTTTTGTTTGTGTTTTTTTCTCTTTGTGTTTGATTTCAATGTATTACTGAAAGTTGAAGTTATTACTTAGGATTTTCTTTTCTTTACTTACGATTTACTTACGATTCTCTTTCTTTACTTACGATTTCTCTTTCTTTAAATAATAATAATAAAAATGACATTTTGTTCCCCATGTTCTTCGAATATTTTATATTTAAATTTTGAAACAGTCATGAATTTATTTTCTGTTTTGTGGCTTTGATAAAGTTTAAAAAAATAAGAAAAGGAAGAAAAGAAAATGCATTGTTGCCGAAAATTGTCAGATAAGAAATTATATTACACATTGGTTTGTCAATAATGTTGTTGTTGTTTCAAATCCCCTTGGGGCAGGAAAGCCTACGCAAGGTTCAAGAGACCTTGCCGCACAAGCAAATCGCAGATGTCGTCCTGCTCAGCCGACAGCTGTCTCAGGGAGACGCTCCAGTAGGTGAGCGAGAGACGCAGGGAGGGAACAGGCACATGAGGTGAAGGTCTTTTCTCCCTCTTTGAATTTCATGCATCGAAGATGCCCACTTCTGAATCTGACCATGGCCGTTTGGATAGCCCTAGATCTTTTACTCAGAAGTGACAGGCCTGGTTGTTCAGATTGGGTCAATAATGATTGTCTATTAAGATATAATTTATGTCCTTTAAAGCAATTTTTTCTTACATGCTTACATATTTTTAGCAATATATACCATTGCAAGCAAGCATCTTACTTTCTAATAGGCTTTTGAACTAAAGGAAACTAATTCCGTCTATGCCTCCCAGACGGTATAGTGGTTAGGAGAACCTAGTGCGGTACCGAATGGCCCAGGCTTGAATCCCGGAGAAGGCATGGATGTTTGTAAATGTATACTGTCCGTGCGACATGGAGGCACTCTAAATATGCGGCGAGCCGAAAGTCCTCTTGAGAGATTGGTGGTAGGGGAAGAGAGGTGGGAAACCCTCAGACCACCTGCTCCCTTGTGCTCTCCATCAAAATTGGGGTCGGAACCCAGCGAAGTCGTACTGTCACCTGTATGGTGCTCAAGGTTTTTGACAAAGATAGGCGCAATCTTGCACTCCTTGCCACGATGAACTTCATAGACTTGTTTTGATGTTACTGTTAAACAAGTGAGATAAGTCACAATAACACAACACAACAATTCCATCTATGTATACCTGAGAATTAAAATAATAGGTAAATACTAAATAAAGCTCAGTGACAGAAACACAGGTGGTAATAATAAAGATGAATGCAGAAAACACAGAAAGTAAATTAAATGGTTGATACATGTAGAAGAAACCCATTCATGGCACTGCCAAATATTATTTCCCCAATTGGCAATGTCAACATTTAATTTGTCTTTCATAAAGATACGGATTATGCAATCCATATCCATTTTTTTAGCATTCAGAAATGCAGTGTTCCATAAAAATATGAACATCGAGCTTGATTTTTTTAATACTTGTGAGCATCTTATTTGATAAATATGATTACGATGCATATAATATTTACAAGAGGTTTCCTTGAAATTTTGCTCATTTTATTTTTTCCTTGCATCATACAATGCAATTTTTATTCAAATGCACCTGATTTCAGCTGGCAATAAAAGAATTGAGCTTTATTTTTCTTTAATGTCAGATTTATGTATCTGTTGGATTTGCAAAGTCAAAAAACAGAAACTGTCTACTTTTTTAAGCTTTAGTCTACTGCCAAAGAAACAAAAGTATTTAAAATTAGGCAAAAAAAGAGGGTAAAAAGTATTTAAAGTTAGGCAAAAAATAGGTCGTAAAAAGTATTCAAAATTAGGCAAAAGAATTTATATTTTGCATAAAACTATAAAACTATTGATTTTGAAAGCGATACCTCTTTGCCAGGAGCAAATTTAGTTTCTGATGGTGTTGATATAATTATTAACAGTGATGAACAAAGATATTTATCCGCAAGTATCAGTGGTGGCATGACAAGTTTTTGCTACTATGTAAGCATTACAAACCAATAAAACGCACAAATGTTTTAGTAACAACTGTATAAATTTTATTGGTTAAGTTTGCATATGATGATGAATGATGTGATATGAGAAAAAATTAGCAAATATATGGAAAAATAGTTGGTTGGCATTTTCAAAAATCTTAGATTGTATTCTTAAGGTCTGATTACAAAATAACAGATAATACTGCTTACTTATTTATCGTTAATATGGTTTTATTCAAACACACTTCCATTGCGAATGAAATCATTAACTGTATTGTGAGATTACCATAATCCGAGATTTATTCTGAATAGTCTTTGAAACAAATAATTTATAGGCTAATTTTGGCTTCGTCAGTGAACTTGACGAAGCAGTGGTACCATGTAAAAGTAAGAAATTGGCAGAGTAGTTTAAAAAAGAAAGCTTGCGTGGCTAAGTGTATAAAACTGTTGATATCAATGCTTCAACTCAAATTCGAACCTTGGATGGCTTTAGGGGTATTTTACGGTATAATATGAGTACAGATCTGTGTAAATACTAAATTTTATTGAAAATACCCGATACAAAATCATCTTACTAAAGATTTTTTTTAGTTACACTTTTTCTATATTTGACCTATCTAAAAAATTATTACTTATTTACATTTGCTTTTTGATACGGAGAAACATCACCAGGCCATTCAGCTGTATAATGCTCGAAATTGTTCAGTCATACCTATTCACAGATATGGACATGGACTTATTTCAATATTTCCGACTTAACGTTGCTTACAAATATTTACACCGACCGAAGTTGATGTTAATGCTGGGCGGAGCTTCGTTGTGACGTCGCCTCATGCATAAAATCACCACCATGTGACCTCCCTGTGCGTTTGGGGATTTAGAGCCGACCGTCTGATATACTTGGATAAGCTCATTATTGTCAGAAAGAGTTTTGAAGAACATCTAGAAAATCTCAGAAAGGTGCTTCGGAAACTTAAACAAGACAATCCAAATTTAAATTCCGCCAAATGTAAATTATTCAGACAGGAGCTTACTTACATCCGACACGTCATCTCTGTTGAAGGCTTGTGTACGGCTCCTGAAAAAGTGTCAGCAGCTAAGGACTGGAGACTCCCAGAAAATATCCATCATCTAAGAACTTTCCTAAGACTTTGTACCTATTACAGAAGGTTCGTGAAGGATTTTTCTTCCATCGGAGTACGCCTTCACAAGCTGACAGAGAACAAGCTAAAGATTCTGTGGACAAAAGAATGTGAGGATGCATTTAACAACCTGAAGAAAGCTTTAACATCTGCTCGAATTCTGAAGTATCCTCATTTCGACAAATCATTTATTCTCGACACGGATGCGAGTAATGAAAGTATCGATGCTCTTTTGTTCCAAGAAATAAACGGCCGAGAATCAACTTTGGCCTAATGGAGCATGTGCCTATCTAAAACGGACATGAATTACTGTATCACCAGGGAAGAGTTACTCTCCATAGTTAAAGCAGTAGAACCTCTTCATCATAATCTCCACGGTAGAAAATTCCAGTTCCCCTCACGGATCACGAATCTTTGACCTGGCTTTTAAATTTAAAAAAATCCTAAAGGTCATATAGCCAGGTTGATACAGAGACGCCAGGAATATG
>KK120138.1:84716-111613 GCA_000611955.2 Stegodyphus mimosarum
TGAAAACGCCGATGCGTTTTCTAGAAGATCTTGCGCCGCAGAAAGTTGCGATATTGTTCCAAGGTCGAAGCGAAATACGACCTGCTTTATTCGATCGCACGACAAGTTACAGCATCAACATCGGCTGTTCGGACCCCAGGGAGTGACAAAGAAGTCATGAAAGACCAGCAGGAAGACGGCGACATTAAACCCATAATTGGCTTAATGGAGTCTTAAAAGAGAAAACGGACCTGGCAGGACATTTCGATCTATAGTCCTATTATAAAACAATATTGGACTCTCTGGAACACTCTGTATTCGAAGCGGTGTCTTGTACCGAAAATTCGAATGGGGTGATGGAAAGGCTTTCCAATGGCAGCTGATACTTCCAGGATCCCGGATCCCGGATCCCGGACGTCCTTAAAGACCTACATATCAGCCCTACAGGATGCTGTTAAATCCCTTTGAAGTGAGATGGCGCTGTCATCGCTACTAATTACGAAAGAATGTTATTACCTTGGAGGAGTCTTCAATGGCGAAGCGTCGTGAGTGTGGTTGCCAGAGTGTCTTCTACAAATGAGTAAAATAAAGATGATGAAATATTATAGTTTAGTATGTTAATTAGTTAGTTTAATTTTAGAGTTACAGTCCACTTAATAATTACCCGGAACATTTTTAGCGGTTCTGTAGAGCCGCAGCGATATCGGCTAAGTAAATAATCTAGTTAAAGAACAGGGACTTTGCCATTTTGCTTCTGGAGAATTTGTGTTTTGGATTACAGTAGATGTTTAAAGAAAGGGGTAAGTAACCCTTGAAACTCAATTCATTATTAACTGTTGCATTTAGAAAACTCTGAATTAAGTTTGTGTGATAATTTGTTATAGTGATAAGTGTAGCGAAAATGGCTACGAAATTGAAAGATGTTCTCACTAAAAAGAGAACTCAAAAAACTATCTTATCGAAGTTGCAAAAGAAACTTTCTGAGCCAGATTTAAGTGTTAGTGACTTTGAATTGTTAAAAACTAAATTTGACAATTTGCAAAATGAATTTGATAATATTTTTGATTCCATTATTAATTTAAGTGAGGAAGAAAATATGGAAAAAATAGTCAGTGATCAAGATGAAATCAATAGTAGTATTATTGATAAAGAGTTTGAAATAAACAGTAGATTGTCGAAAGTTGTTGAAGAGAATAAAGTGGAAAATACAGTAATTTCTGAAAATTCTGTTGTGCGTTTACCTAAGATTTTGTTACCGACATTTTCAGGGGAAATGCATTCTTGGCTTTCCTTTAAGGATATTTTCAAAGCGAGTATTGATCAGAATCCAAGTTTATCAGATGCTGTAAAATTGCAGTATTTAAAATCAGCACTGAAAGGAGATGCCTTTAGAATAATCCAAACGATAGCTATAACGGATAATAATTATAAGTTAGCATGGTATCTTCTTGAGGAAAGATACTCAAACCCTAGAGAACAAGTGTATGCACATCTTAAAAGATTTATGAGTATTCCCGTTATTCAAAACGAGTCAGCTTCCGCGATTCTAAATTTAATTGATGTTACAAGTGAAGTGGTAAGATCGCTAGAATGTCTAGAACAAAAGCTAGATGTGGTTTCGTCCATTATATTTGCATTTATTCTTAGCCAGAAACTCGATCAGAATACTAAATTATGGTGGGAAAGGAATTTAAAGAAAGAAAAAATACCGAACATTAAAGATTTATTAGAATTTTTAAAAGATCACGCACGGTTTTCTCGTCAGCTGAGGCTATTAAAGCGTTTGAGAAGTTAAAAAGTGCGTTAATATAAGCACCGGTTTTAAAATTTCCGAAATGGGACGAAAATATTGAACTTTCAACGGACTGCTCAGATTACATTGTAGGCGCTGTTTTGATACAGAATAGTAAGTCCGTAGCCTATTTTAACAAAACTCTCACCAAACACAATAGAATTACACGGCTACAGAGAGGGAAACGTTTGTTGTACTTTTAGAGGTGTAGAACTTTACAGTATATTTTGGTAAGACACCGGTGACTGTACATTCGAATCATGCTGTTGTGGATCGATAATACTCCTGAAAAAAAGTTGTCCACAAGATTAATTATATGGGCCTTAAAACTACAAGAATACAACTTAATAATTAAACATACGACCGGAGAAGAAAATTTTCCGATTGGCCGATGCCTTATCACGAATAAAATTAAACGAAGGGGGTAAGGAAATAAAGTGTTCTATGGTATCGTCGAAATTCTTGAATTCCAGTGAAACTATCATTGCCGAATTGCAAACTAATCAAGAATTTAGTCACATCTATACATGTTTAAAAGATCCAGAAAATTTTGAACATCTGTATATAGTGGCCATTGGAAACACAGCAGAAAATTTTGAGATTTAATAACCTCTTATTTTATGCTAAAATAATAAATGTGGATAAGGAATTAAAACCGGTTACCCCAGCCAATTTGCGGTTAACAGTTTGCAACAATTACGCGATGCACCTACTGCAGGCCATCTTGGCATTAGAAAAGCTGTACAGACAGTACGCGAACGGTCTTTTTTCCGCAACTTCAAAAATTTGTTACTGAATATGTCAGGTCCCACCATACGTGCCAGTTAGTGAACCATGTAAATTACAGCCCGGCCGGTACCTATATGGTATAAGAGCTACTTTTCAAAATGAACTATTAGAATAGGTTTTTTAGGCCCATACCCAAAAAGTGAAAGCAATAAAAATAGATGTTTACTCGTTATTGCCGATAATTTTTTGAAGTGGGTAGAAATAACTCCCCTTAAAAGAGCCTCAGCTAAAATTGTACCTGATTCTTTTCTACCTAAGTATATCTTGAAATATGGTGCACCACTTAGGATTACATCAGACAACGATCTCCAGTTTATTAGCCAAACTTTCGAAGGTCTATGTGCAAAAGTTGGCATACGCAATTTAAAGATTTTTTTATTGACCAGAATCGAATATCGCAGAATGAATAAACAAGAATATAGTTAAAATTATTCGTAATTGTGTAAAAACTCACCACTGACGTTGGGATGACTGCGCCAACGGATGGCTTTTACTATAGGAACAACTAAACACGATACTACTCGAAAACCACCAGCAGAGCTATTTTTGGGGAGGAAAATAATTACTGCGTTGGACAAATTGCGTTTTGTGCAGAAAAGGGAAGCAGAATTTAAATTAACAGACATTCAGAAAATGATTAATGAGGCAGTAAATAATTAGGTTATTGCAAGAGAAAATAGAAGCTTTATTACGACCGGAAAAGAAACGACCTCGACTTTAAAACCGAAGATAAATATTTTTAGAGAAAACATTCGTTGTCTTGCGCCCCACTAGAACGAGTGGTTAAATTCTGTCCAAAATTTAAATGGCTGTTCATTATATAGAGAATTTATGGTACCGTAAAATCAAGTAACATATCAGTACGAACTTGGCTCAAGTGAAAAAAAATGCTACGACAGCTTTGATATACAAATGTTAAAAGATATTTTGTAAGCATCAACTTCTGGCAGAAAGGAAGAAACAACGCCATAGACTAAAGATGGGCCTTCTATGTTAAAGACTCTGATTCCAGAAAAGGAAAGAAAGAAGTCCAGAGTGGGAGAAACAGAAGTCAAAAGACGCAGATCTGAGGGGTCCATGAAAATTAAAAATGGCAACTAGTGGTCTTAAGGAACTTAATCTAAATATTGCATTTATTGTAATCTTTGTGCCTGACTTAATTCATGTATTGCATCTCTGTCCTTATGCTGACTCTGTGTATATTAGCCACACGTATTAAATACAATATTGTATTTGTATTACATATTAGTTAAAATTCGTACTCTCTACTAGACAAATCTTGTTCCTTACCCACATATTGTACTATTTTATTGCTATGTGATTATTAACACTCAGATTTACCTATTTCATCTACTATTTAAGACTTTTTGTTTGTGAACAGTTTTTGCAACAATGGCATTTCTTTTTCACGTCTTTTTTGGCTCAGTCAGTCTTGGCTTAGCATCCAACTTTTTGTCGGTCTCACATCATTCACTTAAAAAGTGATTCTATGTGATACACTCCAACAAGGACTGCGTATCGCCATATTTCTGCTTATTCTATGATTGGAGAACTTTGTTAGAAATTTTATGGACATTATGTAAAATTTATGGACATTTATGGATCGTGCAGCAGTGCAGGAGTTTCGCATGTCTTGAAGATGATAATGATCTTGTGTCCCTTTAATGCGAGTCGAATTCTCTACTAGTAGCTCAAAAGACCTCTCGTGCGCTAGGTTCAAGAATTCCAACTCTTTCAAATTTACGAGCGTTGAGTTGTTCTCGAGATTGCTACTAAGTTAATGGGCACCTTATCAGAACTTAAATTAATTTTTACAATCCACGATCCCACAACACTTTTGAATTTGCAAATAATCTTAATTTATCAACTTTTATCATATTGCTAGCAGATGTGTAAGCATATTGTGTATTACAGTTTTTGCGAGAACATTACTACTGTGTTTATCTCATTACATAGTTTTACCTCATTACCCCCTTTCAGAATCCGTAATATCTTCCTACTCAATGCAAAAGTGTCGCCTTTCGACTGCTTAGCGTATGAGCAAGAATTCTGCACACGAAACTAGTCAACGCCGTCTCGAAGAATCTAACTATATAAAACTATCTAGAAGGTGCTGAACTAGTCGATTTTTCCGTGACGTCAGAAGATCAGAAAGGGAGGTAGGGTTTGGAAATACTCAGCCAGGAGAACAAAATTTCATCATTGTTCGTACAGGAGTAGTAATTGAGCCCAACCGGGCCGCAGAAGTCCCGCCACCATCTTGACTTTTCTAGCATATGACATTTAAATATTTGAATGACGCCATGCATGATAATTTTATTTTTATGACAATATATTTTTTTTCGCTTTTCGTAGCCATTCCTGTTTCCTGTGATGTCCCTTCCGCTGCCCGCTTAAGGTGGGTTGCTTCTTATATATATATATATATATATTTATATACTTCTGCCGCATTGTACAGTTCCGTTTGAATTTCGAACGAGAACACCCTATGGGGTACTCCGCAGATCTGTTCTCCTAACATTAGTCCCTCCAGAAGACTTTCGGCCTGCCGTGCATTTTGCGTGCCTCTTTGCCGCACAGACACTATACGTTTATGAACATCCATGCCTTTTCCGGGATTTGAATCCAGAACGTCGGTTATGGGAGTCAACGTCACTAATCACTATAGCGTCCGGGTGGCACATTTCATCAACTAAAAAAATCATCTCAATATAATTTTGGCACACCTTACGTATCTGCAAGGAGCACAATATCGAAAAAAAACTGGAGCAACCGAAGAAGGAACACCCATTGTCGAAACTCGGTCCCTCCAGGACGGTGAAAATGGATTTACAAGCTTAACTATCCGGTCAAGGGTCTTTAAATGCATTACTTGCCTAAACAAAGCAAATAACTAAATGTGAAGAATATTTTTAAAAGTATATAGTTCTTTTTTTTTAATCCTTTAGATTACGTTTTATTATTATCCGGTTATTCACCTTGAAAGGTATTTTCTCCTTCTTTCCCTTGTGTAATTGGAAAGCCCGTTCAGCTAGCAATCGGCGTTCGAATCCCGGCGAGGGTATTGCGAAGTTTTCAGTTCTCCTGCTTAAAAGAGAGAAAGGAGAAAACACACACACACACACACTACCTAACGACTCTACGACCTCATTATTATTATTTTTTCGTTTGATTTTATAATACATTATTTTAATTTATTTTTTTATTTTAATTATTTAGATTTTTAATTTTAATTTATTTTTTTAAATTTGATTAGTAAATTTTTATTTACGTTGTAACAGCTTTAGATATTGTTGCAATAATAATCTTGTACTTTTGAAATAGTTGAATTTGAATTATATATGTTAATAAATGGCAATGTTTGAAACGCCAACTCGAGAGCTGCGTGCGGTTCCCGCACGAAGTAAGAAAATGATTTTGAATTTAAAAAAAGAGAGAATACGTTTTTGCTGTTAATTTTTGCATGTCACCTTTTCTTTGACTTATATGTTGCAGATATGAAATTGATGTATTGAATAAAGTTTGCTGTGTTCCAATGGAGTTTGCTTTAATTACGAAACAAGCATTACAACGTTTTTACACTATATTTAATTTTAGTTATTCACTACCACAGTGGTTCTCTATGAGGGAGGGGAATTTCATACTTTCAGTGGTGGGAACACGAGGTCAGCTTTTATTTATCTATTAAGCATTTAGTTCTAGTTTACAATTACAAATAATTGTTTTATTCAAGTTTTGGAATTTATCAACATTTCTATACTTTTCTGTTTAATTTAGAAAATACATTAAAATAATCTAAATTTAAATATATGTAGATGCATTTTCTGTTTTGGAAAGGGGGCCAGCTGTGTAGCTAGGGGAGGCAAGAGAGCAATCTGCACGAAAGGGATGCACGGAGTAAAAACGTTTGAGAACTACTGCACTAGCTGTTTGCATGGTTCATGGAGGTAAAAATAAAAGGAGACGCCCTACACCCACTACGGTTTACGCAGTGCTGCAGAGCTTCGGTAGCCAAAGAGTGTGTGTATTAGTTACATCCAGAGTCTGTTGGCAGGGGTTGGTAGTATTTCCATACATAATAGTTCCGCAGAAATCGAAAAGCGGGGGCACTTCCGCATGAAAGAAACGTTCATTTCTGGATGCGTAAAGCAATTTGTATACTTCAACGGCATTTCCGCACAAAACACATCTTGTTATCTTTAGATAACAGTGATTTTGATTATGAATTTGTTTTATAAAATTCTAAGCTTCTGGACGACCAAAACATAGATTTTAGCAAAATGTTTATGTTATGTTTGAAGAATGATAAACACCTTAAAGTACCTTTAAAATGTCAGAATATCACAAAAATGGACCATTTTTTAAAGTTCAGTTTTCTATAACTAACTGGCACCCCCATAAGAGTGAAAATTTCTGTACTTCTTTCGATGCCCTTGATAGTGTATCTCCTACTTCTGTTTTATATTCCAAATATCAAATTAGTTATTAAATAAATATAAATTTATAAAGATTATTAATTATATCTGATTATATAATGGCCTTAACATTTAATTGTAAACATAAATTGAAATTCTGTAGACAAATGTATTTATTTATAAAACTATTTAAGCAAGAGTTGCTCGTATCGGTGAATAATCTGTTAGAAGATGTTGCAAAGCACAGTATGAGATTCGTACGTGCGCAAGTAAGAATGCGTATTATTGAAATCAAGGGTAAAAAAAAGAATGATTATTCATTAAAAGACTTATTTCCTTACATTTTCTAACAATTTAATTACAAGTGCTGCGTAGAGGGTACCCGTATTTGGAGTGACTGATAACAACGCTTGATGAAGAATCAAAACACAATTTATTTAACCAGTATTACTCGTTGTTGTAAGTTCCAAAATCATAGTCGTCCAAAAACTACGACAAACACGCTGAAACAATCCGGAACACAGCCTTCAGGCTATGAGGCTATAACGGTGAAGACAGCTTCACGGCAAAACACTAAAGTACAGCTGCCGACTCGGTCGATCCCTCTCGGAGCTCAAGATAAAATTCGACGATACACTCCGTAGCCTCAACGATGCACACTCTCGATGCACCAACTCGCGATACACACTGCTACTCCGTGTATAGGCAGGGTTTACGTAGCTTTTGGCCTGACTTCGAGAACATTCTGTGGCAAACGGTAAAAATTCGTTCTAGAATGTTCTCCATCCGTCTATCGCCAATTTTGTCGCCAAATGGCTGATTTCGCGACAAATCTGACAACCCTACCTTCCCTTCCCATTTTTTGGCAACCCTAAACCTGCTTTGCGGGGAAGCTATCTTACCGCTGGGCATTTCGTAACACAAGTATTAAATAATATTAACCCCCCTTTTTCTTATCCCTTTCAGAAATACTCACAGAACGTTAAGAATATGGAAATCAGAAATCAGCAACAATATTTAACGTATTCCACTATTAAAATAAAAGGTGCTCCGATTTGAGACGAACAGAACAGAGCATTAATTTAGAGTGACTATGATTTTTGACGTAAATGCCTCAGAAACTGAAAAGCTATTTCAGAAAGCTCTCTAAAATAAAAGAAATAATACATGGTTTTAAAATTAATAATGAAATAAACTTTGATTTCAATTTTTTTAATCGTTAACCGAATAAAAGCGAATTACCTTAAAAATTTCTCTCTGATGTAATTAGCGAAAACTTGTGAAAACATTTCATGCAAATTAAAACTGTTCTGTAAAAAGTACAGCATTTTATTCCGTTCAGAATGAAATGCTATTTAAAAATGTGTTCTTTCACATACTTAGGACTCTGAAATATTGTAGAAACAGAAGACGCCTTTAATGAAAAGAATACAAAGCTCATTTATTCTTGAACATTCTTGTTGTACATATCATTCTTGGTCAGGTGATGCATTTCACAATATTTTTTTACACAGCAATTTGCATCTTAATAAGAAACAAAGGATAGCTGCGAAGCACGTTTGTCAACGAGGAGCAAAGCAGAGAAAAAAGAAATTCGCAGTTAGTTGCAGTGGTATTTACAATAAAGATTTATTTAACGTGATTTCATCGCACTGCAGGCATGATTACGTAAAAGGATTAATTTTCATATAACAGGGTTTAGATTCAAAGACAGGAGGGGGTTAGCCAAATTAAAAATAGGCATTAAAAGGACTATTGCTAAAGTTAGTAATTTTCTTTCATATTTTAAAATTAAAAAAAAAAAGAAATCATTTTGGGAACATAAAGAAATCTATCTTTCAGTGTGGTTTCTCGGTTCCTATACTTATATTTGGGGAAGTCCTATACTTGTAATGAAAAAAATGAAAATACAAGAAGCTTGACTCCCGTGCGACGAAAATTGACGGGGACAAACTAACGGGGACGTAGGATAAAAACTGACAGGGACATTACAAAATTTGCAATTTTTAAAGTCATTTTCAAATTTCCTCGAGGGATCGCTTAATTAAGTTACAAAATAAGTTTAAATGAAATGCAGTGTATAACTTAATAGGCGCATAAGGAAGTCATGTGATGTCAACATCCGTTTTTTTTATATTCATAAACTAAACCTAAATACTTAACAGCCAAACAAAAGGTTGACCCCATTCCTTTCCTGAAACTATGAAATACCCTTCCCCCCGGTTTATAGCCCTTGGGTATTAAAACAAAACAATCAAAGAGTACATATTTGAAGGGAAAATTAATTACTTCTGAGATTAGGAAAAATAAATTCATTTCTGATATCTCTTTAACAACGAAAACATTATAGTCTTAAAATGGTAAAAAAGGAAAAGCATCTTCGTGCTGCCCAGATTATATTTTTTAATGCTGTGTCGAAAGTCCGCTAAATTTTCCCCCCATATTTGATGAGCTTCGCTTTTTCCACTGCGTGATTTTAGAAAACAATATCGCATTAAACATTGTTCTTTAGTGACTGCTTTGACATTTTTCCGTAAAGTGGAGAAAAGGAGAAAACAGTTCTGAAAATCCATTTCTTGGATCCTGAGTTATCGCACAAGGGTTCCCATAATTTACGTCAGCCTGACTGCTAACCGTTATAAAGAGCAGAATGACAGCTCACGGTTGCATCCATTCATTCATGATCGTGGAATTTTCATTTTCCTTTCTATGGAAACGTTTATTCTGTGGTTTTAGTTTATGGACACACGTGATGTTTCTAATCCCCTTTAAAAAATGAAGAATGTATGTATGTCCCCAGAGACATTCCTAGAAGATATGCAGCGACTGCCCCGTACGCAAGCGGTAAAGTTGAGGGCAGCAAATTCTGTCTGTATCCTGTAAAGCTACTTGTGCAAGGACAAATACGTTATCCAATGATTTTTTGTTCAAAAGGCGGTAAAAACGGACATTTTTATCCAAAGGCAAAAAAAATTATTAAATTATATATATGCAAGTAAAATTACATCGAGGCGTACAAAAAACCTGCACGCACGGGCTCGACCCCTACAAGAACGGCCCTATATGTCTCTCATGTCGTGGAGAAACGGCTGCACCTAAAGCCATCCAATTTTGAACATACGCAGTCCTCAACACGAACACATTCACTTCGAGGCTAGAAATTAAAATTAAAAATTTCTTCCAGTTTATTTAATGTCTTGTATGAAATGAATGAAATTTCCATTGACAAACTCAGTAATTTAAAGTAATGTGTTGCCCTTTGCCAAAGTGTAACATAATTATGTTTAAAATTTTATCAAGAAACTCAAAGATTTAGGAGAAAGATGTTGTCATTCGGTGACGCATAACATGTTTCTCACCGATTTAATCAACAAACTCAGCGATAAAAGGTGTTGCCATTGCCCGAATTAAATTATTTTTGTCCTGCATGTGCCAGTGGGGTGCCATTCAACAAAGCGTACGATGTTTAATTAATCACTTTCCAAATTTAATTTGTCTATTGTTGATAAACGAAATAAGCGATTTAAAAGCAACAATCGCAATTCTTCATATCTGTAATTATTAATGAGTACTAGCTGGACTCATTAAAATCATTATATATTTTTTCCGTTTTATAACTATTTTAGACAGTTAATATTTTATAAATTGCTGTAAAATAAAATGTCATATTTAGTTTATAGAAAATTGGATCATCGCTTTAATTTTCTGTAAAGATTATTCAAGAAACGTTTCAGCAAAATTTGTTGATTTTATAATGCTTTTAAACATTATAAAATCAACACATTTTTCTTTTGGAATTAAAAACAGTGAATTAAATTTCCGTTCTTGTATAGAAATTTTAAACCAAATATTAAAATGATCTGTGAAGGGAAGCTAGGGGAGAAAGAAAGCTCACCAAACAAAAGCAATTTTTTTCACTAATAAGAAAAATTCAGTATCGCTTAGATTTAAAAATATAGGTAAACTTGAAATAATGGTTCAGTTTAATTAAAATTATGAAACTATTTCTCTTATCAGGGGTACATATATTATAATTTAAAGCATTCATTTCCGGAATTAATGTTGTGTGATTAATAGTACAAATTTAACCTTTTGACTGATTTTATGAATTAAATTGCTTTAAAGCTTTTAAAAAAATTAATTTGTGTATTAAAGTAATTCTGTATTTGTTTTTAGGACACTTACGTTTTCCAGTTTTATTAGTAAATACCATTCATTAAATACATCAGCGAAATGACTTTATTTTTCTTTCTCACATACTTTTGATCATTTTTTTAAAAACCTGTTTACTTAGGTTATTTTTCGATAAATTAAATAATAATTTATTTAAAAATCTCTGAAAATAAACTCATATAGGTATTCGTATACCCAGAGCAAACACTGTAGATTTAATAAAAACATGAAAACAACAGGGCATTCAATATTTCGTTGGTATTCAATATTGCGTTGGGTATCCTTTAGCTAGAATTACACTTTTCATGCACTTTGGCATGGCCTTAACTAATGTTTTTCGTGTAGAAAAATTCAACATTTTTTTTATTCGTGTGTAAAAACTGCTTTTAGTAGAACTTTTGAAGAAATATCAAGTTTCCATATTCATTTTTTTAACTCACTCTATACGTGGTGGATAGGATTCAAATCCGGAGAATATGGAGGAGTTTTAATTACTTCAGGACAATTTGATAAAAATTAAAGCGAACATTTAAGGCTGCATGTTTACCATCGTTATCCTGAGAGAGCTTTAATACATTTACCATTCCAAGTTTCCTTGCAGTTGCTTTTAGGTTTTCATTAAGAATATTTATAGATTTACACAGTTGAGTATTATTTTTTATGAAAACACTATCCCATCACGGAGGCTACGAAACATTAAAAGTCTTCACTCTCGTGTTTAACAATAATCAATAGAGGTTTCGTATTTAAGCCAACATTCGACCCATAATAATTCATCCATCGGACCCAAATATATTAAATTTTGAGTCATAGCATTGCTCCGATATGATAAATATTTGTTTAATGTGAATTCTGCGAATACCAGGCTTATGGCTTATTTTCCTTGTTTTCTTGTTTACTAAGAATTTCCTCGTTGATCGACCATTGTATTCATTTCCTCTAAAGATTGTTTTAACGGTTTCATGGCTAATTTTTGTTGAAAACTTCTCATTCTCCTGCAAATTCAAAACACCCAGTTTTGGGCTTTATTTGATTTCTTTTTTTCTTTTTTCTTTCTTTCTTTCTTTCTTTTTTTTTTTTTTGTAGGATAAATTTCCGATTCATTTGCGCTATCTTGGAACGTGTTCTTGACTTTTGTATATTTTGAATAGTTCCACGCATTTTCAATCGTTTTAATAACATCAGAAATAGCTAAACGCTTTACATCAAGGATATTTTGGATATTTCGAATACTTTTATCCTTTAAAACAAATTTTAAACTTAAAAAACTAAAATTTCTAACAGAACTTGTTGCCATGTTCACTTCAGATATGAGACTATTAATATATTTTGCTAAACAAGTGACATTTTCACATTCAGACGATAATTTTTGTTATGATGTATTTTAATTTAAAACAAAAAATGTAATGTGGATGTGGGGTTCCCCCCTTTTATTTCTCAAGTTCAGAGTGAGAACCCCTTTACACTGATAAGCGAATAACCTCTTGAGTGTGTGAACAGAGACGTAAGACTCAAGAAGGGTTAACTACCCTTTATTTCTCTAAATAAATATGAACACAGTCAGCTCCTGCCTCGGAGCGTACAGCAAAGCCTCCACTTGGGCTTGAATTTAAATTAATAAGAATTTAAACTTAACTAACGCTTAACTAAAAGATATAGCCCAAGCTGTCAAGATTCTAAGTAGTTGGCCCCTAAATCTCAATTAAGTCGGCGAAGCTAATCAAGGGCCTAAAGTATGGTCGAGCGTAGTAATAGCTTAGAGAGAGACTTAGCCAAAGGCAACCGCGCTAGTCAGGAACTCGGGCTCTCTAACAAAGTCAGTGAAACAGCGACTTAAATACTACTCTTACTCATTTGCATTAACCGCGTTTTTTAAATTATATTCTGGTAGGAAATTGCAAGCTGAAGCTAGAAGAGATAAGACAGGTGCATAAACTTAAAATAACTGTTATAAAATTAGGATAAACCTTACATGGACACCACATGACTTCCTTGTACGGCCTATTAAATTGTACACATTTTGTACTGCACTTCATTTAAACTTATTTCCTCGAATTTCATTAGAGATATATTTCTTACTCCATTAGAGATTATTTCCTATTCTCACTTCATAGCAAGGCAAAAGTACATAAAAAAAAACCATCTGCATTAAAAATTGTAAAATGCACGAAAATCTAAAACCCCAAATGCAGTTTAAAAAAGTTAAAAAATAAAAAATTTTTACAATTAAAATTAGAGTTTATTTGCAAAAACAAGCAATTCGGTCAACGGCAAGGAAGAGAAAATTTTGGGTGCGCAAAACGGAAATTTAACTTTCGGTCCTATTGTGCAAAAAATCTATGAAGTTGGGGCACCAACTGATCAGGGAGGTTAGAATAGATGGTGGGCTCATCAACAGTTCAATTAAATTCATATTTAAAAAATAAAAACTCTTCACACAAGAATACCACAGTCGACTGTATGACTACTTATTACTTCCTTGTACGAAATAAAAGGAAGTATTGTAATCGCAAAAAATTTCGGGTATCATATTTCAACGAAAATATCCATTTTGACCGCTATCGAATGCAATTTAACGATGTTTTAGCGTGATACCTGAACGTAAGGACAGTATAAAGGACTCTTTTCTTCCAAAAAAATTATAAAATTGATTTAAAATGTATTTTGAAGAGATTTTTTCTTGGCGTCTGCGCGCACGTACGTATGTATGTATGTATGTAACTTGCATTAACTTAAAAACGAATAGTCTCAGAACGTTGAAATTTTGTATATAGGAGTGCTATCACATGTTGATGTGCACCTCCTATTTTGGATGCAATCGGCCGTACCAAAAGTATATAAATATATGTATACATATATATATATATATATGTATAACAGAGTATATATATACTCTCACTCGGCTCAGTGACCTCAGGTTTTTTATTCTTATTTGTTGGTCAGTTGTGCATTTTTTGCTTTAAAAATTATTGAATTATGTTGTTCTTACCTTCCAGTTAAGGTATTTATGCCTTTAGTAAATCTGAATGCAAGGTTTGTAGAATTATCAACAATTTAAAAGTTGTTTAAGTGCGGATAAGTCTAATCATTTTTCATATGGCAGCCATATTTGTTTACATTTGAAACTTAGGGGAATAGTGGATTTGTTGCCAATCTAGAGAAACTTCGAGACAATCTAGAGAGCTTCGCAACAACAAAGATAACGCCTTCTTTTAAATCATGCTTAATCCATTCTGGAATTTATTCGACGAAATAAGTGTTTAAGATTTACTTCGTAATTTTTGATATAGATGTTTTTAATTTTTATGTATTTTGGCCTTGTCGCGAAGTGAGAATTGAATTAATTGAAGGAGAAATACTGAATCGTCTGTGAAAAACTGTTTCTTATTTTGTTTTGTTTGTTTAATTTCTTTTATACATCGTTTGTTTAATTTCTTTTATACATCGTTTGCTTAATTTCTTTTATACATCGTTCACATGTGACAACGATTAGATAATTCTTCAGATGATATATATACTTTTTGTGCATTCTGAGTTGTAAAATGAATGAGATGTAACGCTGTTAAGTGAATCTAGCGCCAGAGAGTCGCTATGGTAAACAAATTGAGTGAATTTTAAAGAGTGCATTTATTCTATTGTGGTTTATGCACTATCGACGAATTAGATATAATTCAATCCAATAAGTTTAAATGAAATGCAAACTACGTGTAATTTAACATTCTGTACAAGGAAGTCGTGTGGTGTACACACTAAACCTTTTTTTTTATTCAGAGAGCCGAATTAATTCACATCTTTCGACGGCCTATCAGAGCATACTCCAAAAAAAAAAAAAAAAAAAAAAAAAAAAAAAAAAAGGGAAAGAAAAAAAAAAAAAAAAAACAGAAGTGGCCGCGAGCGGCGCTATAAAACAAGCATTGGCGTCATGTCATGACGCGTTCGGAACACAAAAATAACACACGTTTTCTCTCAGATGGTGCCTCCGGCGTCAACATACCGCCAAGTCTTGAGAGCTACTAACATTCAGTAATAAATTTACAAACACAGGCTATGTCAAATACAATGCTATAACACTAAATTATATCAATTACAAACGCAATTACACTCGAAGATAATAATAATGGTGATTATACAATACTACAGTGATACTCAAACTTGATAATTAACTACGAATAAAAGAATTAAGTAGCTGAAAGTTTTTAATTAACAAAAGGCAAAAGTACAACCTTTGCCGTTGGCGTTTTGCAGGTTATACTTTATAAGGTATTTCGCCCGCCTTATTCGCATGCCTTCGTGGTGTGGTGGTCAGCACCCTCGAACCGTAACCGAGAGGTCCGTGGTTCGATTCCCGGCGAATGCGTTGCTCATTTTTCATTCTCTTGCTTTAAAATATGCCTAATGTCTCTACAACTGGCGCCCGAACTAAAAAAGGTGGTGGATGATGATTCTCCACCACCGAAATTTGACGACTGAGTCTCCAAAACCTCAGTCGTCCTTTAAAAGGGGGAGTATATAAGATATTTCTCTCGCCTTCTTCGCATGCTTTCGTGGTGTAGGGGTCAGCATGCTCGACGCGTAGACGGACGCGTACGACTCGACGGTCATCCTTTACACAGTATGCATCCGGTGCAGCAAGTGATCATTTGTTAAATTGTACAAATTATGTAATTGTGATTTTGGAAAAAACTTTTTAAGTATGTGTTACTAATTACTTTGTCTTAGGAGTCATTATCGTGAACTTACATTTCAGTCCCAGACGGCGTCTGAAATTAAGAAAACGATTTTTAAAAGAAAATTTATTTCTTTGAAGATGAAAATACAGAATTATACTTGTTTGCTAAAAAGGAGAAAAGGTATCTGACGTTGTAAAAAATCCAAATTTCAAATGAGGCAACATTGAGAACCATTGCAAAAATATTTTGTTTTTAAGTTTTCAGAACGCGCCCCTATATTTTGTTTTGATTGTTAGTCTCGTATAACACAGTTTCACACAACACGGTATTTTCTAGGAATCCATCTTGTGTAGGGATCGTATTGAGAATTAATAATGTCTGTAAAATAATTGAAATTTTTTTATTACGTCTAGCTATGTTTATTACTTTTCTATTATGTTGCAGTTATACAATAAAATATTAGTGACTAATTTGATTCAGGTAACTGACGACATTTGCCGACTAAAAATACATACTGAATATTACAATAAGTAAAGTGTGAGTTTTATTTTTTTGTATAGATATTTCAGCAACAGACAATATACATCTGCGATACCTAAAAATATCTCTGTTGTGGGCATATGTTAAATAATTTCACGGTAATTTAGAAACAAAAAATATTTCGTCATAATCCAAAGATGCTTTCATCTATCGTAACTACAATAGCGGTTGAGGGAAAGATATTAATCATCATTTTTTGAAAGCGTATAAATAAACAAGAATTTAAATCAGTGCTGTTTGGTTGCTGAAAGATAATGAATGAACTTATGTAAATAAGTAATGATAAGATAAATAACTCCATTACAGCAGGATGCCATAAATATCATTCCAGAAATCGCAAAAATTTATTCTTTGCAGTCGAAACAATGAAAGTTGCTCATTCATAGATAACCCATACTCTTTCGATGAAGCATATTTAATGCACTGGGTTAAACGATCCTTATAATTTTATTACTATAATTTCATGGTCACATAGCTCATAGCAATTCAAAGGAATATAAAACTCTCCTGATTCTCTTCTGAGCTCTCCTTTCTTGATAGTGAGCTCGATTGAAGATCTGGATAAAAGTTGTAGTGACTAATGCAGATAAGCAGACGATAGACCTATGGCAGCTCATCGATTATCATCAGTTACGGTAATTATATTTTTACAAGAATTTAAAAATACATAAGCAAAGTAATAAAAGGTTTTCTCTCCTATAGATAAAATTTGAATCTAAAAAAACGGTGCTTACATATTAGGTACGTTGTTTTAAATTTCAACCATAACTTGTTACTGTATCCGAACTTTGAATAATTTTAGAAGAACAGTATTTGTTTTGAAAAAGTTAATACCGTACTGGAAATGGAATATTTAGACAAAACAATCTGTGTGACAAACATTTATTTGCCAGCTTTAATATTTATAATTTTGTAACTTGTAAATGACAGTCAGTTTTAAATATGTAAAAGCAGAACTCAGTCGTTTAGCAGTTCTGCATTATGCAATAATCTTGCTTTTGTTACATTGTCTCTAATACCACAAACAACTTTATATTTCATTAAACTGACCCTTAATTGTGCAAACTCATATAGTTTTGTCTCGAAGATCACTTATCTAATAACGTATGGCTTCGACGCGCGTTTGATTTCTGGTGAAGAATAAATATCTTTCGTATGTAATACTTTGTGGAAGACTGCATTTTAAAAATTTTATTTTAATTTCAACTTTCAAATACAAATTCTTTATCATGTTCTTCATCAAATGTATTATATATTTCAAGACCGCAGATTCATATTACGAGAAGAAAAATGTTAACTCTAATATTAAAAAAACATTTCTAAAACCAAATCAAAAACGAAACAGCAGAACAAAAGTAAGAAGCTTAAAATGGAATTATTAAAATAACTAGTAACTATAAGCTATTAACTTTACAGTATTGCAACTGAAATTTACAGCAAGTGATTTATGACAACAAAAACATCGTGATGCCAAAACTTATTAAGTAAATTATACATTTATATCATTAGCCCAAAATGGCTATTAGTTTCCAAACGCGATTTTGCTTTGTTTCACTTTAATCCGTTGTTTCACTTTTCATTCAAGTTTACTGCCATTCGGCAATATGTACGAGATTTATCTTTCACATTTAATCTATCTGCTGCTCATGAACAAACTAAGCTATATAAAAGCAGCAGTATTTTTATTTCCTTGTATGAAGTAAAGGAAGCGTACTTTAGTATGTATCTCATATAACTCAAAAACGAGTAGCCTCAGAACGTTGATATTTTGTATATGGGGCTGCTATAACATGTAGTTGTGCCTGTCCCTTTTTGGTTGCAATCGGCCAACCCTGGCATAAATATATATCCACTCTGTTACACGGCTCGGTGAGCTCAGTTTTCTTTTTTATTCTTATATGTTCGTAAACTGTGCATTTTTACTTTAAATGTGATTGAATCATGTTGATCTTATGTTCCAGTCAAGGTTTTTATGACATTGGTTAATCTGCATACAACATTTGTATAAATTATCAACAATTTAAGTGATGCTAAACCTCACGAGGCTATCATTGTTTACATTTAAAACTATTAGTAAAATAAAGAACTAAGTCAGTTTCTACACCAACTTGAGTGGCTTTTTGGCGGAGTGAGACGAAAAGTAAACTTTACGTTTTACATATCGAAAAATCTGACTTCCGGTCCGCTGTCCAAATTGCTTGTTTTTCCGTAGAAAATTTTAATTGTAAAAATTGTTTTCTTTATTGTTTTTTACTGTATTTACTGTTTTATGTTATTCTTTATTTTACAAATCTGAATGAAGATATGTTCAGTTTTTAAGCACTTTTGCCTTGCCGCGAAATGAGAACTAAATTAATTGAATGAGATATATATATCGTTAATGGGATTCGGGGAAATAAGTTTAAATGAAACGCAGCAAAAAAATGTGTATGATTTAATAAGCAGTACAAGGAATTCACATGATGTCTACATCAGATATTTTACTTTTAAATTCGATTCAGTTAAATAAAAATGCATTTAATTTAAGATACAGATTATGAAAAACATTAAATAATTTTATAGAATTATATTTTATGTTTCTTTTTTCACTTTCCGAATAACTGAAGATATAGGACGTTTCCAAGTTAGTTTAAATGTATATTCATCTAGAATCCTATAAAATACTTCGCTGTTCTGCCTGGGCCATTTATATTGGTAATCTCTTCTGATAAACCATATTAAATTTTAAAAGAGCTCTTTTGGGCGAATGTTTAACTCTGAAACTTTCAGTTTTTACTTCCTTCTACGAAGTAAAGGAAGTATTGTAATTACGAAAAATTCCGGGTATCATATTTTAACGAAAATATAAATTTTGACCGTTATCGAATGCAATTTAACGATGTTTTTGAGTGACATCTGTACGTAAGGACAGTATAAAGAACTCTTTCCTCAAACGAATTATAAAACTGATCTAAAATGGATTCAGAAGAGAGTTTTTCTTAGCGTTTGTAGGCACGTATGTATGAATGTATCTTGCGTAACTCAAAAACGAGTACCATCAGAACGTTGAAATTTTGTATATAGAACTGCTATAACATGCAGTTGTGCAACTCCCTTTTGGCTGCAATCGTCCGCACCAAAAGTATACATACATTTGCATATATATATATATATATATATACCCACTCTGTTACTCGGCTCAGTAAGCTCATTTTTTTATTCTTATATTTTGGTAAATTGTGCATTTTTTGCTTTAAAAATGATTGAATTATGTTGTTCTTATCTTGCGGTTAGAGTTTTTATGCCTTTAGTTAATCTGCATGCAATAGTTGTAGAATTATCAACAATTTAAAAGTTTTTTTAAGTGCGGCTAAGCCTAAGTTTTTTTACCATAGCAGATGTATTTGTTTACATTTGAAACTTAGCAAAATAGTGATTTAAGTCATTCTGCACCTTTAGTGTCTTTTTGCCGAGAGGGACCAAAAGGAAACTTTCAATTTTGTGCACCGAAAAATCTGCCTTCGTGCCTGCCGGCCAAATTGCTTGTTGTTGCGTAGAAACTGTAATTTTAATCGTAAAAATTGTTTTTTAATTGTTTTAACTGTATTTGGTATTTTATGTTTTTCTATATCTTTCAGTTTTTAATGAAGATATTTTGAGTATTTTTGCCTTGCCGTTTAATTCAATTAATTCAGTTCCGCGACGTGAGAACTAAATTAATTGAAAGAGAAATATATCTCTAATGAAATTCGAGGAAATAAGCTTAAATGAAATGCGGGAACAAATGCGTATGAATTAATATTACGGGTACAAGGAAGTCATGTGGTGTACACATCAGATTGTTTATAACATAGCATACTTTAATGTTTTCTTTTTTATTATAAAAGCCCCTTTCTGCTTTAGAAATTTCAATCAAAGGAAGCTATCTTTCCAGTTAGACAAGATGTCCAGCAAATTTCATCAGTTCTAGTAACTTTAGATTTTGTATTTTAAGAACAAGACACTCCTCACACCATATAAAATAAAAATTGTTCGGTTATAACTATCAAAACTTATTTATTTATATACAGAAATTCTAAAGCATGAGACATCACTAAAATGACTGACTTCTCCTTTAATATAATATTTTAAATGAGTTTCGATTCACAAGCTACAAGTTACAATAGCTTAGTGTCGAAGTACATTTTGTATTGCAAACTTTCAGCATCTTGAGTGCAGAAGGATTCCGTCTTCTTCTTTTAATTCATGAAAATTCATTGTTTGTTTTTATTTGTTTTGATATAAAAATAAAGGGCAATTTACAACAGTAGATTTTCTTAACCCGAAGTAGAAATGAAGAATCTGCAACACCAAACAAGTATTATACAGTATACAGTCTTAAGCTTTGAAATTTTTTCTTCGCATCTAGAACAGCAGATCATTCTTCAGAAAGTCCAGTGTACGCGAAGTTAAGTTTTTACATATTTTAAATAATTAGGACATTTTAAAGACATAATTTCAGGCCTAATTTAACCTTATTGCTGAGGAAGATACGAACTGCGTGAAATTTAATTGAAGACCCCCCTTCTTAGTGCCAACTGCCCTACAACGACAATAGCCAGCTTTTCCATTCCCCACCTTGTATAGGATGGGAGAACGAAGAAAGAAAAACCACTAACTGCGCGACGTTTTCCTGTTCCACCTTTCTAAAAACCTGAATGCCACGAAGATGGGTGCTACAAAAAGTCATTTATCGCCATTAATGGGATATTTTATTGAAACTAAAAGCTTCTATTTCCGTTTACCAGATATTGTAAAAATTTTGCGTACAAAACAAATATGAATTTAAAATCTAGAGTGTGCTAAAGTAAAAATGAATTCCTTTTACACTTTTAAAGTTTTATGATGCTTAAAATAATATGAGCCAGATCTTTTTTATTCTCTATAAGAATTAAAAACTTTCTTACTTGTAGATTTTAGCTGCTGCAGTTTTGAAAAATAAAATTGATAGATTAACGACATACATAAAACTGATACGTATTCAACCTATCAAATATCGAACTTGTAGCGTACCTTAAATAAGTTTTCTTGTCTAGATAAATATTAACAAATCTTCTTAGTAGAATGATTTTAACTTTCAAATTTACCATTTTAGGTAAACAGTTCTAATCTAATTAAAAAAATTCTCTTTCTTAAATCTAGAAATTGGATTTCTTAAGTGGTTATAAACTCACACTAATATTATTACAGTATATGCCTTATTAAGCTTTCCATTTTTAATCATTGAAGTTATTTTAAAGTTATTTAACTTTCTTACAAATTCCATATTTTACTATTATTACTTTAAATATTTATCCTGTTTTCCAGTTATTCTACCTGATGTACTTTGGCATGCATTTAATTTCTAATGCACATTTAATTAATAAATTGATAATTATGAGTATCTGCAGAATTTCCATAATTAACAGAAAATTTCGAACTCCCTTATATTCATATTTTGTGATTTTCAGTTTCTTTTTAAGCCATTCCTTTTTGACATATTGTTGCATTGTATTCAAGTTTTCATGTATGTAGAATTTACATATTTTGTATTGTATTTATGCCAATTTATATTTAAATAATAATTTTTATAAATTCTTGCATCATAACTCTAGTTAACAGAAGATGTTTTTAACACCTTGGTAAAGATTAATCTTCAGCATGCAGCTTATTTTCCAATCTAGTTTCAGGCTCATGTTTGTAAAATTAATTATTTGAAATTATTTTTAAACAAAGATGGTCGTTAAATCACTCTAATAATATTTCTAACTGTTGTAATTTATAATGCAACGAGTTCATGTGATTTATAATGTAATTCATTTATAATTTTTTCAGCACTATTGAAATTAACAGCAGATACTGATAATGCTATACATTTAGATTATAATGATTTAGATTACCATTGCCTTCTTTGTTGATGCTTTTATGCTACATTCCTAATATTTCATAATGGCATAAAGATAAGTTTAACTCAAATATGTAAATCTATAACTCAGCGGAAAAGTCACTATACATTGGTAGTTCGACCCGAGCTTCTAATCCCAGAGATACATTCTTTTTTTTTTTTTTTACATATTTACTGTGGAAAAATGCATTATAAAAGTTTCAAAAAGTTTCAGTTCATGAAGTAAAAATACTTTTTAAATCTATTCTTTAAAAATGATGCCAAAATTTTCACCTTTATCTTATAATATCTCTTTACAAATTCCTTTAATAAAAAAAATAAGCAAAGAAAACTCAGTTTCTGTGATTGACACCTCGGTGCAAATTATATGTAACTTTTTCCAAAAGCATACAGTTTATATGGATATCAATAAATTATGGATTATTTTTCCGTCTAATTTTCTTAATATGTTTATTCCAGAATTTTCCTTTCACACAGTAGCGTTTAACTTTATGAATTTTCTATAATTATTCAGTTTCTGTAGCTATGGCAACTATGCATATCTTCTGACAAATAGACATATTTTTAACCACTGTATTTTAATTCCTCTTCGCTATCAGTACATTATTGACTTGTTTCACAAGTGCAACTTTAATTTTATAGGCAAATCTACGTAAAATAGCAATAAAACTTCAGTTATGCGGAGCTCCTGATCGATTGCTTCTTTAAGATTGAATGGAGTTAAGCTTAATATTGATGTTAATTAACTTGTTATTAATTTAATTACATGTTTCTAATATTAATTTCATTATTTTATTTCAATTAAAATAGAATAGAAATGGGTGGCAAGTGTATTTAGACATATGAAAGAAAATTTATTGTTTAGTTTTTTGCAAATATATGTGTGTAAGAGTGTTTGATATAATTAATCTTATATATTTTCTTTGATAGTTTTATTTATTTTCTTTTATTTATGCATTACTACTTAGTTCTTTTCAAGACTATTTTTCTGTGCCGTATGTCCGCATTTCAATTTCAAGGAATGCGTGCACCGTGTAGGGTATATTATGTCTAATAAACTCACGATATGAAAGAGACCAAAGTTCTCTTCTCATTTCTAATGTATTTTTTAAATTTCATCCCCTAAAAAATTGACTGTAAAAATCGTTTTCCATGATTTAATATTCTATGCTTATTTATTTATTTTATTCTTTAAAAAAAATCTTTAAAAAAATTCTTTAAGTTTATTCTTTATCATGCTAACCTGCTTTTCAATACTTTTCTCAATACTTCTGTAATTTAAAATTATATTTATTATGACATTTCACATTCATTTGTTTGAATACAATGGATTGCAATAATCAACTTACAATTTTTGGGTAACATGAAACATGTCTTAGGAATTCTAATCGTGAAATCATTCCATACATGCGTTTGTTAAGTAAATCCTCGATTCTGTCCTTCCTGTTTGCGTAATTTCTGTTTTTTATTTTTTTATGCTGCCTCACACCATTTATTGCAGTGTATATATCTATCTGAATTTCACGAATTACATCTGTGAAGACAAATATATTAGGATGGGGCTGATAAAAATTCGAACTGAATTTTGAATGAAATGCTTCACATGCAATTGGTGTTCTTTCCGAGGAAATATCAGCGCAAGCCCAAAGTATCGGGGGAAAATTTTGCATCCTCATCTAGGTAGTTCTCGGTTATGTAATCAGTAAAGCGTGTGATGTTTGCATCTCGTGGTTGCTCTGACATCAGATCTTCAACAAAGCTATTCGAAACTTCAGTTGCATCCAAAAAACGGTAATCCAAATACCAGTCGAAGACATCGGCCAATTCCTGAATTACCATCCCCATATTATTGCTGCAAACCGCTCTGCTGAACATTTCGCCACCAAGCTTGAGTAAGTGGAATCTGCATCCTGTAATAGAATATTCAGGCCAAATTTTTCTCACAGTATCATGGATCACATATTCAAAATCTGCCACCACAATTTCTGGCTGAAAATTCAAATGCAGTTTAGAACAGAGTTCCTTCAGTTTTTGAAACATTATTTCGTATATTGCCGTAATTTACTTTCCTGGCAGAAATAAGAATACAAGTGGAATATAATGCCCATTTTCCACTGTATGGAACATAAACATCTGAAAGAAAAATTTCGGGCAAAATGTGAAAGTGCCATCAACAAATTTTTTTTTTTGGTTACATTAGATGCTTAAATTTGAATCTGCTGAAAAACAAGCTATATTATTTCTATCGTGATTAATCTGAAAAAGATTTTCGTGTCGATAAGATATCACTTGCATTACATTTAATGCAGAATGCACATCAGAAATACATTTTGGAAGTGGAGGTAAGCCTTTCCTTCTTTGTCGATATATATTTCTCCGAATACAGTGAACATCATGGCTGCTAATAATACCTGAATCATAAGCTGCAACACTAGTCAGTTCTTTCCTGATTAACTTCTGAGGTTTTTCAGATGTATCTTCCGCTGCTTTCTAACATCCTTTGAAACAACTTGTCTACAAATAGTCTTACAACGATTATGACTGTGACACAGATAAGATTTTGATAACGTGTTGTTTTTCTTATCAAGATAAGTGTTGCTTTGCATTTTTTACTTGTACAACGCCATTTTTGGTACGCTTTGTCATATTCCTTATAAAATTTATGTCCTGTAAAAAGAACGAGAATTTTTCCTCTCTGACTGCAAATAAACTTCATCATAGTTAAACATGCTTAAACAACACCAATTTTAATCCACAATTGAATTTATAACAGAAGCAAACGTATTTTTCACTAAGCTGTTTTTTTTTCTTCTATGCATGAAAGTCAAAGAATCGTCCAGAATTGATTGAAAATTAAGCTTTATATATATATATTGACTTCCGGTTGTAGGGGTGAGACAGGACTGAGCCAATAGTTGCCCATTAAGAACGCCTTCTAGCCCCATATGTTGTTACAAAGATAATTTATTGCCTGCAAGAATAATACGAAGCCTTCTGCAAGTAGTCTGAAAATTCCTTTTGTGCTACAGAACAATTAACAAAAGTAAATCTAAAGGCGATGTAGTAAATCTAAAGAAATTAAACAAATAAAAAAAAAGTTTTTCCACAGACGATTCAGTATTTCTCATTCAATTAATTAATTCAGTTATCACTTTGCAACAAGGCGAAAAATACATAAAAACTCAAAATATCTATATAAAAAATTACTCGAATAAATTTCAGAATGGATAAGCAAGATTTAATTCGCAATAATAAAAGAGGGCGTTGTCTTTGTTGTTGCGAGGCTTAGTTTCTCTAGATTGGCAACAAATCCACTATTCTGCTAACTTTCAAATGTAAACAAATATGGCTGCTATTGTAAAAATAATTAGGCTCAGCCGAACTGAAAAAACTTTTAAATTGTTGATAATTCTATAAATATTGCATGCAGATTTACTAAAGGCATAAAAACCTTAACCGCGAACAACATAATTCAATCATTTTTTAAAGCAAAAAATATGCAATTTACCAACATATACGAATAAATAAACTGAGCTCACTGAGCCGAGTAACAGAGTGTAGATATATATATATACACATATATACACGCGTTTGATGCGGCTGATTGCAACCAAATAGGAGGTGCACATCTGCATGCTAAGCAGTCCTACATACAAAATTTCAAAGTTCTAAGGCTACTCGTTTTTGAGTTATGCGAGATATATACACACATTCGTACGCACAGACACTAAGAAAAAATATCTTCTGAATCTATTTTAAATTAGTTTTATAACTTATTTGGGAAAATAGAGTCCTTTATTCTGTCCTTAAGTACAGATATCACGTAAAAACATTGTTAAATTACATTCGATAGCGGTCAAAATGGATATTTTCATTGAAATATGGTACTCGGAATTTTTCGTAATTACAATACTTCCTTTACTTCGTACAAGGAAGTAAAAAGTATAAATTAAAACGACCTGCTAATGTTATTCAGAATGTTCGAAGTATATTACAAAACTTTTGCATCCCAATTTTAAATTTTTGGTTAAGAAATAAGCTTTTATTTATTGAAAGGACTGATTGATTATATTAATTTGAGTACTGTTTATCGAATTCTTTTCTTCTAGATAAATTTTAGAAAAATCTTCTTAGCATAATAATTTAAATGTGTTTAAAATTTACAAGTCAGTATTCAAACACATAGTAAGGTTGTTATAATAGATTTCATGCTAAGTTTTTTTTTAATCTAACTATTAATTTCTGCGAACACTTACATGATAAACTAAATAACGTTTGCATAATCCGAGTTCAGAAAACAAAACATTTATTTTACATATTTTTAAAGAATGAAAGTTTAGAAACAACATTTTACATCTACAATAGGGACGTCAAACTCATAGCTACACTTGGGCCAAACAAACAAGGTTTAACTTTAGGCGGGAAAAAAAATCAATATTCATAGAAACGTAGATTTATTTCGAATAATACAATAATAAACATATATATATATTCATATAGAAAAGAACAAGAAAATTTAATGTTTACGTCCTGATACTTGACATCTCTTCTCTGCTATTATCTTTCCTATTTCGGGAAAAATTTTGTTTGCAGTGATAACTTTCAACGCTGACCCAAGGTGAGCATCATTAATTAAT
>KK120138.1:112989-133561 GCA_000611955.2 Stegodyphus mimosarum
TTCTCTCATTAATCCTTCGTAATTGTTATATTTCGATTTGTGTTGTTCGTAATGACGTTTAACATTATATAACTTTGGTACATTAATAATATTATTACATATCAAGCAGATTATTTTATCTTTTATTTCACAGCAAAAATATTCTAATTCCCATTTTACTTGGAATATTCTATGTTCTTCAGTGATTTTTCGTTTAATTTTACTACCACTTGGTTTTGATATAGACATACTGAATACAAAGGGCTGGAATAAACACGGTTAACGTTAAAAAGTTAACAAAAATTTATTCTTTCCACAAGAGATAAATCAAAATGCTGAAATATTTCTTCAAAAATATTCTAACAATATCACAAAATGTCAAACGTTTAGCAAAAATCAATTCAAAACAAAGAAACTAATTCTATCTCACAGCGAAATTGCTACAAATCAATCACAGCATTAAGTAAACAAACAGTTCGCTAGAACTACAGCTACTACTGAGATGAGCTGTTTGTTCTCGGCTTTTATAAGCTTTATAATTAATTTCTCGAATATACTGAAAACATCTATAAATATCTGGATTTTTGTGGATGGCAACAGCAATTACGAGATATTTATTTATTAGGTATTAAATGAACGCGCTGTTCTATTTTTAACCTTCCAACGCAGCTGTCTTTTCAAAAATTGTCTGCGTTGCTAAGGCAACATGAAGCAAATCTAATTACAATTCTAAATAAAAAAACTAACTAAATAAATAACTATGAAATCCATAACAATATGAATTAAGTAATAATTACTAATAAAGCAAAGTGCATGCACATGCACGCACCAATATATCGTACAAAACTATGATTGGAAAATTGAGATCATGAGTTCCGCCACATTCGGCTATCGGGGGATGCGTACAAGTTCTGAGTGCACGTGTCCCCCAAAAGCCGAAGGTAGCTGAACGCAAGCTACTCATAAGCATTTGTAATTTAAGTAGTGTGTGTGTCAGGTCGCTGTGAGTAATCTAACAACACTGAATAAATAATCGTTAATTACTTAGCAGTAAACATTTCATTTTTTTCTTCGTCGATATGTTATTTTATTATTATATATTATTATTTGCCGATATATTGGCCGGGCCGCAAAAATATTTGTTGTGGGCCGCGAGTTTGACATCCTTGATCTACACAATCAACCGATGTTCTCACTTCAAAGCATTACACCATCTAACTTGGCACATATCTAAAAGAACAAATCGAAGAATTACAGAAGCATTGTTGCCACACCAGAAAAGAAATATAGTTACAAATTTCACACAGTAATAAAACAAAAACACACTTTTGAAAATACATAACAATAAAAATAGTAATAATAAAATTCTTATTTCAAAATAAATAATATTGTGTTAATTATGCAACATCCTCCTCCCTTTTTGAGCCAGTGTCAAACGACTCAAAAATATAGGTTATCTTGTTAAAAAGGTCTAGTACTTTAGGTTTCTTAACAAGCCGTTTTGACGACGTAAATTTCTGTTTTATATATTCTATGTCGGTCTGATCTTTTTTCTTATCGTCGTTAACGTTAGCCTTTTCAACTAAATTACTTTCATCTATTTGTATCTCTAGTGGATAAATACGCTGAACGTGACTAATGAAAGTCCCCGGTCAGAGGTTTTAGTTTAACTGTTCGAACTTTGCCATCCCGACCAGGAATTTTCTCTATAATTTTACCCAAAGGCCAATACAAGCGTTTTTTGAAAGCATTCCCTATTAAGACTATCTCCCCAATTTTAGGCAACCGAGTTACTTTATTTTGTGGTTGTTTCATTATTAATTGCCCTAAATATTCTTTTCGGAAACGGTTCCTTAAATCATTAAGAAGTTTTGCGCGGTATTTAATTCTTCTCAGAAAATATTGAGAGTCAATTTTATCTAAATCTGTTGCATCCGAAGTACAGTTTTCAATTAAAACATTTACGGAGTTAAATGAATGGCATCTTCAGAGCTCTCCGAAATATATGTTAAAGGCCGAGAATTAATTACCGACTCACAATCGCAAATTAAGGTTTCCAGTTCTTCATAAGATAAAACCGATTTTCTCAAAGAGCGTCTCAAAAGTTCTTTAACCATGCGAACTAGCCGTTCCCACCAACCTCCCCACCAGGAGGCTGTTGGTGGATTGAATTTCCATACTATTCGCTTTATTTTTCTCATTCTCTATTATGTCTCAGTTAAGTTTAGGTATGGACCTTATAAGAGATAGACTAACCCAGTGAGAGGAGCGCGCGTCCCCCACATGTCCGCAAGAAGGAGTAGGGACGATCCGGTTTACTTTAACATTGAAACCTATGGCGTTTGTACCACATAACTGTTTTTAATTATTAAATGCGATATGTAGTATATTGATGAGATTATGAAAGTCACTGTTTTTTCAAGTAAGATTTAATATATCTCATTAAAGCACTTTTTACTGCATTTTGCGCATTGTTTTCATGTATAATTCTTGTATCAACATGTTTACTTCGGTAAAACGGTAAAAACTCTAAACACAAAATATATTAACTTACTTTTGCGTACAAGTAAAGTAAAATTAAACATGATTGATAGTACATGATGCTTTGAAATAAATAAGGTAAAATATCTGATAATATTTTTAAAAAATTTCTGAGTTTTTTCAGGCAGCGGATTCTAAAATTATTATAATATTCCAAGGTGATCATTTGTTTGATTATATGATCATTAATTATTAACATTACAAGGTGATTATTTATTTTAATAATTCATAAAATTCGGAGCATAAAATTTTCTGAGTGCAATTCAAAATATAAAATAAAGTAAGATCTGGAAGAACTCAGATTTTATACTACGCCAAAAGGGACTTTTTTAACGTTTTGTGTGTTACCTTTATTTATTGAATATCATGTTCTTCGCACGTAAACCACATAAAATTCAGTTCAGCGGCAATATCACAAAATATTTGAAAACAACATATCTTTAGAGTTTCCGCGCTGGAGATAAAAATGTTATTTTCCGTACGGTGTTGCCATTGCTTGCTTTGAACTCATTGAGTTTGTCAATCGAAAATTCGTTAAAGTTTTACAAAATATGAAATGGATTAAAGCAAATTCGAAATTCGGCCTTCCAGGTGTCTATGTTTGGGTGGAGGATTGCGTTATTCAAAATTTTATGTCTGTAGGTACCGTCGTTTTTTCACAGGGCGAGAAACATACATGTATTCATGAAGATTCTTATTAATTAATTATTTATTATTTAATTTCTTTAAATATAATACAGGGGGATAATATTTGGTGGCAACAATTTTCAAAGTGAAACGGACATTTATAGGGAAACAGCGCAAAATGCCGTTTCGAGACTAATAGCCTTTCTGGGCTATCGCCTCTTCTGGGCTAATAAATTAAATTTACAGTAAATAAAAAAATCTTATGCAGAACTAGAAATAAATTTTAAAAATAATCACTATAAAATATTAGCACAATTAATTATTACAGTTAAATACTATTTTAACATTAGCATAAATGCATAAAAATTATTAAGGTGTTAAAATCGCTATTATAATTGAAATAAAACTCTTATCGAAATTATGCCATAATATTCACCTACAAGTTTTAAAAAAGCAGATAATTTAGAATTTTAAACAAAAACTTTCAAAAATTCATTTTTAGGTATTTTAGTATTTTTTACTTATTTACACCAATAAACAGATAAACATTTAAGAGAAAATTGTTTGTTTGAAATTTTCTATTAGTTCAGATTTAAAATACTATTTTCTAGAAGTAGTAGTTACAAATTTCCTTATAGCATAAGAAAAGCTAAAAAAAAAAATCCAGGCCTGAAAGCATGCAACCGCTTTATATTTATTTGGACGTTAATTATGTTTGATAAATATGCTAAATTTTTAAAAATCAATCTCAATTTCAAAAATTAAAATACGTAAAAATTCTAATTTGAGAAATGAGGAGCTACAACCAGCTTTTTCTTGACAATTATACACGCTGCAATAGCCAACCAATGTTAAGTTTCTGTAATCGTCCCTACTCCTCCGGATGTCATTAAGGGGACAGCCGTGAGTGCGTCAGACGAAGGAGAAAACCCATTTGGGTTGGTCTATTTCTTATAAGGTCCATTATGTCTCAGTTAAGTTTAGGCATTTCGTTATATGTCCCTCGGAAGTTAGTCCTATTGTCAGAATAAATGGTTAGCGGTCTGCTACGTCTGGCTATGAATCGTCGTAAAGCCAAAAGAAAAGATTCTGTTGACCATGATGTCACCAATTCTAGATGGATAGCCCTATACACAGCACATGTGAACAATACTATACAAACCTTTTCACCGTTTTTCAAGAACAATGGGCCAGCTAAATCTGCTCCCAAAATTTCAAAAGCCCTATAATCTCCCACCCGATCTTCAGGAAGAGGCGTCATTTCACAAGACATTGGTTTTGCTCTATATCGTCGACATATTACACACCGTTTTAACCCATTACGCACAGTTTTACGTTGTTTCAATATCCAGAATCTTTCTCTTAAAAGAGTTTGAAGCATTTGAGTCCAACATGACAATGTTTCTTATGAAGTGACTCAATTAACAATGCAGAAAAGATACATTTACTCGGTAACAAAATTGGTGTTAAAAATTCAGAATTGTCTTTGCGTTCCAATATTTTCGTTTTAACTCTTATAATTTTTTCATTATCAATGAATACATCAGGTGGGTTACGTGCTCCAATGTCAGGGAAATTTGAGCTTTGAACAAACCGAATCAAAACTTTTTCAGAATTTATGATTTTCGTAAGAGTTAGTTCAGATTCTTTACACAAATTTGAATTCTTCCTACAGTTAGAAATAAAACGTAACACCCAACCGGTTACACGAATCATTTTCTCATAATCAGAAACTCTTTCTGCATACCAAAGAGTTGCATCCTCTGAAAAGTTAACGGTAAAAATGCGCTTTAACCCACTGCTTGGCGATGTTTTGAAAATCGCCAATTCAGCGCGTTTCTGCGAAACGTCTTTGCAATTGCAACCTTCCCGACACGCTCCGTGAAAACCTATTGTAAACAAAACATAGAATTCTAAAGCATAAATTAGTATGGAAACTGTTGCCACAAAAAGATAATAAAATAATATGCAAAACGAACATTATGATCATTAAAATATTTGTCAGGTTTAAATTAATTATTTACATTTTATGTTGTAATACTTACACATTTTATGCCGTTACATAACCTTCCCGACACGCTCCGCGAAAACGTAACCAAATTGGCATCGGAAAAAGAAGGAATTTTTTTTAAAAGGGCATTAAAATTACAAGCGATACCATGTACACACCGTTCCGTTTTAACTTAAAAAAAAATCTGCGAATTGCACAATGTAGGCAACGTACACAAATGAACAAAATAAGCTAAAATAAATTACAAGAAAATGCCATGTGCACAGTGTTCCTTTTAAACTTAAAAAAAAGTTCAGCGAATTGCACAATGTAGGCAACGTACAAACAGTCAGCCATATTGGCGGATATACGGAGTTACCCATGTTGGTGCGTTTATTGCTCATTCAAAAACAATCGCCGCCAAGCAGTGGGCTAAAGCGCATTCCAACCAAGTTAACATTACTGAGTTTTACCTTTCTCTCATCCAACTCAGCTTCGTTCGGCTGACAGACAATATTCGTAGGCCAAAATTCAGGGCTTTCTCTTAGCCAGAGAGGTCCCATATACCACTCTGAGTTAAGCACTTGTTTAGCAGAGGAATCCCGAGATAATACATCTGCAGGGTTCATGTTACCAGGTACATGTTTCCATGATTCAGGTTTTGCCAACGTAGTAATTTCTTTAACACGATTGGTTACAAAGTTCGATCAATTACCAGATTTCCTGATTCACCACAATGCGACTGTGGAATCACACCATAAAGTTACATTTATATTAAAAACATTTAGAGCTTTACAAACAGAATATAATAATCGGGATCCAATGCAACAGGGCATTAATTCTATGGAGTGGTGTGTATGGCTCGGTGAATGTTCTTCAAAGACATTCTAATAACCTATTCAAGGGAACTAAAACATGTGAAGCTCTTGGGACAAAACGTCTGCAAAAGTTAAATATGCCGAGAAATTTCGTTAACTGAGTTGAGGTGTTTTGTTTAGGAAATTTTTGAATGGCTTCTACTCAGTCGGGTAAAGGTTTTAAACCCACTTCAGATACGTCAAAACCCAAAAACTTCAACGATGTTAAACCAAAATTGCGTTTAGATACATTAATTCTTAACTCATAACTTCTTTATCTTTCAAAAAGAGCTTTCAAGCGTATCAAATACTCAGTTTCGCCCTTTGACACTCAATATATCGTCAACAAAAGCAAATACTCCTGGCAGCTGACGAGTTACTTCATCAATAAAGAGTTGAAAGGTTGAAGCTGCGTTGCATAGCCAAAACTGTATTCTTGTGCTCTTAAAAAGTCCGAAAGGAGTCGCGATAGCCGTTTTATGTATATCCGACGGATTAATTGGATTTTGATGATAGGCTTTTATTAAGTCTATTCGAAAAAATATCTTTGTTTCATGCAACTGCTGCAAAATCACAAGTGTTAGGAATAGAATACTTATCTTTCACGATCTGAGCGTTTGTCCTCCGAAAATCTCCCACAATCTCCATTCGTTTGTGCCTTTCTTTGACACCATGTGAAGAGGAGAGGAGTAATTATTTTTGGAGGGTCGCATGTGACCTAAATTGATCATTTTTTTAATTTCATGCTTAGAATTTTTAATCTATTTGGAGCTAGTCTCCTAGGTTTACATGAAACAGGAGGACCAATAGTTTCAATGAAATGCATAGTATTATGTTTAACAGCCTCACTAAGGAAGTTTTGACAGTGAAGGATAGTTAGACAGTAATTTATCATATAAACTATTTGCGATAATTGTTTTTATAGAATACAAATTTGAGTTAATTACACTACAATTAATTTTTAAATTTGTTTTTAAATCAATAAGCTTTTTGTTCCTTAAATCAGGTAATAAATCAAAATAATGGAAAAAATAAGATCCAATAATATTTGTTGACACTTTACACACATAAAAAGTAAAATTAAAAGTACGACGAAGTCCAAGGTCAATACTTAAAGATTTTTGTCCGTAAACTGGGATAGCAGTACCGTTGGCTGCAGAAAACGTCATGATAGGTGTTTGACGCGCTTCATGTCTGATTGCTGAGAGGAGACTGACATCTGAGCCAGTGTCGCACAAAAATATTTTATTTGACTTCCTATCTCTAATAAAAAGATGACGAGACTTAAAGCGTAAAGCGCAAGTCGCCATTACACTTTCCTCTGTTTGTTTCCCTGGAACGAACGTGGTGGAACACACGTTTTGGCTTTCACACTAAATTTGCAATGATACCAGCAATAGGAACAATTCGAAGCAGCCTTAGCTGAAGGACTTCGCTTTCTGTTATAGCGGGTTTTAGAAACACTGCGTGATCGTCGTAGAGACAATATCTCACCACGCAATTTTCAGATCTCATTAGAGAATCTAATTTAGAATTATTAGATACACTGACAGATACAGGTGAAGAAACTGCGCTTCCTTGAGTGGGTAACTTCCAATATTCTATCGGCAATGCTGGTAGCTTTCGAAGAATCAAGCGGCTCAACCGACGCTAGAATAGATTGAACATTTGGCGGCATAACTCTAGTAACAATGAGTCAGCAATATCGTGTTTTTCAGCACGCCTTTTCATAACGCGAAGCATTTCAGATGGTTTTCTGTCTCCAAGTTGCTAACTCGTGAGTAATTTTCGAATTTCCTTGGTACTGCTTTCTCCGTTCAGTAATGGCAGCTTTGAGGTCTTTGTAAGAAGAATCTGTGCGTTCCTGAAGTACGATATCTCGAACCAAAGAGGCAATTTCCCGGGGCAAATGCGCAACGCAATAGTTAAATTTCGTCTTGGGATCAGTAATAGGCTTGGGTGCGGCTAAAGCAAAAGTCGATTCGCACATAGCAAACCACAGTGACGGGTCAACAGGATTGTAATTTGGTATCTTCACAGCTGCAGTTTCCCCCATGGCAGTGGCTATATGTATAGAACACTAATGTCCTGGAACCAAACTTTGAACGAACAACCCGTATGAAGCTTGATGCATGTATCCGGGTCACCAATTTACGGAGTGATGGGTGTGGCTCGGTTATCTCTTCAAAGACATGACTCCACTTCGCTAAAACACAACTTTATTAACATACCTATTCATTAACATAAATATGCGTTAACACAACTATATTAAAACAGAAACTTCTACAAAAACCATTCGAACATCCTTGCACTTGAGCTAAGGGCAATGAGAGAGAGTTCGCTGGTTGCGCTGGCATTTATTACGCAACCAACATGACGTCGTCTGACGGCGCGCGCAGTCGAACATAAGACTGCCACAATTCTAATCTAGGAATCGTCAAATTCTTTATAGGAGCCACTCTGGATTTTGCTCTTAAGAGAGTGGTTTTTACACTACACGAATCAACACTTTTTAAGAAAATACATCCTGCATAAGCATATTTTCATGCATCGACAAATACATGCAATTCAACTATTGCGAAGGTTCCAATGAATCGGGGTATTGCCACATTTTTCAACAAAAGTATATCAGGTAACCACACAAAAAAATTTACTTCCAAAATCATGAGGCAATACCTCGTCCCAAGAAAATTTTGATTTCTATGCTTCTTGTAACAAAAGGTTTGGAAGCAAAGTAATTGGTGTAAGTATTCCAATTGGATCAAAAATTGAGTGTACAATAGACAGAATCAATCTCTTAGTTACCTTAGTATCACAAGTTATCATATTTACATTTATATTACACCTTAATGTATCTCTGTCTAAATTCCACAATATTCCTAGAAGAGGTGAGTCACCAGAATGCTTTGTAGTATATTTGGAAGCAACATTGCTCTCTCATCCCCGTAAATTAAATCTGCCTCTCGACGTAAGAATTTTGGTCTTTTGAATTAAATCCTCTTGTTCCTGAATATTGTAAACGCCCGTAATACAATTATCTACATAGAATGAATTTTTCAACTTGTTCGTCACATCTACAAATTCAGATAAACGATTATCCAACAGATGTTTAATGGAAGCACATAGTAAATACGGGCTGCAGGAGACCCCCAAAACTACTCTGCAGTGCATATACACTATTTCTTCATCACTTGGATAGAAAAATCGCAAGTAATCTCTATCCTTCGGAGATATTCCTAACTGAAAGAATGCTTTCTCTGTGTCTGCACTCAAACCAATAGAAAAAATTTCATTCTTTCTAAAATATCAGGGACTAATTCTATTAAATTAGGTCCTTTCAATAAACACTGATTCAAAGATGGTTTTTCCCATTTCACAAGAAGAAGCATCAAAAACGGGTCTTACTTTAGTGGTTTCACTGCTCATTTTAATAACTGGTCTGTGTGGTAAAACATGGCATTTACTGTTTAATTTCTTTTCTGGAACACTTTCTATAATACTTAAATTTTCCCCCTAAGTACCCCTTGATTTTCTTTCAAAGAATTGTTTTCTTTTGCCCTCTTAATCATTTCTTGATGCCGTGTCAAAGTAATGCTTTTATTATCTAATAAATTTGCATATTCGCATCTCCAGGGTAACTCTAATTCATATCTACTATCGGGGCGAATAGGTAATTTATTCTCAAAATTAGTCTTATAGTCGCAATGAGCATTTTTCCTTTTAATATTTTCCGTCGGATCGAAAATACCCGAAACTTCAGGCTCCCATAAAGACTTCAAAGAAGCATTATTTACATGTAGGGAAGGACATTAGGGCATTATCAGCATTATATCCATCATTTTCTTTATCCATAACCGTCCAACCCAGATTTGTTTTGACTGCAGTTAAACCACAGGGTAATTATAGATATTCGTCAGTTAACAATTTACCAATGACATCTGCGTCTATCAATAAATCAATCTTCCCTTCCTCACAAAATGTGTCACTGATCTCAATTTTCCTGCTCCTCAATTCCTCTATAATCTAAGTATCCTTAATTGTTGGGACAAATCCACATATCTTTTTTTCTAAAAAAAGATTCAAAACAACACCTAAAAGTGTTATCTAAATTGCTTATGTCAATAGCAAAAATAGAATAAGTTACGGGTGCAGTTTCCCTCCTCCCAAACACACCATGAATTACTTTCTTCTGTCGAATAGGATCAGCTTTCATAGTTTTCTTCCCAACCTAGGATCGTAGGATCCCGAATCCAAGAGAATCCTAATTTTTCTCTCTCGATCTTTAATTAGAACACATAAAGTTTGCAAATAAACGTTCTCGCTTTTACTGTTATTAGAAAGGGAAACATACAACTCAGAGTCATTTTGTGTTACGGAATTAACATTCTGAGGACACATAAATTTTTTATATGATCACAACTGCAAATGGGACATTTTATATTGGTGGTACAGCTTGAGTATAGGACCCCATTGGCGATTTTCAGCTTGGCGCTCTTTTCGGACTGTATTTTTCTGGTAACCCAGCGAATTCTAGAATACTTCATTTCAGCAACTCTGTCTGTATTTTCACTAAATCTTGCAAGGGGCAAAATATTGATGTATTCAACAAATTTCTGGAAATTGTAAGGGACATAAACTGGGCAGAGTATAGGATTTATTTGTAAATTTACCATGATTTTGTACACTTTATTTAATTTCCAGCATTTCTTTACTTTATTTTTAATGTAAACATGTATTCTGAACTTCTGTTTTCAGTTTTACAACTTAAAATTTGCATTTTCAATATTACTGCTTAAAATATGCCTCTATGTACTTGTGTATTTTCAAACTTTTCTTTCTTTTTAATTTAAACATGCATTCTTAACTCCTATTTCCAAGTTTTTAATTTAAACATGTATTCTGAACTCCTATTTTCAATTTAACAGCCTAAAATTTGTATTTTCCGTATAACTGCTAAAAATATGCCTCCACTTATTTATTTATTTTCAATTTCACTACTTAAATATATATCCTAAATTTGTGCTGAAAATTTTTCTTGTTAAAATGTGCATTCTAACTTCTATTTTCAATTTTAACTGCTTTTCTAAGGCTAAACTTGTATTTTCAATATTACTTTTTAAAATATGCCCCCACTTACTTATGTACCTTCAAATTTGCTGTATATATATTATACAGTTTTTTTTTCTGGTTAAAACTTACTTTCTAACTTGTGTTTTCAATTTTAACTGCTTTTCCATGGCTTGGCGACATTTTTCGGTCGCCAATCCAAAAAATTGCCAATGGGGTCCTATACTCAAGCTGTTCCATATTGGCTTTACATTGGTTTTTTAAATGACCAATTCTTAAACAGGAGAAACAAACACCTTTCTTTTGTGCAATTTGCCTCTTTTTATTTCAGCTTATAGTTTCAGCTTTAAAACACTTAGTACTCATATGAGGCTTACCACAGAATATACAAACATTTTGCTTACTTTTACTGGTTTCATTTGTACTTACTAGAGCGGCAGCTGTTGCTAAATCTGAATTACCTGAGATAACATTTTTATTAACACGTTTAAAAGAATGAGTAAATCCTGACTGAGCTAATCGAATCATTTCTTCCGATTCTACTTCATGCTTTAAAAAACACATTACTTTTTCAAGAGTTCTTTCAGAACTTTTTTTCTGTCCTTGTTCGGAAGTTCGACTCCTCTCCCAGGCACGCAGAATATTCTCAGAAAGACATGACTCTACTAAAGATCTCAAGAAATCAACAAACCTTTCCTTGGTGCGTCCTAAGCTTTCCAGCACTTGTAATTTACTTTCTTTACTATCCTAAAGTACTCCGAAGTCCGACGCCGTTCTGCCTGTTGTAGCATTCTTCGTCCCAAGTAAATCTCGTAAGTAAATCTGCACTAGAAAGTCTTCTCTACCAAATCTTTCCTTCAGTTGCTCAAAAGCTTTGGGATAATTCGCGGCGGTAAAAGGGAAACTTCAAAAGTTGAACTGCCTTGGAGCCAGGTACTGCACTTTGCACTAAGTACAAAACTTTATCTTCCGGAAGGAACAATATCCGCATCTTCATGAATTTTGGAGAATTGGCTGCAAAAGACTAAAAATTCTCTTGCATCTTCAGAAAGTTTTTTCAGTTCAAGTTTAGAAAGTTTGAACTTCCTGTTTTTATTTTCTTTAGCATTCGAAATCGAAACTGAAGCAATATTTGCAGTACCATTCATCAAATTCAACTGTCCAATTTTATTTTGAAGTTTCATCATTAAAGCTATAAAGGAATCTCTCTATCCTTCAGTTGTATTAAATTCATTCTCAAAATCAGTTTCCTTGGTTTGCTCTCAGACACTGCTTTGAGTATTGTCCAAGAGTTCAAATTTGTCAATCAGTTGCCCCAACAACACTTGGAATCTCTCAGGATCGGTACAAGTAAGCAATTCTTCTTTCACGATCTTCATAGTTAGCGTAAACGAAGTACGTTCACTCTTACGTTTTGCTTTTAACAATTCCATTTTAAAAAACTTCTAAATCAAAACTACTCGAAATCACACAAACGTCCTGTCAAACAGACGCCAGTATTTTATGTTGAAACTATAGATTACGTTTGCATAATCCGAGTTCAGGAAACAAAACATTTATTTTACATATTTTTAAAGAAAGAACGTTTTGAAACAACATGTTTTGCCTACACAACCATCCGATGTTCCCACTTCAAAACATTACGCAATCTATCTTGGCACACATCCAAAAGAACAAATTGAAGAATTACAGAAACGTTGTTTCCACACAGGAAAAGAAACAACAATAAAATTTCGCACAATAATAAAACAAAAACACACTTTTGAAAAAGACATAATAACAATAAAAATAGTAATAATAAAATTCTTATTTCAAAATAAACAATATTGTCTTGATTATGCAACAATTATTTTAATTAACAAAAAACATTTCTAGCACACTTTTAACACAGTTTGGTACAGAAAAATCTTTTGCACGCCAGTGAACTATATTAAATTTTCCAGTCTAGTACAAACATCATGATTATTATTGACGTAATTTACAAAAAGTATAATTGTATGCTTAATAATTATTAAATTTATATTATAATATTCTTTGCGCTAATATTGTAATTAATGAAAGATGTTTGTAATGCTAATATCTGTGTTTACTAATACCTTTTATTTTCTTTGTTAACTCTCGCATTTATTACTATTATTCAAGTAATTATCTTGCTTGTTAGATATTCTTTACTTGTTCTTGTGATGTGTAATTCTATTTCTTTATTTTTATTTTCCTCTTGGCTACAATTGGCGTCATAAAGTAAAATTGTAACCCTGTACTGTTTCAAGGGGAGAGGAAAACTTTTGCTTAATACGGTCGTTAAATTCCCCGGCAGACAACGGCGGGAAGAATTTTTAATCGCGCAGTTGGACTACACCCAGACCAAAGCTGTATGTAAGTAAAGCGTCGGCACTCCCATACTATAACATGGCGCCAAATTGCAGCGCCAATCCACTGCAGTGGTGGCGATGTAAACTAAATCTCTTCCCCTCCTCCTCTCCCCTACAGTGACGTCATGGAGGTTGGAAGTAAGATGGAGGCCGCAATGAGTTTTGACACGATTGGATGTAAATATTTTGCAATTGCGTAGTAATTATATATATATAAATGTATATATTTTCTATTTGTACAGTAATTCAGAGTCCTAAGTATACGAAAAGAATACATTTTTAAGCAAAGTTTATTGTTATTAACATTAAAATTATGCATTATTTCTTCTCCACTTACAGAGCTTCTACCTAAAATACTTTCTCAAATATGACATGATTTTTTAGCTTCTGAGGCATCTTTTAAATGAAAAAAACCGAAGACAATTTGTAATTAATGCTCAATTCGGTCCATTTCAAATTAGCGCTCTTTTTATTTTAATAGTGAAATACATTAAATAGTACATAACTTTCTCTGAATATTTCTGAAAGGGAATAAAAAAAAAGATTTTTTAAAATATTATTTAAACTGGTACCTGCGTTATTATAAAATATAGGGGAATAATTCTTTTAATTATCAGATTTTTTTACCTTTAATTTCAACAATACATATCCTAAAACTCTTCTTTATTACTTCCTTAAGTACGCATCGTCTCAAGGAAACGTGTAGAAATGTATTCCATCAGATTTCGACGAAATCTTACTCTTGCAATCCTTAATCCGCAGTATCGATACGCCATTAGAGAAAATTTAAAAAAAAAATGGTTCTGAAAGAGCCTTTTGTAATTAAAAAGTACAAAATTAATAAGTTATAAATAACACAACCAAAGCACGTTAGAAGCTAACAAGATTTCGGTAGAATCAAACAAACAAACAAATCAAAACAACCAATGACTGAAAAGAAAAGGAGCATGCGCAGTTTTACTGATAGTGTTTCCACATCGCCACCGCTACGAGCGCTGCGGTCGTTTCGAAGCGCAATTTCTCCCATTGAAGTGCCGACGCTTTACTTACATACAGCTTTGACCCAGACAGGGGGGCGAGGAAATTTTGATTCGCGCAGTTGGAGTATACCCGTTCAGGACTGGGCGTTTATATTTAAATTATAATTTTTAAAGTTTTTTTTAATGCGTTTTATCTTCTTTAATTTTTTCCTGGTTAATCTTACATAATCGGGGTGAGCGCCAAACTTGGCGAGAGCTTTTAATTTGACGCGATTTTGATTTGGTTGTGGTTTTCGACTGTGGCAAACCTAGAGCTTTATTTCAGTGCTTGTAATTGAGTGCGAGTTTAGTGTAGCCAGAAGATTTTTTTTTAAATTTAATTTTTAAATACTGTGTTTGTTTTTAAAAGTTTTACTGTTTAATATTTGAAGGAATTTAAGCTCTTGCTGGTGGGAGAGTGTTGGATTTCGTATGACGTGAAGTTTATAATTTACGAATGTTTTAATTTAATTTTATTTAGTTAATGTTTTCTGGGTCAGTTAATTACATTTTTAATCCAAAGAGGCTTTAGTTCCCGAAGGACTATTGTTTCGTTTTGCGATTTTGCGTCGGAAACATTAAAAGTCTGAATCACTTTTCAAACTGTTGCAACCAAATCTTGCAGCCCTGTATTATATTTAAAGAAATTAAATAATGAAGAATCTGCATAAATGTATGTATATTTCCCCAAATGTGATAAAACAATGGTACTTAGAGCCGTTCAATTTTGAAAAACGTGCGTTTCCACCCGAATATGCGCATCTGGAAGCCCAAATTTGGAATTTGGTAGTCCAAAGGGATTTAGTCCCGAAGGACTATTACTTTCGTTTGGGCGTTTTGCGTTGTTTCACAAGAAACGGCGTATCACTTTTCAATTTAGTGCTTATGTTTCTTTGTTGGTTTCTTTTTTTTTTCCTTTTTTGACGTAACTTTCTCTTCAAAAATCGTCTGCGTGCGTTGCACGGGAAAATAAAAAGGAATTTTAATTACAGTTCTAAATAAATAGCCAAATAAATGTGAAATTCGTAACAATATTCTCTAAAACTTTAACAAATTTTTCATTAACAAACTCAAAGATTTCAAAGTCAGCAATACCAACGTTGTACAGAAAAACATTTTTATCTCCAGCGCGTGAGAGCGTGTACCGAAATTTCTAAAGATATGCAGAATTTAAAATTATTTTGCGATATTGCTGTTGAACTGTATATGTTTTATGGTTTAAGTGCGAAGAGCATGGTATTTAACAAATAAAGGTAACACACAAAATGTTAAATAAACGCCCCTTTGGACGTAATTAAAATCTGAAACCTTTCAGATTTTTTTTATCATCTATTTCATATTTAGTAAAACTTTAATTTGTAAAATATAACGAATTTTTGATGAACAAACTCAAACGATTTAAAAGCGAGCAAAGGCAACATTCTACGGGAAAAATATTAAAGATATGCTCATTTTAAAATTATTTTACGATATCGCTGTTGAACTGAATTTTATGGTTTAAATGCGAAGAACATACTGTTTAATAAATAAAAGTAACACACAAAAGGTTAAAAAAAAGCCCTTTTAGACGTAATTTAAAATCTGAAAACCTTTTTTTTTTTGTTAAGTTTTGTTTCTTGCATGTGGGAATCGAAAGATGTGGAATGTTTAATGTTTTGAACGAAAGTTGTTTAGTTTGTTGAACGACGATCCCACGACGATACTAACTTGTATATTTTAATGAGTTTATGATGCATCTGTTGTTAGTGAATTTGAGTATATTTACTTAATTGACAGTTTTGGAGTCCGAGGAAAGTATTATACAATTTATTATTTTATTAGTTTAAAGGGGTTTAATATATATATATATATATATGTATATATAACATTAATTTAACGAACGTTTGATTAAAAACTGAGTAAGATTTACAAGCGTTATGTTGCCATTCTGCGAAGAAGGCAATATTTATGTTTCAAATTGAATCGGAAATTCTACGATGTAAAAGGAAGTATGGTGCCACTCGGGAAAAATTAATATATTTATTTGTCTTTCGAATTAAATAAACAAACTTAGCTATTTAAGAGAAATGAATTCCATTTCTCGAATGAAAATAATCTTACCTTCCACACAGCAGTGCGTTGTCGTACAGTAAAATGTAAAATATTTAATTTTTCATTTAAATTTGTTCTGTTATTAATTAACAAATTAAGTTATCGAAAAGTAATAGACGCAGATTGATTTCAGTTATAATTAATTACTGACTATTCCCCCGAAATGACACTAGTGAGGTTCATTAAAATCATCTATCTGTATATATAACAGTGTGCGTTCGTTTGTTCCAGATAATTCTATAGTTTACTTCCCGAAGTTGATGAAATTTCACACACTTGACATTCAAAACAAAAGAAATGTCATTGTCTACATAAGATTTCAAAAAAAAAAACACCCCACGGATTCCATTCTTTATACTATATATTTATAAATTTTATGTGAATTTAAGGAACGTTTGATTAACAAACAGTGTTTTAAAAGCTTTCTGTTGCCACTCTGCAAAAAAAAAAAGATATTTAGTTTCAGATTTAATCAAAAACACTCAGCGATGTAGAAGATGCTGCCACTCGAGAAAATGTATTTTATTTGTCTTTCGAATTTAATAAACAATGTCTAGGAAAGTGTAAGGTGTTTAATTTTGCTTTCAAATTTATTCAGTTATTAAAGAATAAGCAGAGTAATTAAAGCAGCTTCATTTATATTATTAAATATTATCTGGACCACTGAAACTACATTATATAAAGAAGAGTATAACTTTCTGGAAAACCACCCCAAGGAGTTCACACTCAGGACATCACATTAGAACGCTGTGATACTCCCCTTCATACACGCTATTCACATTAGGTTCAAATCGCCTTTGTTAAATCCCCGCTATCAGTCGAATATATGCTAAGCAAGAAATTTACAATTTTTTCTCAAAAATAAATAAATAAATAAAAATTCTACACAGTTTTAATTTTGAAATCACGTCACTCACGTCAGATTTACGTTGCGATTGTCTCATTCTCGCTGTTAGTTCTTACCTTAGATGGTGCAGAGGCCATTTACTCTTTAAAATAGTGTAGAAAGCTTTTGAAGCAGAAGTTAGATGGGATCTCTATAAATTTTTCGCGAATATTTGGAAAACATTAGTCCCACTTCCTAAATGAAGCTTCTTCACTCTGCGTAAAGCCCGGGCAAACTGGGCTATTTGAGATAGTTACAAAATAAATATCATTATAAAATATTTCATGTAATAAAATAATTTATCCAGAACATGTTAATTAGCAACGATTCGGAGACTCGAAAGTTCTGTTGAGGTGTTTTGGCAGACGATGTGTAGTGTCATATTTTTTTTTTTAAATTAAAAATGAAAATACATCACATGAATTATCGTCTGCGTTTGGAAATTGTTGGTTGCTTAGAAAATATATTAATAGTTCCATATCTGACGTGAACATGGCAAGACGTTACAGATTAACGACAAACTTCGTTAGAAATTTAACAGTTCATAGTTTTCAAAATGGTAAAAGTATTCAAAATATAAAGGAAAATCCACAGCGTAAAGCATTCAACTATTTTTAATTTCATGTATTATTTTTTAATTTTTGATCATAAAAAGATATAAACTGCAAGGAACTGTTGAAAAGGCATTTAAGTCTGGTCCATATTCCAAGCTAACCCGAAGGAATCGGAGATTTAGCATATGAAAGTACACTGCTGGCCACCCAAATTGCAACACCAAGAAAGACAAGAGATATCACAACAAAATTTATTTAGTAGATAACATGTTGACCAAGTATCAAATGACTAAATTTATAGACTTCTGTGAAGTGGGGTTCCTTCTAGAATCAGTAGCCAGAGTAACCTCCATTGTTGGAGATCACCGCTGCCACACGCCTCGCCATTGATTCAAAGAGACTTTGGATGTGTTCTTGGGGTACAGAAGACCAAGCAGCTTCGACACGTTGGCAAAGTTTATCTGGTGTGGCAGCTTGGGATGGAATCTGGGTCAATCGTTCGGCAACTATGGACCACATGTTTTCTATTGGTGAAAGATCCGGAGAGCGAGCCGGCCAGGCAAGCAATTCAATCTGGCGATTGACGAAGAAACCTTGGGCAATGCGTGCCACGGTGTGGTCGCGCATTATCCTGTTGAAATATGGCTGTGAGCAAGCCCTGAAGGTAAGGAAGTACAACTGGCTCCAACACCTCGGAGATGTAGCGCTGGCTGCTTAAAGTACAGGCAATGCGTACTAGAGGAGTGCGAGAGGGATATACAATACCGCCCCATACCATAATATCCGGTGCAGGACCAGTGTGGCGGTGCATAACGCAGCTGTTCAGCATCCTCTATCCACGGTGTCTCCAGACTCGAATCTGACCATCGTGGTGTTGCAGACAGAAGGGTGACTCGTCAGTAAAGACAATTTCATTCCATTATGCCGTCCACATCCTTGTTTCATCGCACCATTGGCGGCGGAGACGTCTGTGGTTCTGCGTCAAGGGTAGACGAAGCAATGGACGTCTTGCGGACAGACCACTCTGCTGTAAACGGCGTCGAATGGTACGCGCAGACACTGGATGATGCGTTACAGACTGAATGTGCTGTGCTATGGTTCGTGATGTGACTGAGCGATCCGTCACTGCCATGCGCACAATGTTCCTGTCATCACAAGAAGTAGTGCACTGAGGTGGATGCAATCAAACACGTCGGTCAGTCGTACCCTCCTGCATCCAACGGTCACATATCCGCATTACAGTTACTTTGTTTCGTCCATCACGACTACCGATTTGTCTAAAAGGTAATCCACACTCTCCTTAGGCCACTATCCTTCCTCTGTCGAACTCGGATACTTGATCAAAAGATGATCGCTGTTTACTACGAGGCATAATTGATCCTTTTTTTTTTTGAAAAAACCACAACAAAAACACAATTGCCGAACTTGAAATCATCGAAAACTCCAAACCTTAAATAGCGCTTTGTAGTGGCGCCACAGGCGCGCGTGATGTGCGTCTGCTCTGAAATTCTAATCATTTGCATATCTCACGTCCGCTAATGCATGTTGTAAATTTCATGTTATTTGCATGCTTCCTTCAGGGTGTTGGATTTACGGTGGCGAGCAGTGTAAAACAGAATCGAAAAATTAGTGCTGTTAAACTTGTAGGGAATGCAGAAGAACGATTTGCAATAGAAACTAACCCTGAAATTATTAGAAAAGTTATTACAACATACGGAATCAAAATCGGGAGTCAGCAAAAAGAAAATTGTTTTTTTTGAAAAAAGAAAACAAGAAAAATATGTTTGGCTTGTGCGGAATCTACGGTAAGCAAAGATTTATCGTATTGGAACAATGCTATATTTGCAGATGTGTCAAAATTTAATATATTTAGGTCTGACGGACAAATTGCTATGCGGTGAAAGCCGAATGAATAACTATATCAGGAAAAACTATAACCTACCGTTGATCTCCCAGGTGGAGGCATAATTGTTTGAGGATGTTTTGTTGCTTCTTAGATTTTCTGAAAAAAATTGGTTTAATAGATTTAATTTTTCTTAGATTTTATAAACATAATAAAGTTTTCAGAAACAAAATCACAGATTTTAATTGCACAAAAGTTCGATTTTCATGAATGCGATGGCTACATTTGATGCTCTGACATAGTTTTTTTTGTATATTTCGCGTATCACATCGTTCAGAAGTATTCAAATTTCTTTCTTGTTTTCCTTAGAAAATTAACGGGAATTTGACTAAACTCTACTCCCACTAAGTGAGGAGACAGAAAATCAATAATGCTGGCATGGTAACAACTTTTATTTTGGGATATTTCTCTCGGATAACTTTTAAATTCCAAACTTTAGCGTACGCGTGTGTTCGAAAACCATCCTCCAATACAATAAACTTTTCTTGCATCATCATATCAAGATATATGTTGTGGTTTATTGCTATATTTATCTCAATAAACATTCAGTCATCAGTTTTATTAATAATTATTTTGTAAGCAATGGTTTTCTGGGCCATGCTAGCACATTCAAATTTTCAATGACTTGGAATTAAACTTTAGACATTGTTTTACATTTTTCAAGTGGCTTCCACTTTCTATTAGTG
>KK120138.1:133632-183670 GCA_000611955.2 Stegodyphus mimosarum
TTTAGCCTAATCTTCTACCTTCCCCAACAATCAGTTAAAGAAACATAAGCACCTAGCAATTTTGGCCTATACTTAGCATTTTTCCTTAACTATACGCACAACCATTCTCGAATGTCCGATTTCTTTAATTCAATTGCACATTTGACAATAACTTGCTAAACTTGGCATATTAATTGACAGCACTTTTTTCTTCGATAGAGCAGTCAATCTAAATTTTCTTTCTGTATTAAACGAATTATTCAACAACGTTGAAATGTAATTCGTATAAATTTGATCATTTTAAATTAAAATAGAATTTAAAATTAAAAGCGAAAAGAAACAAAAATTTCTAGTTTTGCTATACTGTTTGAAGCACGAAATTTCCCAAGAATGCTGAAATAAAATTCATACGTATTTGAGACTGATTAAAAATAAATTATAATTTAAACTCACATTGAAAACAAAACTCTTTCACGCAGTTTCACTTAAAACTAAAATATAGCAATACCTCCCATAGTCTGATTAATCTATTCCGCCATTTTCAAAGATAGTTCGAAATTGGACTAATTAAATACATATGAAAGTGATAATAGGTTCTAAAGAAATCTCTTTTTTTCCTCCTTCATATTTTTTAACAAATAAAACGCAATTTATAAATTAAAGTCTTTGTTATAAATAATTTTTTAAATGCATATTTATCGTAATTTACTTTTTATTGCTTAAAAATTACAATATCGATACTTTTAAATGTTTCTTCAGCCTTTTCTCTTCAGAACATTTCTCTGTAGAACCGAATTGTATCGTTTGGCGAAATGTAAAGCTATGTTTAGCTTTGGAATCCATTTCCATTATATGAGCTGACAAAGTTTTAACCATTCCAATAATTTTTTACAGTGTGTCAGGTGTTAATGGTGATAATAATGATAGTTGTTCCACAAGTTGTCCAGTGATAGCTGTGAAATCACAGTAAACGCTGAAGCGTTTAAGAACCAAAGACTTAAGCGTAAGTATGCATATATAAACAAAAAGAAACCCCAGAAAAAACTGAAATCTGTATCATACAGCATAACTTTAATGACTTACAAAAAGAAATACGCTTTTATAATGAGGAAAAAAATATCACTTATGATTTTAAAATAATTTTGAGTACAGTTTTTAGTCCAAAGGGATGTAGTCTCGGAGGACTATTACTTTCGTTTGGGCGTTTTGCCTCGTTTCATAAAAATGTCCGATTCACTTTTCAATTTAGTGCTTATGTTTCTTTGTTGGTAATTGAAGTTGCATTGGGTTGGCTATTAGAATTTTTGGAATTGTACTGTGTTGGTTATTGGGTCTGTACTGGATGGATTAATGGAATTGTATTGGGTTCACTATTGGAATTATATTGGGTTGGTTTTTGTGTTCGTATTGGGTTTAGTTTAATGTTTGTTTCGTTCGGCAAGTTATTATATTATTAAGCAAGATCCCTTTGGACGTAATCTAAAATCTGAATCCTTTCAGATTTTTTTTACGATATTGCTGTTGAACTGAATTGTATGGTTTGAGTACGTAGAACATGACATTTAATAAATAAAGGTAACACACAAAAAGGTTAAAAAAACTCCCCTTTGGACGTAATTTAAAATCTGAAACCTTTCAGATTTTCTTTTTTTCTTAGAATTTATTTTTACTTTTGCCAATTAAAATTTAGATTGTTTTGAAATTTTAGCCCGAAGCTAATCGAAGCCGAACTAAGCGAGGCACTACTGTACTTGGATTTGCAAATAACACCGTTTCCTAATGTTTATTTCCTTACGCCGTATTTTTGTGTTTCGAATTGAATCAATAGACTCAGTGATTTAAAAGAAACCTGTTGCCATTGCCCAAATTAAAATATTTTTATTTTGCACACGGCACAGCGCTGTCGCATCGTAGTGTAAACTATTTAATTTTCTTTCAAATTTATTTTGTTAGAAACGGTTTAAGGTATCCGACTACGTTCTATTCATCAATTTTGATGACATATTTTAAAAAAATTTTATTACCTTATTTTAAAGCTAATACATTAAGCTTCCCAAAACTACTCTTTTATTTTGGCTTTGCGGTATTTAGAGGCAGAATTATGCAGATCACCGTGAACCGTGAAGCGTTTGTTTGAGAATCCGGATGTTGATGTCTAAAGGTACATAAACTAATCTAAATAATTTTAAAATGAGAATTTTTTGTTTGAATGCTTTTGATGATGTTCAAAAAATAATTTTGAATCTTTTTATTTGTTATTAATACTCGGGAACAAAATTAGATTGCAATTTTAATTTTCATACTCAGCAACATTTTCTTTTCATTCTGTTTGTGCCTGCATTACATTAAACTTATTTTTTGAAAGACTTGATTTTTCAACCTTTTTATTACGAAAAATTTTAACTTAAAATTGTTGAATTTTTTTCTCTAATTTAAAGTTTTTAATGTTCAATGCACATGAAAGTCAAGAATATGAATAAACAACTTTAAATCATATCACTATAATAAATACTGCATGGGTGTAAAATTGTGTGATACACAAGATAAAACAACATTTAGACTGTAAAACCTGTGTGTTCAAAAACAACAGTAAATAGTACCAGATAATACTCTAACAGTAAAGTATTAACAATGCGTTGTGTTTAAATTTGGGCAAAAACCCGTTCAAGTTTTAATTAAATTTATTGGGTAAAGTATTCTAAGTTATAAGTGAAAACATACAAGTTAAGTTAAATTAAATATTTCATTTATTAAAGGTAAACAGAATTAGTAACAATATACAAATATACGGTGGTAGTACAAGGTGTTTAAGTGAGAAACAGTACAACTCACCGGGGGTACCCAGTATGAAAATCACAATGACTCGTCCATTGTCTTGAAGTAGACTAATGTGTAGTCTCTACCGAGGGCAGTTGAATACAACAAAATTGTCAGCCATAAATATTCTAGAAGGAAAGAAAAAAAACAAGTTAGTAGTGGTAATTTTTTCTTGAGCCATCCGCCCCTTTTCTATCTGGGCTCCCTCCTTCCTGTGTTGTCGACCGTCGGTGGTTTTCTCTCCGCAAATTCTTCAGCCATCTTTCCACTGTTAAAGTAGAGAGCACTCGGGACGAAGCAACTGCTTTCTGGTCTAACGACAACCTTCCGAAAAATTTTCCTTCTTCCGTCTGCTCAACTTCAAAGTCTCCCCTCGTAGATCGCTGCACGGCCTTTTTCTTCTTCTCGCCAATCACTCGTTTGGCGATCCGAGACGGTCCACAACCAGCCAAGTGCATGGCAACCCTAGGAGCGAAATCAAAAACTGGAAGGTGAAGCAAGGGGGTTGGTTAGACAGAAGTTGGCGAATAATCGCTGACCCTCCAGGGTCATCAACCTGAGAAGCAGGAGCTAGCCTCGTTCCGGGTCCCATTTTAGCATGGAGAACGCCTGTAAGAATGCGAATCACCCCGACCCCTCAACGTTGGCGTGGTGTAGCTGCATACAAAACAAGCTGATTCAGCAGGGTGCAGATTTCGCACTTGACGAAAGATATTTCTCAGACCACTGTCTGGCAGAGCAAGCAAACGTCAAAACAAAGTCCTAAATCTTGATTCCCAAATGCAACGTAAAAGTTTTTAAGAAAAGAATTAAGGATTTGTTTTTAAATACTAAATTAATAAAAGACCGAAGAAAGTTTCTTCAATTAAAATATAATACTCAGATAGAAAAATTTGAACACCAAACACGGCCACCAGAGTCAGAAAATATGGATTCCAGCTTACCAGAAAAGGGGGTACGTTAACAAAACTTAATTAAACCTTAACACCAACTTGTGTAAGCAAACTTTAAAAGTGTTTATAAAAAAATTGACCTTAAGGGTCAACTTAACAAGAAATTAAACATTAAGCAAACAAGTTAAGAATAAGTATTAACTAAACAAAAAAAATTAAATAGTACCTTAAGGAAAAAGAAAAAATAAAATTACTCAAGCAACTTAAATTCAGAGTTAACCAAAACTGTCAAAAAATTAAATGGCAACAATTACTTTTCAACAAGGCAAAGAAATTCAAGATCAACTACAAAATAAAAACAAATTAGTAACTTTTAAGTCTGATAACAAAATTAAGATAAAGCATTACAATTAGGATATTTTAATTCAACAACTGAAGTAGCTAAGTATGTATTACATAACAAAATATTACTGTAGTAATTTTATGAAATTTTCCCCAAATGCTATATGAATTATTAAGAATTAAACGGATTCAAAGTTTAGGTTTATGTTATCAGGACTGGTATTTCTTTTTCTCTGCTTGGCGAACATGACGTGTCCTGACTGGACAGTGAGTTTGACTGCAAACTATGTCCTTTGGAGTGTAGAAAAGACAAGATGAGAAGGGTTAAAATTATCCTTTATTTTTCCACGATTTCACAGTCGCTCCCGTACTTCGGGATACAAAGACCAGCCACTTGTGGTCTGAACGTAAAAATATAAGACTACTAACTAACTAAAATTTCAATAAGAGCTAACTTTTAATATTTTACACATATGATTAACACTAAGATTGGCCTTTTAAATTTCTTCGTACGTAGTACGCAAAATGTGGAAAACTACAATACGTCTTTAGCTTTCAAGATGACTAAAACCTCTGGCCTTAAAGGCGGACAGTTGATAGCAAGCTCGAATGAAGTCTCGTGGCCAGACTGCTCACTCTCTCTCCTTCTACTCTGCTCTTGCATGGTCGCATGGTGCTGGCACCACGGTGCCTGGGCCGAAGGCCCTACCCCTCATCGAATATCATTAGTAGGTTTCTAACAATAAGTATACTTGATGTACCTTTTCTCAGGAACTATTGCTCCCATGTACCTAAAATTTTTATGGCTTATTTATTATATTTTCTAATATTTACTGAAATGAACTTTTTGTGATAAATTAAGATAAAAAAAAATTCTAAAATAACTGGCGTACTCTGCAGTGTAGCGTCAGAGAGCCTAACTGCATTCATTCATTCCAAATTTAGCACATATTCACAGTGCGTAACACTTTTTTTTTTCAATCATGCCATTAAGTTTTGAAATTTGGCATTTATACAATATTTGCACTTTTAACATATCACAGTACTTCTTAAATTATAACGGAACAGTTCACATGCATATAAGAACGCATTAACATGCCATTAATTCTACACATTTGAAAACATACAGATAACTTTCTCCTACTGAAAGCAAGTGCTGTTTCTTTTACATTTAACGAGTACATTTCACAAGTCCTTCAGATTAAAATGTCTTTTCTTAACAGAATCTTTTAAATAAAGTTTTATGCAATGTTTTTAGAATGTTTTTAAGGTACTTTTTTTATACAGTTACAAATCTTTTACGATACTGAAGTATTTACACTTTACTATAATAAAATAATATTAGATTACTCGCGAGTAGTTGAAAAACATAGTAAAAATAGGTAAAACTCATTTCTCGCCTTTTTGGCGATAAAGGTAGACCTCACATGAGGTAAAACTTCAATTCTGCCACTTGCAGTAAGAACGAAAATTAACTTAAAGTTTCAAAGTAATATAAGGTTTTACTTATCTTTTTGATATTCAGACATCCGTTTAGCCGCCCACTCCTGGAAGGTAGCAAAGATCATGGTTTGATTGATTCGACGCCTTGTCCGGGTCCGACCCTCATTCTTTTCCTCCGTATGTTTCCTTTTTGGGCATTCTTGATGGCTCTGGAAAAACTATTTCCTCTCCGTTTGTTGATTTCTGGGTCGTTTAATAGGTGCTGTCCTTGGGGCGTCGGGACATTTCTCGTTCCTTGTTCCCGAGTTTTGGCTGTTTGCTGTTCGAATTTTTGTAGTTGTCTTGAGTTTGCAGCTGTCTTTCCCGGGTCAATTCATGGACAATTGCTGCTTAGGATCCTTTCTGAGGGTTCTTTTCCCATAGGTGCTATGCCTGCGGCTATTTCTTCTCGCCCTCTTCGTACTGTTAGAATTTCCCTCTTCCTTCTGTTGGAGGCCCACCAGCGACCGAGCGGTAAAGACGCTGAACACTGGTAGTTCGGTCCGAGGTTCGAATCGCGCGAACGGTCTGGCTGCATGGGCGTTTTCGTGGTTTTCCCCATGTGTAATGTGTATACGAGCCAGTTTCCCTTAGAAAGTCCTCCCCGAAGGCATCCCTCCCTTTAGGCAGATAGCCCTCGTGTGCTTTGCCATAATTGAATAACCTAACCTAACCTTTTGTTGGAGCCGGTCGTGCCCTCTCTTTTCTGGTCTGGAGAATATCTTCCTTTTCTTATTACCTCCGGTCTTCCATCTGGGGGCTTTCCTTTTCTTGTTCATATCTTCACTTGTGGCTGACTCTGGTGTCGTTGTTGTTGTGCCATGTCTTGAGATGGGGCCTGCCGTGCCGGATCCTGCAAAATTTCTTGAAAGATTTTCATTTTATCTCGATTGTAAAACGGCTGGATTTGGTCCATATAGCATAACTATATGGACCAAATCCAGCTGTTTTGGAAAAGTTTGAAAAAAGCGACGCAAAACATCCTCAAACGGTTGATTGAAAACTAATTAATGGCTCTAAATATAACTTGAGTAACACGTATTTTATAACATATGCTGGGAACATTTCGAAAAGTATCAGTGTTGTACGTTGGAATGTACGTATCAAGAATACGGTTGTAACATGGACCACTTTCGTACGTTATGTAGGACGTGCTTTATAACGCATACTGGAAAAGTTTTCAAAGTACCATTGTTGTACGCTGAAAGATACATCCTAAGAACATGCACAACGCTCTCTGAACTTGCTTCGACCATTCCAGTGCTGCTTGAGAAAGCATAAAACCTTATAAATTAAGTTCATCTTTATTCATGAATTAAATGTAAGATCAATTATAGTAGTTCGGCTTTGAGAAGAAGGAGTTTTAGTCACGTGATTTCAGATTATTCCATCCTTCAAATACGGTGAGAAGCATGTTCCCGTGGTAACATAACTATAGTGGTTTCTTGATTTGACACTTTTCGCACATTTCTTGGTTAGAAATTATAATTTGAAATTGACGATAAACTTATAACCATTAGTAAATAAATATAAAAGCTGTAATCAAAAGAATCGTTTGAAGAGTGTGCTCGTCAGTGTCATCTGTTTTTAACATTCCTTACTTAAAAATGAATGGCTCTAAGGTCATACGTCAGGCTTACTGCGATCGGATAATGGCACTAGAATAACTAAGAAACGTAAATTTACGTTTAAAATTTTTTAGAGTAAAGTGAACTTGAAATGTATAACATGCGACTAAGGATTGATAAAGTATGTTTCAATTGTTTAATCATCCCAGTGCAGTTATAACTGTTTGTTTATTTGTTCCAGTTTTGTGTGTATGTATTTGTGGTGATCTTCTCCGTAATCACAGAAGGCACTTTCTATCATCTGATTCATCATGCCCCCATGAAGCAACCTGCCTGCAAGCCTAATTGCTGCAAAAGTGTGCGTTGCCCGCATCCGAAATGCCACCTGGGACAGAAGATGAAACCCCATTCTGGATGGTGTGGATGCTGTCCAAAATGCATGACGCAGCTAAGTAAGTAAAATTCATTTCCAGCTGGTCATTTGTTATTATTAGAACTGAAATGTTCCTGATTCTGAATGATAGTAGCTGAGTTTATTAATCACAATTTCATTAAGTTCGCACTGCGAGCGCCCCAAGTCCAATTAGTTTGCGTTTTCATAACCGTATGTATTATTCTTTTCGCTTGAAAGTTCATCATTTAGATGATGTTCAATGTTTTCTTGTGATTGTTGGACATCCTTTTGACTTTTCTTTACTTCTTTTGCGTCGTAGAAGAAGGATCTCCATGCCAACCGAAGCCGAAACATCCTTGTCCGAATATGCCTTCAGCGGAATGCGGTTGCGGATTAAAATGCATGCATGGAAAATGTTGTAAACATTGAAGGTAAGATTAAATTACAGTTACACTGTTACAATATTGTTTGCTGCTTTCACAAGTATATTATTATCAGTAAATAACTGTTTTTTTTTTCATTTTAGTCTTCATAGATACTTATGTACACTCATGGACAAAAAAATTAGCGCACCAAGAAATAATTGCGGGATCGTAACGAAACTTGCAATGAAGGTACATGTCGGGTAGATATGCAAATGATTAGAAATACAGCTTGATTGCGCATTACGTATAGCCGGTAGAGGGCGTTGAACGTCGTACTCTGTGGAGTATAAAACAGGTAACCAAAGCTTTGTTTGATAGTGCTGAATCATTTACAAAGGAAGAGCTGAGGTAGACATGTCATTACGCCGTGTTTGAAGACAATATGAGCAGTTGTCGCAGTTTGAGGGGGGAGAATCGTCGGGATGATGGAAGCTGGGTGGTCAGCTAGGCGAGTAGCTCGTCAATTAGGCCGCTGTGATTGCGTTGTGAGGAGGTGTTGGGACCAGTGGACCCGAGAGATGTCATGTACACGAAGACCAGGCTCAGGACGCCCTCGACAGACCAGTTGTTGAGAAGACCGCCACATCGTAAGAAATGCACGTGTATAGCCAACTGCTTCATCGGCCGCCATCCAGGCACAGGTAACACCTTCACTAAGGGCCCCTCTCTTGTGTCTTCTCGAACCATACCACGGCGCCTGGCGGAAGTGCAATAATTATCGCGGCACTCATTACGTGTGCTGTCCTTGATGCCCACCAATCGACGCCTTCGTTTAGAGTGGTGTCGAGCACGAGGAAACTGGACTGCAGCGGAATGGAACTAGGTCGTCTTTAGCGACAAATCCAGCTTCAGTCTCGGCAGTGATGACAATCGTGTTCGTGTGTAGAGAGCCCGTGGTGAACGTCTCAATCCTGTCTTTGCTGTACAGCGACACATCGCTCCCTCAGTTGGTGTGATGGTATGGGGTGCCATTGCTTACAATACACGGTCACCTCTAGTATTGTTCCGTGGCACCATGACAGCCCAACGATATGTTCATGAAATCATGCAACCACATGTGTTGCCACTCATGCAGCGGCTCCCAGGAGCGATTTTTCAACAAGATAATGCTCGGCCTCATACGGCAAGGGTGTCACAAGACTGTCTCCGCACTGTTACTACCCTTCTTTGGCCTGCACGAGCCCCAGATTTGTCTCCAATCAAGCATATCTGGGATCATTTGGGACGACGAGTTGGGCATCCCACGAGTTTGAATGAACTAGAGGCAAGGTTACAGCAACTATGGAACGAAATGTCTCAAGACATCATACAGAACTTATATGACTCAATGCCCGATCGTATCGCATCGTGCATTCGCGCTAGAGGGGTCCAACGGCGTATTAACTCCTCCGTTCTTTTGCCTTTTTCTCTGAAATAAATTATCCTTTTTCTTTGATTTCCTTATCATTTACTTATATCAAAGCAGTCATTACGTTTGTAAAATTTCGTTTCATTTTGACGACTCCTTCTTGGTGCGCTAATTTTTTTGTCCATGAGTGTATTACCGCAACCACGCCGTAGAAGCCGTCAAAATTTGCAGAATGCGTCAAACTCCAGCAACCATGAAGCATAATAATTCGTAATTTTTAACAAGCAGTGCACTATTGTCGTACGTTTTCTGTTTGTTAAATTCCAGGTCCAGAGTTTTTATTGCTAAATCGTGATACTTTTTACATCAAACTCAATTTAAAAATACACACTTGTCGGATTTCTTGCCTGCAGTGGAAGAAATTGCGGTAAAGTTTCTACAGGAATAATGCTGTTACAAAGTCTCTAAATGGAAAAATAGTTATAAATCTATCTAAAGGCCATATCTACAAAATTTTCAACAGAACTTGAAAAAAGAGAACAGATTTTAACAATGCTAAAATCTGTTATTGATTTTAGCATTGTTATTCTAATTACTCATTCTAGTACAATTTTTCTTTTGAGTTTCTTCTGTTCTGTTTCTGTTGAATTGTACTATTGTATTCTACTAATCTGTTCCATTCTATTTAATTTCTATGAATTTCTATTGTAGTATATTATTCTAACTGTATTCAAACTAAGGTCTTTTGAGTTTCAAAAATCAATAATGGGGTGGCAAGGTAAGTAAAAATTCTAAAAAAATCTGAATTGATTGTATATAACTAACGACAAATTCTATTATTGGGGTCACGAAATTGTATTGGGGGTCGCTTGCAGTGTTATGCGGTCGCCCTGTCATAGAATTTGAGTACCACTCTTCATTTATATGGGGTATTTCTATGGGTGTTTTTCCTGCTAAATAATCCAAAACCAAACTTCCAAAATAACCTAATGTTTCTACAAACTGTCTAACGGGACGTTCAACATTATATTTTTTCAGCAAAGCTATTGCCTCACAATAAATAAATACTTCAAAATTGACGAAAAAATATGATTCTGCCCAGTTAGTGTAAAAATTATAGATTCCTTGTATTTTACTTGATAAAGTAATTTTGGGATAAAATAACAATGTATAGTAAAAACAATGAAGTCGAAGACATCATCAATAAAAAGAAGACGCGTAAAGTTTTGAACACACGACAAGCGAAAAATGTAACATGGAATTTATGGAAATATCCATTAAATAGTGCCAGAAAAGCTGTTAAATCGGTGCATGATCAACTTGAAGAATTAGTAAAGCTATTTGAAAAGATTTCAGAGAATCATAATGAAAATTCAGATACAAGAAGTGATGCAATTCAATTGTTGCATCGGATCTGAACTTTTGAGTTATTTGTCTCTTCTGATTCTGGAATATTGTATTTGCCAAGATTGACGGGGTTCAGAAAAGATTTCACCACACTATGGATTTCCATAATGCTGATCAAAACATTCAGGATTTACAAGAGTACTTCCTTACAAAACTGCGGTGCCATATGCATGAAATCTCTTGAAGAAGCAAAGGGACTATGTAATACTTGTAATGTCCAAGTTCAAAGACGACAGAGAAAGAAGAAGAAAATGTTTAGAGAAATTGCGGAGGATGTAGGGCTCACAGCAAAAAAGGAAATTTTACGATTGATGAAAAGTATAATGGACAAAATACACACAGAAATGGGAGACTGATTCATCAGCTTGAAGAAAGTGGATTCTAGTTTTGGCTTTCTTTTAGATATAGGTGATAGGTGAGAACAGAGTCCGGACACCCGGGCAGCTTTCACTGAGTAAAGATACGGGTCGACCGGATGTTGTAAATTAATCAGGCATTTGAGAAGAAGAAAATGTTATTTTTGAACTTACTTCTGGTAACCCTAGAAATGCCAAGGTGCGCGCGCATCAACCACACCAACTACGTCCTCAACCACACCCAATTATTATATCTCATGATACTCTTGTTCTTTACTTTTTAGTAAGCTTTCGTATGTGCTTGTATGCAAACATTAACGTATCTATCGCTTTATATTATTTAGTTACAACTGAATAAATGTGATTTATGCTTAAGTATGCATCCTATCATTAATGGATATATTTCTCACATCAATAAAGTTTCGGAGACTTAACCGCGCTGCTGGGTGCACAAAAGTTAAGCTAAATTTTGCTATCTTTATTCTTCACCGGATCCCACAACTGTCCAGAAAATAATATGAAACAGCACCGACATTTCATTGCTATCATCCGTGTTAAGAATAAATGGTTTGTCGAGCTGAGGATACGTCAGGATTGTTGCAGATGTTAGAGCTTCTTTCTTAGCCGTCAAAATGGATATTGTTATTGAAATATGGTACCCAGAATTTTTCGTGATTACCATATTTCCTTTTCTTTGTACAAGGAAGTAAGAAGGAACCTAAAATAGTATGCTGGAACAGGTTATTACAGTTTATTCATATGTTCACAAGTAAAATTCTCTTGAAGATATTTCCAGGATGTTAAAGTTACTTGACAAAGTTCTAGGCTTTAGAAGGGGAATTGTTTGCATAATTTTTTTGAAACTTAGGGTACTGATGTTTATCTTTAATTAGTATCGGAAAGCGTTTCATGTACAGGCCCAATACAGCTTTTTGGAGAACACCGGCACTTACTACATTTCTGATATACAGAATATCACCTGTTTTTATCTAAAATTTATGACATTTCAAGCACAATTTTATCATGGTTACTCATGCACAGTTTACCAGTCTAAAATGCATTACGCGTTCAAATAAATACTTTCAAAACTCAGTCTGCTGATTGGGTGGTAATTAGTTAATAGTTTGCAAAACAGAACAGTCGTTTTTATACTTAAAACAATGAACAAAGCAAAGCGAGAGCGAACATAGCGCCGTCTACAGATGAAAACAGCAATGAAAAATGAAATTTACATTTGGCAGGAGGTATCTTTAGACTAGCTTCAATTTCTGAACCACATTCCTAATATTTTCTAAATGCTGTTCAAAACATTTTCCGATAATAATGATGATGTCGTCGAAGTATATCAGACAGGCTTCGTAGGAAAGAGCTCTGAACCCGGTTTCCATAAGGCGTTCAAATGTGGATAGGGTATTGCATAATCCAAAAGGCATTACCTTGAAATGCGAAGTTCCGTTTTCAGTACTAAATGCCATCTAATCTCGGTCAAGAGGGTTTATCTCTGCCATCCAATATCCACTCTTTAAATCACTTGATTTCAGAGAGAGTGTCCAGAGTATCGTCAATTCTAGAGAGAAGGTAGCTGTCTGTCTCCGTGATCTCGTTCAGCCCACAGTAGTAAACGCAAAATCTATTTGAACCGTCCTTCTTGCAGATCAGAACCATAACAATGGCTTAAGAACTTGTTGAAGGTTCAATAACCTCGCTTTTTTGCATATCCTTTAGAAATTTTCCTAACTTCTGTTTAGCTATTGGTAGACGTCTTGATTGTTGCTTGATTGGTGGATGATGTCTCGTATCAATTCTATGAAGTAAACTGGTTCAAACTTCGTCAAAAGGTGAGCGGAAGAAAACATCATGGAATTCTTGAACGACACGTTCAGCAGCACTCCTCTTTTCATCGCTTAGTTCTGCATTCTGCAATAACTCCGATGTTGATCTCTCCGAAGAGACGAAGACTGAAAGATTGCTGGCTCGTTTAACGCAGCTTACTAGAGTACACGCTGCAACCACGTTACCTTTCCTTGTGGTTTTTGCTTTAATAGTGAGGTTGACAACTCTCACTGGCATGACTGTCCTCTATAAGTCGAGGAGTGCTGAGGCTGTTCGATAATCTCGGATCGATGATATCGAATGAATCTCGGATGCCATCGATGAAATTCGTCAGAGACAGGATTCTTTTATTTCTTTTGGGCAGTCGGAAATTGTGAGATGAGACAACCTTTCAACATCCGTGACAAGCTCCTGGAGCACTTCCGTAGGCTTCTTTTATCAAAATTTTAACTGAAGTCTGCTATAGTCTTTTAAAACGTTCTCGCCAAAGCTCAGCTCCAGGGCACCAGATAAAGCTTCGAAGCACTAAGAACTTCGAAGGTTCTTTGAATTTCACCGGATAGAGCTCTGGTTTTCGCGCACAGTTTGGAGGATATCCGCTGCGCCTGCACTCATAGAAGCGGCGAAGTGGCAGGCGTTATGACTGGAATCCCATCCATTTGCCTTCACCTTTATATCAAACTGAGCCTTGTACACTTGATAGGAGGTCTTTCTATCATATGTGAATATTTTTAGAGAGGAATGAAAAGACATGGCTGGAAATTTAAAGTGTCAGAATTCTTTCCTGCTGTAAAAAAGGATTTTTTTGCAGCTGCCAACTTCTTTGCATCTACAGCATCGATTTGTTGGCGACTACAGCATCGATTTATTGTTCTACAGCAGAAATGTTTCTTAGATTTGTTGTTTGACAGCAGAAACTCTTTCTTCGATTTGTTGTTTGACAGCAGAAACTCTTTCTTCAGTTTTTTCTTGGATAGCAAAAAAACTGTTTCTTCAATTTCTTCTTGGGCATCAAAAACTCTTTGTTCAGTTTCTCCAACTTTGTTTCCAACCGTATCTATTTTGCTTCCCATAGACTTGATCTTGTTTTCTATTATGGGAGTAATTTCTATCTTCATTTTCTTTTGACCTGCTTCAATCTTTTCTTGAGAAGCTTTAATCTCTTCTTTAAACGCAGCAAAGACTGTTCAATAGTTATGTAAGTTGCTTCTCTATCGGTCTTGTCAGCGGCATTCAACCTCACTTCGAAACTTTTTGCGTCCCCGCGGGTTCGTAATAGATTTAAAACTTCAAATTTGTTTTATTAAAAGAAACACTTTTTTTTTACTTTTGTTTTATTAAAAGAACACTTTTTTTACTTTACTAGTTCTGGAACTTTCAACAAGAATATTAGTATAACTATTCCCAGTATCACAGACACAATTAGTAGTTACATTTTGAACTACTAAGGATGTTTAGAACAACGCAAGGCAAAACCTGTTTAAAGAGTGATGCTCACAGAGATATCTCAATACTCTGTAATCAGTTTTCAACTGAGAAACTGATGCTCTTTACGGTGTTATATAATTTTCACCTGGCCGCCGAGTAATATCTAGTACCTTGCGCTTATCGAAATTACTGGAAGGCGTATGAGGGCAGGATACGGTTACAGTTACATATAGGGATCAACTGCAGTTATTCAATTAGTTCGCAGGATTAAAACAAAGCACTTTGAGTTTATAAATACTCCGGCTACTGTATGTGCACTCTGTTTTGCTGCTTATGCTTGTTAGCTAAAGGACGCCTCTTGCTTGGTTGCTTCTAATCATCATTAAAAATGCAATATGTCATAATTAAAATTGTGAAATACAGATTGTTCCCGTTGTGATATGCCATGCCACAAGATGTGTCTGAATTGAGTAATCAACGAGTAATAAATGTATGTATGAACAAGTAATAAATGTGTGTAAAAATAAATTGTGATTCTTGAAAAGTTACATCTATATATATGTGGTGTGTGTGTGTGCGATTTGAAATATCGATTGTGGTTATAATTAATGCTGAAGCCTACATAGAAGATCCATAATGAAAAGCAAACTTACGGTATATTTCAAGTATTCATGCCATTCGGATTAAACATTTGGGATCATAAAGAAGTTGGTACATTAATTGCGCCTGTTACAGAATGTGACATTTACATTTCTGACGTTTTTGCGTTAAGACAAGAAAAAAAAGCAGCAGTCTAGCTTGGCCAAGGCATCAGGACAGAAAATTCCTAGCATCGGCCGTGGATAAGTCTTAAGTATATGTGACAATTTATTTATTTGTGACTCAGATAAGCCTTAATCATCTGTGAGAAGTAGGCATAAGTATAATAAAAAGTAATATAATTCAAGCTTATCTTCATCAGAGTGTGATAAAAGGAAGACAAAATTTAGCGGAACATGCTTGTAGTTGCCATTTTCATGAATTCAACAGTTAGTTTCGGTTTCAATACCATTTGAATGGATAATTAGTAAAATTACTATTTTAGCATTTTGGGTTTTATTTCCATTTACGCCACTAGCGTTATGTAAAAGTCATATGACGTGGATTAATCTAAAAAATAACGCATTTCAGAAAAAATTACTAAAATTAAAATGAAGAATTAAGGAGCTATCTTTAATTTATAATTTTGATTTACGTATTTTTATCTTACATATACGTACTTACATTAGGTATTTTTTATCTTATACACATACACGCATAAATATATATATACATGTATGTACGTATATGTATATCGTACACAGCAGACTAATACTTCAGCAAATCTTTAGGAATTCGAGGAAAAGATTGAAAAAATATACTATGTTACTTCATGTTCCAAAAGGCACTGTTACACTAAGAACATAGCAAATGAAAAACAGTCATGTATTAAAGTACAGGTAATTATTACGATATTATTCTTTAAAAAAAATCTACATTCCAAGAAGAGTAAGTAGTAAAATTAACCTTACAATGTCTAACAAGATATCTACAATTCTGCATTCCTGTAACTGGAAACTCGTCCGTTCTTACTGTTGTCTTTGCCACTCCTCAGGGCTGAAATAAATAAAGTTAGAAAAGGTGAATTATGCAGAAGACTCGGTGAAATCGTAGATCGAATGTCAATTCCTGTTTGCTTTGCAGAGAACCCAGGAACTCAACCTTATAACTGGAATAAAGTGAAGCTTTAAACTCTCTTGAACTCCGCAAAAATTTCACTCTTTGAGAACAGGTTTGTTCGTTTCTGCGAAAGTATGTAATATGAGAAGAATTTGTACCAACAGATACAAGCAGAAAGTGGACAGGAAACCACGCGAGATGAATTACGTCAGCTATTTTACACTTCAATTTGATGTAGATCCTTATTCTATAAAACAACTAGTTAATGCTTTCGCTGTCGATGTTTTAACACTGAAACTACATATTCAAAATTCTACTGATTGTAAGCCGGTGGTTTTCTTTCGCAAACACATGCATAAATAGGCAATATAGGACGCCATTTACGTAGCGGAAATTTCTAGGTAAAATGCAGTGTTTCATTAATATCGCATTTTCTTAGTATGATACCACTTGTAGTGCCATAACCTAGCTTTATGTGTATTTTGTGCAATAAAATTAAAATATCGTTTGCGCAGTGGCTGGTAAGTTATTTTCTCAACTTCGGAGTCTTCGTATATTTTGGCATTTTCTTGATGTGATAATTGTAATTTCCTATATCTTGTTCTCCGTGAGGAGTGAAGGTCAATCCGTAAGATTAAACGATTTTTAAATGTCTACAGCGAGTGGATTGATAACAAGGCGAAAATGTGAAAAACATAGACGGAAACGTGAAAACATCAATACATGTGCCAGAAAATACGGACGTTCTGTTCCACCCGATATATCCAACAAGTAGAAAGCATATGCCATAATATGGGACTTCTTTGCGATGTACTTTATGCAGTGCTTTATGCAGTGCAAAAGACGAACTCCGTCCCACAAAATAGCAGTGACAGTTTATAATTTGGACTCTACTTGAACGACAAGAAGATTTGCCTTCTACAATATCTTCACAATTACTCGTAAATCAAAGCGTATAGTCTCAGTAATATTGCAATGAAATCGCCATATTTTCATTAATAATTTTAAAACATTCCATAAAATTTTTGTTGTTTATATTAATTATTACTAATATGTTAACCATATGACAAGCAAATAAACTTTTTTACTGACTACTTTTATGGAAGCCAAGGAGTTGAGGTGTGGAATTATTAATTTGTTACACACTTTATGTGTAACAAATCAGAATTTCATGAAATAATCAAATATTCTGTGAAACAGCAGATTTCATACTTTTATCGTAACACGGATAAAATTCGTAAAAGAATATAGAATGATGGTTATTTGAAACAAGCAGGAGAATTTAGCAGGATGAAGATTATCATGAGAAACTTGTAGACTACTGATGAAATTTTTTTCAATGAAATATACTGGGTAGTTATAGTTATCCTATTTGGACCCCTGTAAAGCCATTCTGATAGACCTATTTCGCGGAAACTTTATATATATGTTATATAGACTATGAGGAAAAGAAAACTGCAGTAAAAAGTAATAGTTAAAATTTCGACCACTGGGTGAGAGGGTAGCGCATGAGGATAAAGAAACTCCAACTGGAATGACAAATCTTTATTTAATCATACCATTTTGTTCAACGTGCATTCCACTTACTTCAGTCACACATTTAAAGTGTGTTATGGAGTATTCAGCAGTAGGTTTTTTCTATCATTTGCAGCAACATGACGTGTTATGCTTGCTTTTAATTTAGTCATGGTCTGCATGTTTTCTTCCACGGACACAATCTTTCAGGAATCTTCGCAACCAGAAATGACACGAATTCAAGTCCGGAGAATGAAAATTCTTTAAGTCAAAAAGTTCGCCCGACAGTCGGAAAACTTCTCGAACTTATTTTGTCATCTCTAAAGTGGGCATGAAGCAGTACATTCATTGGTCCGGCAATGTGAACTGTTGCACCATCTTGCATGAAACAATGGTCTCTAAACATTCTCCTTCTCGTAAGGTAGAAACGATTTACAGGAGAAGAAGATCGTAGAAACAGGCACCCGTGATGGAACACCTTCGAAAACCTTGAGGAGTGTTCTTCTCAAAATAGGAGGGATCAAGAATGGAAGCAGCAGTAAATCTACATCACACAATAATGTAATCAAGATACAGAGATCATTCGTATACAACATTAGGTCTGCAATATCCCATATGCGATAGTTTTGAATGCAAACTCCTCCGTCTGGGTGAAATGCGACTCATGCGACTACAAAATGCTCCAGGTTCATATACTGTCAACGGATATTCTGGCTGAAAGAAGGCTAGCAGAATCAATGCGTCTGCAAGATGCAACTCAATCAATCAATCAATGGGTCTGCAACTCTCGCACAACTTCTCTTCTATAAATACCTCTTTCAATGGATCGCAGAACCTTTCAACCAAGGGAGAGACAAATCATGTGACACCACTCGAACATCTGTGGAAGAATATTGGCAACTGGACGTTCTTTCGACCCCAACAAGAGCGACTTCTTCGACAGTTTCATTTGAAATTCTTTTCTGTCTTCTACCTTGCAGCACACAACTCCTCAGTCTCTTCAAATTTAGTAGCCATCTTTTACACAGATTGTATCGAAATATGCGCTTTTCGTAAAACTTTCAACAGTGCCTATTTTTGCAGTGCAATTGAAAAATTACTGCCATTCTTATAAAACAAGTTGATCAGCAAAGCTCGATCTACCTTCTCTAAAGGTATGGGGAAAAAAGAGTTTACGGCATTGAATCTTGCTTTAATTTGCATATTGGTCTTTCTACATTGCATGATAAGCGCCATCTGTCGGTCGAAATTTGAGCTATTAACCTCTATTGCAGATTTGTTTTCCCCACGGTCCATATAACGTATATATCACATTTCAACGAAATAGGTCTACCAAAACAGGCTCTGTATTGGTCTAAATAAGGTAACTTTAATTATAACCACTCTGTAATTTAACAGTATTTTTATAAGTCTCAATTATTTTAAATTCTGGCATTTGCATGATTAATTTAAATTAGTGTTCTTTTCAGGTCAAAATTCTGCCAAGCGATTAATGTTCTGAAACATAGCAAATTCTTTCTGTATTGAATTGAATCCCGATGAATTTGAGCAGAAAGGAATACCTCTTTGTAATACATGCATCTCAGGAAATAGCTCTGCTGTTTCTTCACGGACAAATATTTCTTTTGTTTTACATTTTCAAATATTTTGTATTCAGAAATTTCTTTTAATAAAAATAATTTATTATTTGATCAGAGTTATAAGTTTTGCTGATGACTAAATTTAGTCAGATGCCTAGTGATTTCATCTAGTTGTGGCCCAATTTCCTATAAACTAGGTCAGACATATTACATAAATTAGAATTATATAAAGTTTTAAGCAGATAGATTTAGATAGACTTATACAAAAAATTTAGATATTTAGATCTTTATATACAGAGTTGTATACAAATTTTATAGAGATATGTGTAGATATTCTACAGAGATTTGTGCAAAAATCCTTCAAAAAATATACAATTTCCAAAGTTTTCATGTATGGAATTTTATATAGTATGTATAGCATTAACCAACAGAGTTCTACCGAAATTATTAAATCCAATTTATGGAAAATAGTACCATAACTGTAAAAAAATTAATTAAGTTTCATTACTCCAGTTTTCTAAAAACGATCCTGATAGAAGTTTTTGAGTATATAAGCATTATAAAATCAACAAATGTTCTTTTCGGATTAAAAACAATTAATTTTTGATTAGAACTTTCGAATCTTGTTCAAATTTTGAAATTATTTGTGATATGGAGCAATAAGGATAAAAACATTTCATTCCCTAGGGAAGAATAAACTGTAAAACCACATTCAGAACTTCCTCTCAATCTCTGAACAACGAAGATTTCAAAATTTCCATCATTGCAACAGCTTTGATTAGAATTCTGTCTAGTAGCTCAGTCAAAGAATTTGAACCGAATCAGAGAACTCATTCACGTATTTTAGTTCAATGGTCATGTTGTTCTCAGATATGCTTATTGCATCTCGTTTTCCTAGAACTGGGTGTCACACCTCTTTCACATAGCCTTTGTTTAGTATATAGGAAAAATGGGGATGAAGATAAAAGGAAAAGAACGTAAAGTCGTTTTTCTTTACGGTTGGAATGTGAATCCTTATATCCTAATAGTTAGTAAATTTTTGCTGAAACTTGCAGAAATTCCGAGAAAAATATGTAAAAAAAAAAAAAGTTTCAGTCGAAGACATCGTACAATTATTATTCAAAGATAATTCGTTATATCCGATATTCATACGCTCGGAGGTTCACTATAGTGATATAAAATAACATTCGTACGTTATATCTGGAGGTTCGTTAGAGCAGGGTTCTATTATACTACGAACTGATAGCAAAAGCGGAGATAATTAAGAAAATAAAATGTATTTAACCTATAAGATGTTAAAGGAATTGTTAAAAATGGCGTCATTAGGCTTAGCAGCGCCTTTTAAACTTTTAAATTGTTGATAATTCTTCAGCTCTTGCATACAGATGAAATAAAAGCACAAAAACTTTGATCGTAACATAAGAGCAACGTAATTCAATCATTTTAAAGCAAAAAATGCATAATTTGCCAACATATAAGAATAAGGAAACTGAGCTCACCGAATCGGGTAACAAAGTAGGTACATGTTTATGTATACGTTTGGTGCAGCGATTGCAGTAAAAAAAGGAGGTGCGCAACTGCATGTTATAGCAGTCCTATATACAAAATTTCAACGTTCTACGGTTATTCATTTTTTAGTTATGCTAGATACATACACACATAGGTACAGACGTCACGAAGAAAACCTCCTCTGAATCCAATTTAAATCCATTTTACAAACAGTTTTGGAAAAAAGGCGTCCTTTATTCTGTCCGTAATTGCAGATGTCATTCAAAAACATCGTTCAGATGAATTCGAGAGTGGCCAAAATGGATATTTTCTTTGAAATATTATAAGGTATTTCTCCCGCCTTCTTAGTATGCCTTGGTGGTGTAATGGGCAGCACACTCAGCGCGTATTCGAGAGGTTCGAGTCCCTGCAAGGGCACTGCAGATTTTTCTTCTCTTCTGCTCCAAAATAATCTAATGACTCTACGATATGATACCCGAAATTTTTCGCGATTATACAACTTCATATACTTCGTACAAGGAAATAAAAACATTAAAAATACTTGCATATCAATGCTAATTGTTATATTTACGAGAATCGTATATAAATATATAAAAAAATGACAGATGTATCTTAATGAAAATAATCTGTTTCGCGAAAGGTTGATGCACCGAAAAATATTAATTTCATATTTAATTCTTGGTTTTGGCATCTTTTGTCCCCTTATTTCTTGCAGTTTGCCAGTAGACTTTTGGTTTTTACGTGAGATTTATTCCGAATTGAATATGTGATGAAATTTAAAAGCATTTTTTTTAATTTGCATTATAACCACAACTTGTTGCTGCTGTCAGCTCGCAAATGGATTAGGTTTTGAACTGTTTCTTACTTTGTATTTCTTCATTTATATATGTGTATATATGTATCCAACCCCTTATCCGGTCCGGCTTAAAAGTCCTTACAGGGCCTTTATTTTCGCAGTCGCTGCAAACATACGCTTCCTATTATAGAAGCGTTTTAAAAAACGAAAATAATCACGTTTGGCAATTTCAAAGTAAAAAAAAAACTCAAGTTTTCAACTCAAGAAATTTAACTTTTAACTTTGTTTCCGGTTCCGATGCTTATATTTGCTATATATTACATTTATTATAGATTCCTATGCTTTTTATGTTAGTTACAAAAAAATAAACTAAACAATGCCTCAGTGAAAATTCAATAAGACAACAAAAATCGCAGATGTTATACATGTCGGTCAATTTTTGTGGTACAAAAGTTAAACTTTTTCCATTTTATTTTTTACAAGAAGATATTTTTTTTCTAAATACTTTAAAAGTGGGAATAACGCATAAAATATTAGCTATTGTAAATTGTAAAAAATTGATATCTCTAAATTTTAAAATGCTCAAATAGGAATCTTTAATTCCCTTAAAACGTTTTTGTAACTAGAAGTCTACCTATACGGCTAAAGGTTGCGAAAGTAAAGGCCGCTTAAGGATTTTTGTGGACACGGTTTATATTTCGTAACTGGCAATCATATTAAAACTTTAAAAGTATGAAAAAGGATATAATCTAAATTCAGTCATCCAATATTTTTATTCAGCATTTATACATTTCATAGAGAACATGAAATTGAACTGCAGCATTTTGAGAAAAATGCCATACATAGCACCCATTAAGTAATATACATAAGTCGAGTAACTGAGCGTCAATAGGGCAGGAACACGATGCAAAAATTCCAGAAAGTTGGCAATTCTGTAAAAAGCAGAATATAAACAAAATAGATAAGTCTCTAAAAAATACATTCAAAAGAATTATCGCGAGCTACTAAAAGAAAATCACTGGGAAAAAATGAAAAAAAAAAAATCTGAAAAGTTTGAGATTTTAACGGTCGCCCAAAAGGATTTGTTACGGTTTTTTACGGTATCGCTGAGCTCTCAGTCTACCAGTCTGCTGTTACCTTCACTCCTGCTAACTCCCAATTCTTCTTCTTCTCCTTTTTTTTTGTCTTTTTAGCTTTATTATTAAGCATCTTTTTTTCATCGCACTTACGCCACATACAATTCAAAAGCAAAATTACAAAAATTTTAAAAGCAGTATAGCATACATTCCATAGTTCCCGATGCAGCTTTAAGAGTTGGCATACATTTTTCTGGTTTTTTCAGTCTTTTCTCAGTTCATCATATGAATGGTACGTTATCTTACTAAGATAGCTTTATAAAACTTTTTTTTCACTTTTTATTATTAACGCTTTGCGTGCTTTATCCATTAAATATAACGTTCTTGGCACTTACGCCACGTAGAATTCGATTCAGCAGGAGTTAGAATTTCCGACAGACAGTCTCGCGCGCTGGAGATAAAAATGTTGTATTCTGTTCTCCCGATCTTGCTATGACATATGGCTATTTCTTTATCTAAAACAAAATTTATGTGGCCATCGTGTTCATTCCGAAGTTTAGACTGATAAGACGACAAAAGCATATTTTCCATTGATTTAAAACTAATGAAACGTTTAAATATTTAATCTCTGTAAGTTTTGCCTACGAAAGTGCTTTGATGTTGGAGGAGATCACACTGGACATGCTTGAGTTTAGAAAGTTTTAACTTCTACCACGAAGCTGTATCGCAAAACTTTCAGAGAGACCTTCGCAAAAATGAAGAACCCGCTTTAGTATACAACGAGTTAACAATTATTCTAGGCAATTTGTACAGCAGATACCGCTTTATATGATTACAGTTAATGCAATCATTCGAATATCAATATCGCATTGCCGAAGTTGCTCCCGTCTGTATACGAAAATAATGAAAATGCATCACTTATTGTGATCAACAATTCGATTAATTTTATTACTTGCGTACGGGTTAGTAATGGACGATTGCACACAGAAGCGATAACAGCTTGATGAATTTATTTTTGGAAAAAAATAATTTACAAGACCAGAGCTTTTCACGCAAAAAGTAATCTCTCAGCTCTTCTTGGTAACATACAGCAGAATCAGAAGTTATAGCTTCAAACCTTTTATATTGCCTTGTTTAACATTCTTATGTTAAACAAGGCAATATAAAAAGCCTCAACTGAGTAAGTTTGCAGAGTGATCTTTTAAAATACTCTTGTTACGCTGAGCTAATCTGTTCTGTTCAGTCTTGTATAATTTTCACCTGATCGGGAAGAAATTTCCACTACCTTTAATTTCTAAAAATTGCTGGGAGACATACGCAGTTACAGTTACATACAGACAATTAGAGTTACACAGAAATCGGACCAATTACAGTTATATAGGCCAAAATTTCGCCAAAATTATTCGCCCAAGCCTTTGCCAGCTTGGAGCTATTTTGGTAATCTGAATGTTAATTTACAGAAATCTTACATGTTATTTTATGGAAGAAATAAGACAATGTACATTTAATTTCACTAAAATTGTTTACATTTATACATTCGCAACATTAGCCCCTTTACAACCACTACACATCCCGGGCAGTACAATCCCTAGACAGGAAAACAACTAAAGAATATCAATAACTGAACACTAAATGCAATACAAAAGAATAATTACAATAAATAGCATTAAACAAATTAAATACGAAATCAATAAATAAATGCATGCATTTAGAAATTTTAATACACATAAGCTAATTTATCTTAGAATACTTTTTACATTAAACAAATTATGGGGTCTACATTCTATGGCCATAGTAAGAGGTTAACCTGTCGTAATGTACTACTTTTGGACTTATGGATCCGACTTAGGATGTCTTTCAGCTTGTTTAGGATTGTCCAAAGACCGTCCTACGATGACTGTAGTTTAGGAGAAAGTAATATCCGTCCGTAATATTTTATATATTAATATTTAAAGCAATATTTCTTGGCCCGCTTTCATCTCTTCTTTAAATGCAGTAAAGACTGACACCAGTTGTCTCAGTTGCTTTTCTATCATTCTTGTCATCGGCATTCAGTCTCACTTCTGACGCAAAAAAAAATATTGCATGTGTACAGATTCCTAATGAAATGAATGAACCCAGAACTGATCACAACTTGATGAAATTTACCAAAAGAAACATTTTACAGTATTGGAACTTTTCACTCAGAAGTACTCCCACAGCCCTTCTCAGTATAACAGAGCGTAATTAGTAGTTACTACTTAACTTCTAACAACATTATCACAACAATACAAACAGCCTCAAATGCAAAAGATCTCACAGAGGTCTCAAGATTCTGAGATGAATTCTAAACGAAACTAAACCGACGCTGTCTTCGGTCTTATACAGTTTTTCCCTGGCTCCCGAGGAATTTTCAGTACTTTCAACTGCTCGAAACTCCTGGAAAGCAAATATCCATTCATCTGAATGTTACATGGACTTTTCCCATTTTTTCGACGAAACTTTGCATTCTTAAGGCCTTTCATGTTACATTATACAAGAGGTACATCAATTTACATATAATTTCACTATAAAGAGTCAGTTCGTAACAATATGATCAAAATATAGAGAGTGTTTACACATTTTTAGAAAGATTTCGGTAAGGAATTTTAAAAAAAAATATGTTTTGGAAATTTCACTAAAATTATTTACATATATAAAGGATTCGTAACAATACGATCAAAATATAGAAAGAGCTTACACATTTTAAGAAAGATTTCGGTAAAGTATTTTTAAAAAAATTATGTTTTGGAATAAAAATTTCTGACAACAATTTGTTATTTGTAATAAAGAGAACTGTCTGCTGCTTTATAATTTATTCTTATTTCAAAATGTCACATGTAAATAACTTGTGGTTTCGAGGACATGTTTTTGCGAAAACGTTATGAAATGCATCGTATTAAACTTTCTATGTGTAAAATAAGCAACATTATTAATCGCAAAGGGAATTACTGTCAAAACTGCTTCTATGCGGAAAGAAGACACCAAACGAATACCTGAAAAAGATACGTAATGTTTCTAATGTTTGTTTAGGTTACATCCTTGGTAACAAGGTAAAATTTGCCAAAGCAATTGCAGAGTCTTAGATATTGCATCTGTAGCAACAATAAATAAAACAATAAACTAAGATTTACAGCTTAAAAACGTTAAGAAACATATAGTTGATCAGTTTTTGCCAAGGCAGGTGATTAAACGCAGAACAATTTGTAGAACCTGGATGAGAACTATTTAGCAGGAGATAAACGGAATACATCGTAATCCTAACTGTGTGAAAGAGGTATGGAAACCAATGTCCCAGGAAATTTTATGAACACCTCTTCTGCCTTGGAAATGACAATGTACAGTTATAGTCTCAAAACAATGCTATCAGATCGGACATTTTAAAAAAGTACAATTTACATCTTAAGTATTAATTAAATTGTCCGAAAATCGTTCTAAAAATGGGTAAACACCCTCTGTATTATCTAATAAATTTTTTAAACTGAAATAATGTCGTCAAATAAGTTCGAAACAGATTTTTTAAATTACCAAGCGATAGTGAAATATCTATCGCAAGAAAGAGCTTAAATTGACAAACAGCTTCGTTTCGATTTTAGTCTATCACTAGGCAAAAAATAACCTCAATTTGATGCAGATTTCAACAACTCTAACGATACTGAACGCGACCTGATCGCTCTCAGAATTATAGTTCACAAGTCTTTCTTTAGCAGAAGTAAAACAATTTCTTCATAATTTGATTTTTCTGAATTTTTTTCTCTGAAAGCATTTACCTCGAAATGCGATTCCTTTTTTATCTAATTTAAAATTTTACATTGGCAAGTTCTTTTCTGGAAAGATGCTCTCCATGTGTTAAGGTTGGAAGTACAGCATCGATCAAATAATTTCGAGAAATATTATGAGGCATTCAGAAAGGATTTTTTGCATTAAAGATATTATAAACAGTTCATAAACAAACTTTTGTATTTTCCTGATGTTGTGACATCAGGAAAATACAAAAATAATTGTGAGCTCCATTTATACGTTTCTTGGTGCATTTATATTATATTTATTTTTAAAGTTTATGTTGCAACTGGAAGCTAAAATTCTACAAACCCTAGCAGAGGAACGGCGAGTTATCAGTACGTCTTAAACAACTTACAAAATACTGAAAAAGGTTTAAATCACCTTTTAACTTTCTCAACTTGAACATAAATGCACAATACACACAAAACTTCCAATACTCGCGGAAATTTAACTTAACATAAAGGGGTGTACTTGATCAAGAACTATTAACCTCATCAGACGTGAGGAGAATTATCGCTTTATCTAATTAACTAAAGCTTTTAAGAAGAAGTATTGAAAGCTTTTAAGTCTATTTTTTTAAGCAAAAATTAAGACATTAATGCATGTTCTTTTGTTAACAATATCAACCACAAATCTTGGTAATACTGCTAAAGTAACCGTCAAATTTCAATTGAAAACGTAGAATAGTAGTCAAAGACTACGCAATTAAATTTTAATCTAAACTAGTTCAATAACTCCACCAGCGAAACAACTCAAATGTCGGCAGCGGTAATACAAAGCCGAATAACGGCAACTTTATCAGAGCTAACAAAACTAATGTAACGTCCCCGCCAAAGGCAGAAACCGCACTTTCTTACAATCCCAAAACCTCAATTTTAATACTATCTAACTGATTTACATGGGATTGATGGGTAGGAAACCGAAAGTAGAAGTTATAGTAAAGACTGAAACTATAAGCAACTCGTTAGTTTCAAATAATAACCTTACAAACATAATAGACAATTAATTTCAAACCTTGATAATGCAGCCCAAGACTGCACTTTAAATTCACCAAAATAAGTTGGCTCAGGATACAGGGGTATTATAAAGGATTCATTCAGTTTCAGAACGCTATATATTCGAGACTCATTTGAATGTATTATATTTACAATTATGAGTTGTTGTTCTCGTGTCCATGGATTAGCAGTGAGAAGATGATATGATTATAACACATTTCCAGGATCAGACCTCCCCAAAGGTCCGAAAGCTGCAGCCGCTGGCTTCGGTGCCTCAGATCCATGCAGGATTTCCTGCAGTGGTCAATGAGTAGCACCATTCCAAGTCTTAATATATTTGCGGTGAAAGTCGGGCATTCAAATATACATCTTAGTGTGAGCTGGGTCACGGGGCCGTTTTTGCATTTAATGTATGATCTTGATTTGTCCTGATGAATTTTCATGCCCTTACAGTTATTTGTTCTTAATCTAGCTATTATGGATGTTATGTTATAAGGTATTTTCTCCCTCCTTTCTGTATGCCTTCGTGGTGTAACGGTTAGTACACTTAGTGCGTATTCGAGAAGTCCAGAACTCCAGGTTCGAGTCCCGGCGAGAGCATTGCACATTTCTTCAGGTTCCTGCTTAAAAAAAACTGATGACTCTACAATGTTTCTAGGGCAATCCAAGTCTGCGACAAGTTTCTTAAAATTACGAGACGAAAGTCTATATCTGGCTATTGCATTTGCATCAGTGAGTGCCATGCAGATATTGGATTGTTCAAGATCTCTCAGCACACTAATTTCCCTCAATCTTTACATGTGGAGGGATCCATTGTAGCACACATGACTTTTCTCCGTTGTGTAACTGATCTAGTAGGAAATTAATAGCTGAGGTGATGTTAGTCTCTCTGTTTCTGATAGCTTCCGAGACCGATTTGGAATCTCAAAGGCAACGAAGCCGTCTGTGACGTCCATAGCTTAGTAATCAGCAAGGTATACAGCGAGGGCCTCCTTAATCTCTGTTTACTGGTGAAGTTAGAGACACTGGTTAGAGAGTTAGAGACACTGGTTAGAAGTTAGAGAGTTACTGGTGAAGTTATACCTGTATCAATTTATGCATATATATATATTACCACCTGGAAAGGAGGAAGAGAATGCCAGCACCTTCTCTATTGAGGGATTAATCTGAGGAACCGTCAAAGTGTAGGCGACTGCTAGGTTCCCCCTGCTAGGTTTCTCTGCTAGTTACTAGCTTTTCTTTTGCATCAAGGCCTTTTTGTTTAAGTGCCTCAGAGTCTTTTTTTGTATCTGGGTTGCAATAAGTTCAAGCAAATTTTAGTTTTCTCCGGTGGTTTTATTAGAATGTGGGGTTCTAGAATACTTGTATTTGTCTTCTTATGCCCCTTTCAAGCTGAGAGTCGAGGATCTTTTAAGCCTGATTAAATCTTTTCATTCATTGAAAACCCTATTGTTATCTATGTTGTTGCGACGTAGCTTGTTAATCAGCTTGATGGTAACGAGATTGCGCCTACTCTCTAAAGGATGTAGGCCACACTTTTGTTCAGCTTTTTCATTGCTGGTTGTAGAGACTGCGCCAATTGTAATTTTCGAGACAAATGTGAGAGAGACTTGAAAATAACCGCAAACTCATTACGTTTTCAAGTTCATTAAGCTACAGCTGTTCTGCGTGTGCCTCCTGGATAACATTACACACCAAGCATTAGCTAAGGATTCAAGTGAATGAGTTCACTAAAACCAGACTCCTGAGCGACAGCCGCATCCTGAGTGTACAATCATGAAAGGTCTATCTTGCACACACACACATACAAAGTTGGGGTGGGGGACAGTTCTTTATTTCTCGATCTACTGGGCTGTTTGATGAAATTTAACTTGTGTTTTTCATGTCTTCAAAGCGCAACTTAAGATATATAATAGATTCATATACAGCATTGTTCTCACATAGGTATTTTGACAAAAAAAAACGGACTTTTTCTGAAACGACATATCGAAGTTTTCCCCATATTTCGATTCTGCAATTCAAATTAGGCCAATGTGTCAAGTGATAAAAAATAATAACGCCCAACGTCCTTTACGCACTTTGTTAAAATTATTTGAAAGAATGAAGGAGGCACCTTTTCTTTCTGCTCATGCATACTGAAAAAAAAGAAAAATGAAGATAAGTTACTATAAACTGAGAATTTCGCCAAGTGAATTATTCTTGGCGCAAACTGAAAAAGTGCGCCAAAATAATTTTTTTAATTTCTCGGTAAGTTTTTCATCAAATTTTACAGTATTTAATATTTAGGCATAATTAGAGTCGTAGAATCGAAATATGGAAAATGTATTTTCAGAAAAAGTCTGATATTATGTCAAAATACCTATATTGAAGTAATACTATATAGAAATCTAATATATATTCTAAGTGGAGCTTTCGGAACATGAAAACTGCAAGTTGAATTTCATGAATTGGTCCAGTAGAACGGAAGATATAGAACTGTCCGACACTTTTTTAAAATTTTCTTTTTGTGTGTGGGTGTGTATGTGTGTGCAGAGTGTATCATATCTTTTCCTGTAGGTAACATTATAAAAGCTCAAAGTAGCAGAGAAAAAGACTAAGCCTAATCTCGTACTATGAGTTTGAGAACTCTTCGGGCACTCAGCTATCCGTGATAAATCATAGCGGTGTAAAAGCAGTGGAGAAATACTTTATTAGCTAACAACTGTAGATGAGACGTTGAGTGATAAGCAATGAGGATATTGAATGATAAGCGAGTAATGGTTCGTAGAGTCATTACACTGTTGAAAGTCATGGCGTTACGTCAGAACAGCGAGCGGTGTGAAGTCAGAGTGTAAAGTGAAGAAATCGAATCGAATTCATTTGCATTAAACACAAGTCTCTAGCCCAAAATGGCTTTTATCTTGCACTAAATTGAGTTTCTATGTACGGACAATTTAAGAATAAATAAATGAACCGGCGCACTGTGCCGCCGCCGAGATGGAGTAGTGGTGGAGAGGGCAGGGGTTCTGGCTGGATCCGCCTGGAGGCAATGGTATAGCTAGAAGTAGAGTACAACTTCATGCAGATCAGCCATTGGATAAGTTGCGGGACTCATTCGGAACAATATAAATTTGGAATAAGAATGGATGAAATATGTAGGGAAGGGTGATAATGAATAATAAGGAAACTAGAAGAGATATTTGAAAGAATTGTGAAATAAAGTAATCACGTTAATTGCAGCAGAATCACTCAGGTCCTTTTTCTATTACAATATACTCTGAAATTGTAATTTAGTTGTATTAAGCTGTTGTTTACTTGCTTGAGTTTTCTAAAAAATTATTTTGCAATTTTTACTATACATTCTTCTACTTTGTCCCACATCTAATTCACAGTGGATTGCTTTGCTTCTTATGAACCAGTGGCATTTGCGAATCTGTCTTAAGGTAGCCTTTTGTATTTGCTATTTTTTAAGTCGTGAATTACATAAATAATCCCAGATGGGACAGGCATAAGTTAGTAGATGATGCAACATGGTCTTGTACCAAAGTTTCTTGTTTCCTAAAGAAAGAACGAAGTTTCTGGCTATTAATGGTTTGAGTAATGCTTTAGTAACCCTGAACTTGTTAAAAATCTTAGACATATGTGAGCCCATGCGAGTCTTTGGTCTAAAATAACACCAAGGTACTTGACTTGTTTGGTACACAGGATATTTGTAATATAGAAACAGAGTTATTAACCTGTAGGTGAATGCCTATAATCATACGCAAACAAAGGATTTTGATATGTAGACGAAGAGAGGGCCTGTGATGAGTTTATTCTTCATACCGTCCGCGATAAGTTCTGTGATTTGATACAGATGGGGAATCGTCGACATTTTTTACTGAATTCCGTACCGTTTAGAGATCATGATGTTTTTTCCCCTCGATCGAGTCGTTTCTTCTTTTCATTCTTTTCAGTATAACAGCTTCAGCAATTTTGCAGACAGTAGCTGAACTCATTCTACATATTTTACAGCGTCATCCTGTCAATGGTCATCACTCCATCATTAATCCGACCTCTGAGCTCTTCTAATGCTTTTGTTAGTGGGAGTACATGAACGGTATCCTTAATATAGCTCCAGAGGAAGAACTCGCTAGGCATTAAATGTGATGACCTGGCTACCAAAGGAAGAAAGTGAGGTCATCCTCACCAAACTGCCAAATCTATTCGATGCGGAGGTTCATCGTTCAAGTATCGACGAACGTGAATGTTCCAATGTGGAGGTGCCCCGTTCCATTGCAAGACAAAATCTCTGGAATAATGAGCCGGTTGCGGAAAAAACCACAACTGCAACACATCCAGGTAACTTGAAGCAGTCACAGTCTTGGTGTACAAATGTGATGAATTTGCAGTTATTTTCAAATGTCACTCCCACTTGTACGAGTAATACCTTTTAATGTATAGTGTTCCGAAAGGGAATAAATCCTTGACCTTTTATAATATTTCACCGGAGCATATTTGAAATATCGGCTAGCAAAATGCTAAAGCCGAAATATGACTTTTGTGCAGAGCTGGCAAAAATACTAACAACAAAACGTGACTGCCAGAATCTCCATCTAGACATTCCAAACTTTCAGAGCAAAGTTGATTTGCCTTTTGGTGAGCAATATGAAAAGGAAAAGTTATAAGTAAGACTTAAATCATAATAACTGGTTATGAACCTAAGATACAAGTTAAATCCCATTGCTGTTTTGAAGGATATTCCCCCCTAACTAATGTTATCGTACGGTTAATGTTATGCAAATAGACAGGGATAAAGGTGATTACATCAAGCGGCGTCTACTGCATTGATATCACTGTCTCTTTCACTCAAATAAGATGAAATGATGATTAAATACGAGCTTCATGTGGGTTGTTCTCCTAAACATTTCCTGACACTCTGTTATTTGCCAAGAAAAGAATTCAGATGTAAATTTAGTAGCATTTATGGCAATGTGACTAATGATAAATTCTTACCAAACTTGAATTCTTTTTCCGTTAGAGAAACCTTTTGAAACAGACGTTATCCCATCATCGTCATTCGCATTCTTTCTGACATATCGCTCCACCACTCGCCAAGGTCACTCCAGAAATTCCCCAGCTCGTACCAGTAATTTGCCATTTGGGCTTCTGAAATAAATTAAGCAAATTATCATCCCACAGGAAGGACATGTTGAATTAAGAAAATTGTCGTAAGAAAAATTCAAAATTTTCTGATCACTAGATATTATTTCTTACTCAACCTAACTGCAACAATCGCCCACACAGAATTAATAGTTAGTAAATATGGCAAAATAAAATACTGTTCTAAATTTTTTATACAGTACTATATGCCTTGCAAAAAAAATAACTTAATATTTATAATTTTATCATCATAATTTTAAAAACGGGGAGCTCTTTCTACGTGCGTAACAAATTGAAAAACTCCCCAAACTGCTCAGCGACTTTTATGTTCTATCTCATTCCCAAATAAAGAAATAAGTAAATAAAAATAATTAAACAAATTCGAAATGTTTGAGATTATAACAATCGCTTGAAAGGGCTTTTCAGAGTTTAACATGGTCTATCACGAGGGATTATTGATTGAGATGGCTCAAGGTGAATAAAAAGACATTTTATAGTATATTTATATACGTTCTGCATATTTAAAAAGTGATAAAATATGTAGCCCAGTTCTATAAAAATATGTAGTGTTTTAATTAGATGTATCATGAATTAAAAGCATTTTTATTTCCCTCTTCCTAGAATTGGCGACATTCTGGGCACTTTTTCTGGAAGTAAGTTGTTTTAAACACTTAATTTAAAAAGAGGACATTGGCATGTAGAGATACATCCTGATGACTGAGAAAAGATGGCATCTACTACCAAACAAGGACTTTGGCAGTTCAAACTGATGCAGTTTGGACAATGCAATGCGCCAACAACATTCGAGCGCCCCGTGGAGACTCTTTTGAGAGGTTTTTCCTACGAAGTCTAGTATACCTGAATGACATCATGATCGTCGGGAAGAGTTTTGAAGAACATCCAGAAAATCTTAGAAAGGTGGTTCGGAAACTGAAAGAAGCCAGTTAAGTTTCGTCAAATGTAAATTATTCAAACAGGAAGTAACTTACCATGAATAGGTCATCTCAGCTGAAAATGTGTGTGCGGATCTTGAAAAAGTGTCAACAGTTAAATACTGGAGGCGATCCGAAAATGCCTATCAACTGAAAAGTTTTTTTGGAGTCAGGAGGGACCAGCTGGAAGAAGGCGACATTAAAGCCATAATTGACTTAATGGAGACTTCAAACAAGAAAACTTACCTGACAGGACATTTCGATCTATAATCCTACGGCAAAACAACATTGGCTTCTCTGGAACTCACTCCACATTCGAAACGGCGTCTCATACCGGAAATTCGAATCGGATGATGGAAAGACTTTCCGATGGCAGCTGATATTTCCAAGATCTCAGATACTGGACGTCCTTAAAGAACCCCATAGCAGCCTTGCAGGAGTTCACTTCGGAATAGTGCTTCTATTGGAGTAATGCAAATGAGAACGTGCAAGAGTAGTGCCAATCCTGTGACGTCTGTGCGGGTCGGAAATTACTGAAAAAACGTAGCCGAGAGAAGTTACAATGTAGGAGCGCCTTTTGAACATATCACCTTTGATATCCTGGAGCCTCTGACACGAACTGTTGATGGAAACAAATACATTCTTGTTATCATTGATTACTTTAGCAAGTGGTCTGAAGGGTATCCTATTCCTGATCAAGAGGCTGTAACAGTATCAGAGGTATACAGCTTTGGATTTCCAGGTTCGGAGTGCCTCTTCGGTTAAGTTCCGATAAAGGAAGAAACTTTACCTCGGCTGTAATTAAAAAACTCTGCAAGCTACTCGGCTTTGACAAAACCCAAACGACACCATTACATCCCCAATCAAACAGCATAATGGAGAGATTTAATTGAACCATCCTTAATAACCTCTCGTTGGTTGTTTCTAGAAACCAACAGGACTGGGACGAGAAGTTATCTCTATTTTTTCTGGCTTATCGCAGTGCTGTCCAAAGGACTACGGGCTAATCCCCATCTCAGATGCTTTTTAATCGTGACCTTCGTCTGCCTTGTAATCTCTTCTTTCGTCGCTCTCCGGATGCGGTTTCATCGCCCGAGGACTGCATCAAAAATTTTCAGGCATGGTTTGAAATGATGCAGAATTTTGCACGACAGCGAGTCACCTTGACGATGGAGAAGATGAAGACCCGATACGACACGAAAACTACAGGACATCGATCCAATGAAGGAGACAAGGTATGGTTATGAAAATAATTTAAGGAAATAAATTTTTATAACCTATTATCTGACTTGTGCATTCAATCTATTACGAACTCGTATGCACACAACAGTATTTTGCCGGAGACGTATTACCTTAAAAGGAGATAATCTTTAATTCCGATTAAAATGTTCTTGAATGTATCTTGCCGTTATGTTTAACTTACCACCGGTATTCGAGTACGTGATCAGTTAGTTTTTTCTTGTGAAGACGATTTGTGTATGTGTGCATGTGTGTGTGTAATGCTACTTTTAAGAGCCGCCTGTTCAATTCTTTAGACTGAGTAAGTACACCAGTTGCCTGATTAACGAAATTTGAGGAATAAGTGACTGATGCACATAATACTTATGCCTGCCTAAAAAAAATACAGTGGTTCTCAACTCGTAAATCAAAGGTTCTCAGGAAAGAGTTCGAATTATCCAATGTTAAGAGAAAATATGACTTTGTAAAGTTGTAAGGTTCATCCTAATTTTATAACAGTTATTTTATGCATCTTTCCTATCTATTCTAGTTTCAGCTTGCAATTTCCTACCAGAACTTATTTTCAGAAACGAGGTTAATGCAAATGAGTAAGTGGGATGATTCTACACTTTCAGGCATTCCTAAGTATTGCCAATTCAACTTTGTCGGTTCGTTACATTCCCTTATGAATGTTATTTGTCAACTCCACTCACGGCAAGGTAAAAATGGCACACTCACACATGTTTAATGATAACAAAATAAGCTATATTTTCATTCTTGAAATACAAATTATCTTTTCACAAAGTTATTTGCTTGTCAAAATTACCTCGAATGTACAAGTAATACATTTTAGTTTCAATTACATGGAAACCAAGAAAAAAAATAGAAGATAAGTTACACTTCTTCCACACATGTATGCCGCCGTTTTCGCATCCACCCCACTTTCTTCTGTTGCCAGGTTTTTTCCCCTGTACTTTCCGATAGATGTCATTGGCTTAACTGTTCTTCCGGCAGAGTTGTATTGGCAGCTTCGCCTTACCGAATATGTGCATGACAGTAAGAGTAGTATTTAAGTCGATGTTTCACCGATTTTGTTAGAGAGCCCGAGTTCCTAATTAGCGCGCGTTTGCCTTTGGCGACCTCTCTCTAAACTATTGGGGCCGTACTTTAGGCCCTTGTTTGGCTTCGCCGTCTTAATTAAGATTTAGGGGCCAACTACTTAGAATCTTGATAGCTTCGGCTATACCTTTCAGTTAGCTTTAGTTAAGCTAGTTAAGTTTAATTTCATATTAATTTAAGTTCAAGCCCAAGCGGAGGCTTTGCTGTACTCTCCGAGTTAGGAGCTGTTTGTGTTGTATTTATTTTGAAAAATAAAGGGTAATTAACCATTCTTGAATCTTAGGTCTCTGTTCACACACTTAAGTGATTATTCGCTTATTAGTGTTAGGGGTTTTAGATTACTGAACTGTGAATTAAAAAGGTAAAACCCCACAAAGTGTAACACTGAAGAATAGAAATGCCCTAGTATGATAACCCTAGAAAATATATTATATTATGCTATCTAAATTTAAACATATTAAAAAGAAATAAAGACTTACCGTAATCATAAAATGAAGTAGAAGATATGCAGCAGAAACTTTAATTAAAAATATTAATTACTTTTTTGGGAAAAGCTGTAAAATGGATGTTTGCGTTTGTGTATTACGCCTACATTTTTCAGCCAACTTCTCGATCAATTCACTTTCAGAGGAATGTTCAATCTGAATAAATGTTTTCAGAAGTTTTATAGAGATTATTATTACCCTTAACAGTGCCTGCATTCTCTTCTAAATCTTATAAGGTCTCTTCTTTTTCTTTTCTCAGATAGTTTTTAGTATGCCATCGTCGTTCAGTTTTCCACAGACTTTCAAGTCTTCATCTACAGTTATACAATCTGAAAAAGTAACGTTATGACATTAATTTTTTTTAATTCAGGGAAAGCTGTATAAATATCGTCACATTCTTCGATATGATTGTTCTTTCGGCGTGCATGAATTTAGCAGGACGAAAGCAATTACTAATTATTATTTGTTGTAAGAGTCTCTGACGATAATTTGTTTTAAAATTCTGGATGATGCCTTGATCCATTGACTGTAGCTTCACAGTTGTCTTTGGTGGCAAATATTCAACCTGTATGGAAATCAGCTCAGGAAAGTCATTATGGCAAGTTGAACTATTCACAAATAAGAGAATTTGCGCTTTTCTCTCGAAAACTGCTTATCCATTCGTTTTAACAAGTTACTGAAGATGCCTCGTGTCATCCTTCGCTCCCATCCATATTGGTACTAACTAAAGCTGTAATGGTTTACTGCTTTTACCTCCTACTCAGCATCCCATTTAAAATATAATGTCTTGTTTTGGCAGGAGGTTATAAAAAAGTGCAATTTCGTCCGCATTAAAAATATCTTTCGGCAGGTAAATATATAAAGGCCCTTACAATTTCCTACCAAAATTAGTGCATAAGTCTTTAAATACATCAAAATTTTGGCCACATACAGATGGCAGTTTGATAAGAAATATTGTACCTTGATCAAAATCCAACACTGCATTTAAAATCTTCAATACCCATTTGACTTGTCAATTCATCAGTCTTCGTCTTCAACAGAGGTCTATTTATAGGAAAATTTCGACATCTAGCAACCTGGAACCATAGCAATAGAGCCTTTTCCGAAATCTTCTTAGGACACATTTCTCATGCGTTCTTTCCTCTAGCAAATTTAGACCATGAATCTAAAATTGATTTTTTGTTTTCCAAATAAGTTGGCAAGATATTTTTTAATTCCATAGTCAGAAGCAAACTTCCTTTTACATTCGCCATTCTCTACTTTTTAAAAAATTTCTACCTTTGTCTCCAAAGTTAGAGTTTGTACTTTCCACATGAAGACAACCTGAAATTTAACCCGCTCACACCACACACTGAGGAAGAAAAGCAAGTCCTTAACTTGTCTGCACTGCAGGCATAACTGATGTAGTTCTCTAGAATCTTTAGTAAAGATTGGTTTTTCTGAGATCCTTCAGAAAACTGATAACAAATAACCAAATGATCCACCCTATCCCGACCCATTCATAAAGGGTTCTGAATGAATCCAAGAAAACAGCACTGATAAGCGGTGGACAGTAGGACAACAGCCACCAGCGTTTAGCTGAAATACATTGGTCTAAACAATAAAATACAACATGTATTTTATCTGTTAAACGAGGAAAAAGAAATTTTTTTGTCAAATTTTTAGTTCGAATCAGTTGAAAAAATTTAGTTCGAATTAAGGAGATATTTTTAGCATTAATTCCAATACAGATTTTTAGGGTTGTTTGGATTAGTTCGAATTAACCGAATTCGAATTAAAGAGCGTCCGTTGCATATCGCCATTCATCAGTCATAATTAGTTGCTCATTGTCACGTACTTCTTAATCATCGGCATCAGAATCTCCGCTGATCTGTCGTTTGCTGTGAATATATTATCGATAAACGCAATAATCCTGAGAAGCACCACTGCAGAGAAGCATCTGTCTCAGACAGCTTCTTTAATCGAATGAAAATAATTACATCTATTCATAGCTAAAAAATTCAGAAAAGAAAAAAAGTGTGATGAAGAATGGTTGCTACTTTCGAACATGCGAATCCGTTGGGTTAATCATGTTTGAACTATTATCACTGTTATTGGCGGTGTTTTACGTTCACCGGGTTCTTTGTGGAAGAGCTTCCCAAATAAATTCTATCCCTCTATTGCGTCTTCATTTATTTTTACCATTCCATGACTCATTTTTACCTAACATATTAAAAGGATGCTTTTCATTTGAATTACCTCCGGGGGCTTTTGCAGCTTTCCGGCTGCAAAAGAGGGGATAGCGTCTCAAGTCAGAACAACAAGAACAGAACTCAACAAGTTGTTGAAGTCATATGATAGGAATTATTGTACAAATTTCTCTTTTGGAAGGGAAAATGATTTCTTGTCGTTCAGTACATTGTAAGCTCCAACGTAACTGACTTTTTCTTCTCTCAGTTGTATGTTTGATAATAGTGATTTAGAATGTCTATGCATTAAACATTGGTTTCAAGCCCTTTCTTATTAAATTATTAACTATATGTTATGCACATTACTGATTGTGTGTTGACGGGTCTCGTAATTGAATCATAAAAATGATTTAATTCAAATAGGTAGCGATGTTCGCAGAAATAGTTCGTGTTGATATGACACATGAATTTATCTATTGGCTTTACCATGGCGCACGATATCATTTGAATAATGGATTTATCTCTTTGGTTTTTATCTTGATTTGTATCGGATGCAGCCATTTCTATCTCGAGATCATTGCTTGTTAGCAGCTAATCTCTTTTCTCTTAACTCACTCCACTCAGTTCCTTACATAATGTTTGAGCGTGGATATTTTTCGTAAAGTAAGGTATTTAATCATGTTTATGCTAATTTTTGTCAGAAATTTATTGTGATATATATCCTTTCTCTTCAGGTGCTTAACATTCTTCTGCAGCATTCAAAACAGTTAATCCGTAACGTTTGCCAAGAAGTGCTATTAGTCTGGAAACGGTATTTTGCGTCGGTTCACTATAAATGTCGGTTTCAGTTTTCAAATTGTTGTCAACAAATTATTGCCAATGAAGAATCTGCGTGAATGTATATAATTTTCTCGCATTGTGAAAAAAAAAACGGTATCTAGAGCCATCCAATTTTGAATAACGTAGTCCTCCACCGGAATATGGGTACCTGGAAGCCCGAATTCGGAATCTGGGATTTTTTATTGTGTTAGAAGTGTTCTGATTTCGTTTTTTCCTCTGATAAGAAACCAATGTTAGGGAATACTAATTTTTCAGAAAAGTATTCCAAATCCTTAAGCTCTTCTTGTTTAAAATTGGGCCAGTATATTCAATACCTCACTCAGTATACTACCTATTTACAGCAATGCATTAGAGGTTTTGTTTCCAGTTGATGAGACACTCGAACTTCTTAGTTTTGGGGACATTATACACTCTTGCACATTAGGGTACTTTACTTGTTAGGTTACTTCACACTTCTCTCCCATCTTCTATGTCTAATATTTCTCCATCAATAATTCTTTTTACATAGCCTAGGCTTTCATTTTATTTTTTTAAACCCTCTTTTTTTATCTGGCTTTATAAATGAGAATTCATATCTACCTGTACAGGAACACAAATGACTGTCTTCAGACACCACCAGGCTGAAATGCTAATCTGAAGCAAAGTTGTAAGAAGTTTTAAACCATCTTTTTATTGAACTCTTTAATTGAGCAAAGGCGCTACTTGCGCTACAGAATGCCCTGCTTTCGGGTATTTAAAATAACAGGAACAGGTAAAAGTTAGGGGAGCACCTCTGTAGAGCCACAGTTGATTGAATTATCGGTGAACCTAGCTAACTGTTAAGCTTTTAACTCAATTTTGAGGCAGAATTGCCCAGGAAAGGGGCTGTTTAAAAGTGTCTTCTCCTACCCTACCATCAAACCTCTCGAGAAGACTTCCGGCTTGCTGGATTTGTCGCAAAATTCTAAGTGTCTCCTTACCGCAGAGAGATTATACCAAAGTTGTCAACATTGAAATCTTGAAAACTGGGAGATTTTATGAGAAATCCAGGAGAAACCGGGAAGGTGTCATTTTGAATGTCGATACCATTTCAGAGGCTTTCCAAATTGATTTTAATTCAGTTAAAATGCAAGACTCATGTTATTCAACTATTTGTAAAACAGGTTGGATGTAAAATGTATTGGCATTTCTTTAGAAATTATAAATTTAGCGTTTTCTGGCTAATTTAATATAAATTTTGTTTTTACATATTTACATGGAGAAAATTCTGACCTAGTGAAGGAAAGCTTTTATTTACCAAAGTACTTTTAAATAGGATGAAAAAAAAAATCAATGGTTTATGTACATAGTATTTGGGAGGATAAAATTATTAAGTACCATATACTGAAATAAAATAAATATAAATATTAACTGATTAAACATTGGTTGAATCTTCACATAAAAATCTAGATATCTGCAGTAGAATTAAAGAACTCAGATTAAATTAAACTTAATAAGAAAAATGAAGCAATATCAACAAAATATAATAAAAATGCAATTTAAATGAAACAAAATTTAATAAGAAAAATTATTGTGAAGGTCAGTAGAGGTGGGGAAATAGAATTTTAACAATTTAAGTTTCACTAATTCAATAAATTTCCTTTACTGTTGGAAATAATTTTCTTAACAAGGCTAAAAATTGAAAACCGGGAGACTTCGTGAACTAAAGGCGGACCGAGAAATGCGATGAAAAACCGGAAGCTATGCTATACGCTTACGAAAGTAACTTGTTCTGAGACTACACAAAAACTGGTCTACTTAAGCTGCCTCAAGAAATTATCGCCGCATATTTTAAATGTCGGCTAAAGAGATGGCTAAAGTCGAAATTATTTTGGTAGGTTTAGTAATAGTAACTGCAATGTGAGGCTACCAGAAGCTCTTACTTTAAAACATTCAAATCCTCATCTAAAATACACAACAACTAATTTGCATTCTGGTGAGTACTACGGAAAGAAGAAGTTACAATAAATGTTAGGACCATAATAATTGGTTAATTAATATAAAATCCAACCAGAAAAACGAGAATATATTTCATAAAAACAACATTATATGAAGAAACGCAATAATTATAATTCTCTGTCAATAAAAATGGAAGGCAATTACTTACGATAGTCACCTTCAGCACCGCCTCCAGCGTTCCCTTGCGTACCACCTCCCATTCCTCCAGTCTGCCTCATTCTTTGAGCAATTACTTGAGTAGCTAATCCAAAAGCTAGTATAATATATGCGACGGCACAAATACCCATATTCGTCTGAATATTCTAGATAAAGAGGAAAAAACATATTCTAACCTAAATATTGATCAAATATTATCCGCTGCGTGATAAAATGGTAAGAAAATAGGCTTCAATAAATAGGTCATCATTGCTTTTGTAGTACGGTAGACGCCGCTTAATGTGATCATGCTATTTAATGTTATTCGTCGAATATTGTAATAAAATTGCCGAAGTCTCACCCTTTGCACACAAAAACATGTAAATGCATCGCTTATTGTTACCAACAATTCGGTTAATATGATCAAAGTATCATAGAATAATTTTTTTAAGTGAAGTAATGTCGCCAATGTGGGACAAAGTCGCCAAATAAAGTCAGAACAGCTTACAAAATATTGTTAAGGGTTAGAAAGATGTCGCCAAACAACTTGTTTTAGATTTTAATCAACCATTTAAAATTAAGCAAGAAAGCAACCTTAGTTTTGGATTAGATTCTGAATAATTTAATCGATTTTGAGGATGATCAGTGACACAGATGCCTCTTCTTCAGGAGTAAAAAACAAATTCTGCAGAATGTTTTCCCGATTCTTAAGGGGAAAAAATCCTATAAAAATATCTACGACAACCTAAGGTTTTAGGTTGCTTTTTTGCCTACTTTTAAATATTAAATTTGCATGTTCTCTTCCAGAGAATGAAGAATGCCGTCGAGTATTAAGATTAGGGATACAGATAGGGCCCAGTCATTTCCAGAAACGTTATGAGCAGCTCATGTACAAATTTTGCATTTTCCTTATCTAAATGATGTTTAAAAGTACCTATTTATAAGCATTCTTGTTGCATTTATACGAAATAAGTTACGTTTCACTGCTGTTCTGAAGGATGATTTTTCTCATCATTTAATGTTATGTATCATTCGGTTTATGTTACCAAAATAACCATGGACAAACGTGACCACATTAAGAGGCGCCTATTTTAAATGCAAAAGTAAAATGTAGTTGTTAACCGTATTTCTAAAACTGCGAGCTGTTTAAAAATTTTCTATATTCGACATCCAATTATTTAATTAAATTAAGACTTTGTATCTCACTAACAAAGGGCACACATAAACTTCGAACATACTTTCTTTAACAACATTGCAGTCAAACCCAGCTATAGCGAACCCTGCTTATAACGAACGAGCTTTTTGATCCTTTGAAATTTCCCACAATATTAATGCTATTTTATTCGGCTATAGCGAACCTTCAAATGTATTGTAAACTTGATGCCGGAGCCTTGAAAAATGAGCAATGCATTCCCCGCGATTAGAACTTCGGACCCCTCGAATACGCGTCGAATGAGCGTCCAATTTTACCACGAAGGCATGCTGGAAGGAGAAAGAAATTACCTCATATACTCCCCCTCCCAAAGAGTGACTGTGGAATAGGGGACCCAGTCGCCAAATCCTGGTGCACCATCTTTTAGTTCGGGCACCACCTATAGAGTCATTAGTTTTTTTTTTTTTTTTTTGCTGCAAACGTGAAACATGTGCAATAATGCCATCTCCAGGATTCGAACTCCGGACCTCCTGAATACGAGTGGAGTGTGCTTCAAGTTACGCCCCGAAAGCATAAATGGAAAGGAGGGAGAAAATACCTTATATTATAAAAATCGAGCTTAATAAACTTTGTGAGTGAAACGTTCGAATTTTCTAAACTTTTTTCCAGCATTTCTGCAGTTTTCAACTGAAAAATTAATAACCCTTAAATTCATTACGTTTAGAGTATGAGAATAACGAAAAACACTTGTAGGTTACCGTTGTTTTATCTTCAAACTTCGTTGTTTTATCTTTCTCTGTGTTTTGAACAAAAACATGTGTATGAAAAGTGTAGCATTCAGTTTTTGGAGAAGCAGGGCACACGATAAACATTCCTTAGAACAATGATCTTAAACTGGCAACTCGCAAATACATTTCAATTACTTATTTTCTGCAAATGCGGTGTTGTAAAGATTTCGAGATTTTAATTAGCTAAATTCCGAAATTACATTATTTTTATTTCCATTAAAACGAACATGAGTAACGACGCATCATACAATTTATAAATGGATTTAATCACAAACTGACATAAATCTTATTCAAATATTTGAAGATACATATTTTTAGCCCAATATAGCCCCGAATAGCCCCGAATGAAATATTAGTCTCGAAACCGCATTTTGCGTTGAACCACAATAAATGGTGTGTCACTTTTCAAATTGTTGCCACCAAATATTATCGCCCTGCATTATATTTAAAGAAATTAAATAATGAATGAATTTTAATAATGAATTTAAAGAAATTAAATAATAAGAATCTACATCAATGCTTATATATTTCTCGCATTGTGAAAAAACAACAGAACCTAAGGCCATCAAATTTTGAATAACGTAGTCGGCCACCCGAATATGAGCACCTGGAAGCCCGAATTTGAATTTTGAAATTTGTTTTATTATCTATTTCATATTTTATGAAACTTTAACAATTTTTGGTTAACAAACTCAACGATTTCAAAGCGATCAGTGGCAACACTGTACGGAATAAAACATTTTTATCCCTAGCACGCAAGATTGTCTGTCGGACATTCTAAAAATAAAAGATAAAAGATAAATATTCTAAAGATATACTGTTTTTAAATATTTTTTATTTTGCAGTTGAATCGAATTCTGTGTGGTGTAAGCGCCAAGAACATGATGTTCAATAAATAAAGTAAACGCACAAAACGTTAATAATAAAAAGACAAAAATTTTGTAAGCTATCTTCTTTAGAAAATTGAACGTTGAAATGATAAACTGAGAAAAGACTCGGGGGAAAAAAAAAAAAAAAAAAACACGAAAAACGTATGCGGGTACTTAACGCTGCATCGGGAATGGGGGAAAAAAAAAAAAAAAAACACGAAAAACGTATGCGGGTACTTAACGCTGCATCGGGAATTCTAAACGTATATTGCTATGCTGCTTTTAAAATTTTTGCAATTTTGTTGCTGAATTGTATATGGTATAGGCGCGAAGAAAATTATGCTTAATAATGAGAATAAAAACACACGCAAAAAAAGGAGGCGTTAGACTACGAGATCAGTCAGAGCGTAAATATCATTAACAAACCATTTTGGGCGACCGCTAAAAACTGAAATTTTTCAGTTTTTTTTAATTGATTTTTATTCATACTTGTTAAAAATAAGCTCAGTTGTGAATAATCGCACTAAGAAAAATAGTTTTGTTATACTTAAATAGCTTTTTTCATAGATAAAAATTAATAAGAAAAAAGCAGTGAGAATCTACAATCCGTCATGAAGATAATTTGCAGTAATTTAATTTCTCTCCAAGAGGTATAATCTTTATCAGAATCGAAACGCCATCAAGTGTCGAGTTGCAAGAAAAAAAAAGTTTATAATTACATACAAAGTTACGTGTTTTCAATAAAAAATTTAGTAAATAAATATAATATAACAAAAAGATCTCAAAACTTTCATATTTTATATTACACCCAAAGGAACACTTTTTTAACCTTTTGTGTGTTACTTTTATTTATTAAATATCGTGTTCTTCGCATGTAAACCATAAAATGCAATTCAACAACAATATCGTAAAATAATTTTAAAAGAGCATATCTTTAGAATTTCCGATACACAGTCTCGCGGGCTGAAGATAAAAATGTTTTTTTTTTCGTATAGTGTTGCCATTGCTTGCTTTGAACTCGTTGAGTTTCTTAATCAAAACCTCATAAATGCTTTATAACATATGAAATAGATAATAAAACAAATTCCAAATTTGGGCTTCCAGATGTCCATATTTGGGTGGAGACGTGTATTATGCAAACTTTGATGGGTCTAGATACCGTTGTTCTATCACAATCCGAGAAACATACATACTTCTATGCAGATTCCTCATTATTTAACTTCTTTAAATATAATAAAGGGCGATAATATTTGGTGGCAACAGTTTGAAAAGGGGTTCAGATTTATAAAGTTTTCGACGCAAAATGCCAAAACGAAATTAATAGCCCTTCTGGGCTAACGGTCTTCAGGCTAGTAACGGAAAGAAACAAGTTGCCATTATTTACTCTCAAATTTTGTCCCACTTGGAAAACCTCAGATTTGGAAAAGAAAATAATTTTTTCCCGATATTATTGCTTATGAATGTTTTGATAAATACTAAGTAAGCGAAACTTAAAATGTATTTGAAGTATTTCTTTATTCTGTTAGTTAAAAAAAATCTGAAAACTTTCAGGTTATATTACGTCCAACAGGCGTTTTTTTCATTTACAGACACACACATGTTTCGAGAGCATTAGGCTAACGCTAGTTTAGGTTAAACATATTTAAAAACAGCGTATCTTTAGAACTTCCGATAGACACTCTTACGCCTTGGAGATATAAATGTTTTATTCTCTACAATGTTGCCACTAGTCGCTTTGAAGTTATTCAGTTTTTTAATCAAAAATTCGTTAAAGCTTTACAAAATATTAAATAGACAATAAAAGAACTTGAAAATTCTGATTTCGGGCTTTCAAGTACCCATATTCGGGTGAAGTAGTATGTTTCTTAAAATTTGATTACTCTAGGTATCGTTGTATTTCACTATCCGAGAAACATACATAACATTCAAGCATATTCTTCATTATTTAGTTTCTTCAAATATAATACAGAGCTGCAATATTTGGTGGCAACAGTGTGAAAAGTGAACCGACATTTAATGTTTCCGACGCAAAATCGCAAAACGAAAACAATAGTCCTTCAGGGACAAAGCCCCCTTTGGACTAAAAAAAAAAAAAAGAAAAAGAAAAAACTCAAAGGTTTCAGATTTTAAATTATGTCCAAAGCGTCGTTATTTAGCATTTTGTGTGTTACCTTTATTTATTAAATATCATGTTCTTCCACTTAAGCCATAAAATTCAGTTCAAGAGCAATATCGCAAAATAATTTTAAAATGAGCATATCTTTAGAATTTCCGATATGCAGTCTCAGGCGCTGGAGTTAAAAATGTTTTTTCTGTAAAACGTTGCCATTGCTCGCTTTGAAATCCTTGAGTTTGTTAATCAAAAATTCGTTAAAGTTTTACAAAATATGAAATCGATACTAAAACCAATTCCATATTTCAAATTTGGGCCACCAGATGCCCATATTCGCAGTAGGATTACGTCATTCAAAATTGGATGGCTCTAGGTACCGTGGTTTTATCACAATGTGAGAAATATACATACATTTATGCAGACTCTTCATTATTTAATTTCTTTAAATACAATACAGGGCGATAATATTTGGTGGCTACAATTTGGAAAGTGAAACAACACTTTAGTGAATCAATGAAAATGCCAAAACGAAATTAATTGTCCTTCTAAGCAAACTGCCCCTTTAGACTAAAAAAAAAAAGATGTTAAGGCTTTCAGATTTTATATTACCCCTCAAAGGGGTGTTTTTTTAACGTTTTGTGTGTTACATTTATTTATTAAAAATCATGCTCTTCGCACTTAAACCATAAAATTCAATTCAACATCAATATCACAAAAATTTTTAAAAGACCATATCTTTAGAATTTCCGATACACAGTCTCACGCGCTGAAGACAAACATGTTTTTTTTTTCCTTCGTACAGTGTTGCGATTGCTCGCTTTGATATCGTTGAGTTTGTTAATAAAAAAATTCTTAAATGTTTTACGAAATATGAAATAGATAATAAAACAAATTCCAAATTTCGGCTTTCGAATGCCCATATTCGAATGGAGGACTACGTAATTCAAAATTTGATGTCTCTAGGTATGGCTGTTTTTTCACATAGAGGGAAACATAAATAAATTCATGCAAATGCTTCATTGTTTAATTTCTTTAGATATAATGCAGGGCTCTATTCTTTGGTGGCAACAATTTGAAAAGTGAATCAACGTTTATAGTGAGTCGACGCAAAATGCCAAAACGAAATTAATAGCCTTTCTGGGCTAACGTCCTTTGGGCTAAAAATAAAAGATCTGGCTCGTTTCCTTTGTTTAGAATGTGTAGTTTGAGTCTTAGACCACTGCCTTAGTAAATCTTACTGTGTCATCGATTCAGCCAAAAAAACACCAACTCTTTTTCTACTAAAACTCCCGACACGGCCCATCATTCAAACAGGTAAGGGGCGCCCGAACTGCTGTGAACGCTTATTCTTTTTCTACTTTTTTCCCCGAAAAAATCCTGAATTTTTAAAATTTACTCTGGTATATCTTTATTAAGAGCAACCGTGGCTGATTTTTATCGAACGTTGTTATTGTAAAGTAAGAAATATTGTTGATTGTCTTCTTTGAAATGAAATAATTTGCGTCATATTTAAATTTCTAATTTTAGAGAAAAAATAACTGCTGGATTGTACTAAATGATTTGTGCTTTTGAATACTGCATGGAAGTCTTTAAAAATTAATTTTGATGCGCTATCCTAGCATTTTCTGTTTCAGCAATGCATTTTCTTGCCAAAGTTAGAAAATCTGATTTAATAGAAGTAGCCGAAGAAATAGGTGAAAGTGTTCCACTAGGTCCCAGAAATTAAAAAAATAATCACCGGAAGTCATTTTTACGTTGAGGAAGAAGTTAAATCAGTTGTAAGCCGAGTAATTGCTGGATCGAGAAGCTCAAGAAAAACGCCTGGCTCAGGAAGAGAAAGAACGCATGACTGAAAGCAAGTCCAACTCGAAATGAAGCGGCTGAGAGAATCACCAGCGAATATAGCAGAATCAAACAAAAAATTCATTTGGCACAAATTACTCTAAAGTTTGAGGGGGGAAAGATGAAATGGGACCATAATTAACAAATTTTGAGAGAAAAGCTGAAATGGTTCCGATCCCCAAGGAAGGTAATCACAAGGCACCAAGTCCGAGCTTTAGGGGGTGCGGAAACACGTCCCATTTGAACTGGCGCAAAAGATCTTGTGTTCGCTGAGCACTGCGAAGGCGAGCTTTATCGTGCAGGAACACAACGCTGAACGTCAGCAGGTCGCGACGTTTGTTCCAGATGTTTCTTTTCAGTTTTCTCAAAGCGATACAGTAAACTTCAGAATTGATTGTCATACTACGTTCCATAAATTCGACATGCAAGTTTCCATTAACATCCCAAAACACAGTGACCATAACCTTCCTCGCTGACAAAATTCAATGGGCTTTCTTCATTCGGGTCGGAGAACATGTATGAACCCATGCCATAACTTTGTTTTGTCTCAGCATTTACATGCGGTACCAAGTTTCGTTGATAGTCACTATTCTGTTCAAAAACTCCTCCCTTTCAGTAAAAAGGTACTCGGAACGAAAGTCTAAGGCAGCGCCCATTCGATGTTGTGAATCTCTGTGACAGCTTTCTGTACTCATCGAGCACAGAACCTCTGCGATTTTCAGTGACTACCTCGTACAAAACAGTCCGAAAAATGCTCCGAAATTGTTGTGAAAGTTTCGAGATTGTGGAATCTACTGATCTGACGGAATTTTTGTTGCCATTTTTTTTGACGAGATCATCACTCACTATAAAAGGCCTCCCATGCCTTGATTCATCTTTTTGTTTTTCGTTCTTTGGAAAACCTCACCCTATGACGTACTTCATCTTCACTCATAATGTTTGAGCCTTATACGACACACAATTTATGATGAATGTCTCCCGTTGACAGTTTTTTTTTGCCAACGAAATCGTATTATCGTCTTACTTCGCATTTGGTGGGATTTTCAATAGCACAATAATTACTTTTCAAAATGCATGTAACCATTTTTTTGGGGAGGGATCAATCTACATATATTCATACATGCATGGGATACAAAAGTAAAAGTTAAGAGATAAAATGATATTCGAATATTTATTAAAATGATTTTCCTTTATAAAAATACTTGTAAAATGGCAAATATCAAACTATTGCAATTTTTCTGTAAATCAGTTAACATTTTAATATAAAAGGGGGTTAATTTTGAAAACTTATTACAGGGAAGCCTTCATAACAATGCCCCTGCATAACGGTGCCCCCACCTTATGCAAGTCGACATACGCTAAAACAAAGTCGGCTCCTCATGCAACACATTAAATTACTAACAGCATAAATGCTTTTTTATATTTGAAATTGGTATGCATATGGATAACCGAAATAAAATCAGATAGGATAGTTAAAGCATTAGATAGAACGCATGAAAAATTGAATATTTGATAGAACGTTGAAGATTTAGTATAAGATATTTTGATTAAATTTGCTGTCTATATATACCCCACATCCCCCCCCCCGAAAAAAAGAAAGATTAGATCAAAAAAGTACGATGTGGACACTTATGACTTCCTTGTACTTGTTTTTGCTGCATTTAATTTAAATTTATTTCCTCGAGTTATTCTAACTTAATAATCTGATATCTAAAAGTAAGTTAAAAATTAAATAAAAAATTGCAAGATTTGAAACTAAATATCCCGGCCAGTTTTGGTCGTATGGAAATCAAACTTCTTAATTTTTTCATAACGAGTATAAAAGCTTTACGACATAGTAATACTGGAACCGAGAGACCATATTACAAGTTAGATTTCGTTATTTATCCAAAACAATGATATTTTTTAATTTGACATTTCTAAAACATGATTATTTTCGTCATTTAAAACACTTTTGTAAATGGAAGTCCATGTCTACAACAAACGATTGTGAAAAAAAAAAAAAAACCGGATAAAGGGGAAAGAACATGCATAGA
>KK120138.1:183717-200922 GCA_000611955.2 Stegodyphus mimosarum
AAGATGATTTAAAAAAAAATGATTGTTATCTTTTGCAATAAAAACGAGAAGTGCAAAACTAGATGTTATAACAATTTATAAGGTAACAGTTCATAAGGTATTAACGTTCTTAGCATGCCTTCGTGGTATAGTGGTCAGCATGCTCGGCGTGTATTCGAGAGGCTCGTGGTTCGAGTTCCAGCGAGGTCATTGCTCATTTTTCATCTCTCCTGCTTTCAAAAAATCATAATGTCTTTACAAGTTCCATATACAAAATTTCAACGTTCTATGGGAAGTCGTTTTTGAGTTATGCGAGATACATAAGTATGTACACATGTGACGAAAAAATCCATTTTGCGTTTGGACAGAATAAAGGACTCTTTATTCTGTCCATACGTACAGACGTGAAGCAAAGAAATAGTCAAAATGGGTATTTCTAGTGAAATCTAAAACCGACATTTTTCGCGATTATAATACTTTCTTTATTTCTTACACAACCTAAAAAATTGTTTTGAAATGACGAAAGCTTATGCACTCTTATGCATATCCGGCGTTTTTTATACAGGTGTGAGCAATTTTATAACATTTCAGATCTTTTTCATAAGAATGCTCTCAATCTTATGCAAAGTCTATTACAGTTTCATGTTGCTGGTCACGAGAGGGCGCAGCTGTTTTATTTTTGGTTTATTATTTTTTCTTGCCGCTTTGCGTTTTTTTGATTGATATGTAGTGGCAACTATAGAAAATAAGATGAATGGTCCTCTGTAAACAAACTAATAGTAAATAGTTGTAAATAAAATTTCCCGTGTGAAAAACTGCAAAGAATTCCAAGCATCCTGTAGATTTCTTCAAGGGAAAGTAAGCAGAAACATTTTCTTGTCAAATATTGTTAAATGTTGAAGGTTAAAATAAGAAAATACAACATTAGAAACACAGACAATTCAAGAGAACTAATCTTCAGGTAAATTAACTACGGAAGTGTGTTAAGGGCACTCCTTGTGTGGGTTCCGTGCCAACTATCACCCAGTGTTTGCTAAACGACCGGAAAGTAATTTCCACAGAAGAAACTCGTAAAGACCCCCTTTCCCCTGTGCGGTTCCCGTAAAAGGAAGGTTCAACGTAAAAGGAAGAGAGAGGTTTTTAGTGAGAGACTTTGCTTAGAGACTTTTGTTTAGATGATGCTGTAGGTTAGTCGCGCCTCGCGACTGTTCAGAGCCGCAACAAGCGGTAGTTTTTGTATGTATGGCTGTATTGACTTATTGTGTTACTTTTATTACTCAAGAAATCTTTATTAAGTTTTAAAATAAATAATTTAAAAGACCGCTGGTCTGATTATTCATCCGTCTCGGATACTCTTACGTTACAACCTGATAATAAATTTGAAAATAAACGGAAAAATAAAAGTAAGCTTAAAACAGATACAATGGGGGCGTCAATTTATGAAAGAGATAACAAAAACTGGGCTTATTTACAAATTGCGGATGCAATAGCTTTAAGTCAGAATGAAAGAAAAAATGTAAAATTCATTTGCGATTCTGCTGCTCATAAATCTTTCATCCTGACAGAAGTATTAAAACAATAGAAATTAAATATTGTAGGGGAAAATTTTCAGATTTACACCTTTGGCTCTACTCAGCCTATAGTTAGAAAGCTAAAAAAGGTTAAGGTTATTCTTAAAGATGTAGGTGGAGCTGAGAAAATAATAACTGAAGTTCTCGAAACTCCAAAAAATAGTCAAGCTGTTATTGGTGTGCCAGGAAAGAAAATACCTAATTATTGTAAGAAAAATTCGACTTGCTTTTACTCCAAATATAGGAGGTCATAGCTCTCAAATATCAGTATTTATTGGCAATGATTTTTACTGAAAAAAGTTACTGGTAAAGTTAAAAAATTATCAAAGGGTCCTGTCGCCTTTGAAACCTTATTTAATTACACTATAAGTGGAACTGAAGCATTAAGTAATGCCTCTACACCACAATTACGGTAATTAATTCGGTTGAAATCTCAGTACTCGAAGATCTGTAAGCTTCTTGAAGAAAACATTTATGTAGATGATTTGATTCACGGTACAGATGATGAAGAAAAAGCTGCAGTAATTTATCTAGATGTGAAAAAGATTATGATGCTCGCTAGTTTCAATGTGAGAAAGTGGAGGAGTAATAACTCTCAATCATACGCGATTTGGAATGTACCTGAAAATACGAAATTTAATGAAAATGGAATGAATAGCACTGTGTTAGGATATATTTGGAATTATAAAGTAGATAGACTCGAATATGGAATCCAACATGAATTACTCAAAAATCCGGCTGAGGATTAACAAAACGGAAGATTCTTCAAGTTACAGGCGAAATACACGATCCTCTCGGTTTCATATCTCCCTTTGTTGTAGCTAGAATGACGATGCAAGAATGTTGGCAAAAAGGATACCAATGGGATGAACCACTTGATCGAGAACTGCAGAAACGATGTAAACAATAATATAATATGGTATAATGAAATTGCTTAACTAAAAAATATTGAAATTCCAAGACATTACTTCAACAATCTATCAAAAAATAATCTGCAAAATATTGAATTGCATCGTTTTATAGAGAGTAACCACGTGGGATATGGTGCAGTTTCATATTTGAGATACAATGAAAATGAACTAAAAAACAGCATTTTTCATGTCCAAGGCAAGAGTGGCTCCCATATAAAAGGTTATGTTACCTCGATTGGAGCTTTTGGGAGCGCGGTTGTAACAGCTCGACCTATCACATTTATTCGATATTCGTTGAAGAATTTAGAAATGAAGATATATATGTGGACAGATTCAGAACTAGTACTACATTGGTTCAAGGCTGATCCGATGAAATGGGCACAATTTGTACAAAATAGGTGTCTAGAAATCCAAGAGAAAGCTGATCCAGATTAATGGAATTTTTGTCCAAGCTATGAGAATTCTTCGGACTTATTGGCGAGAGGACAGAAAGTATAATCCGTTTCAAAAAATGAATTGTGTTGCTATGGCCCACCTTGGCTTGTTAAAGATAGCCTCTTTTGGCCCAGACTTGCAAGAATTCTTAGTGAAGTTGATAAAATAAAAAATTCTGAGAAACGAAAAAGAAAGAAACAAGAAATCTTAACAGCAAACTGTGTTGTTGAAACAATGAACCTATCGTTCCTATCGAGAACTTCAGTGACATAAAGAGTATACAGAACATCTTATGTTTTAAGATTTATCAATAATATGAAAAGTCCAAAACTAGAAAGACCTGGACCTGTCAAGGCTTAAGAGATGACTGAAGCAGAGAATTTTAGGGTCAAGACGACGCAGGAAGAAAATTTTAAAGAGGAAGAAATAAGGAAGTTAAGCTGAAGAAAAGCATTGATAGTTCGAAAATATTTACATTTAACCCATCTGTCAGCTTAAGTGGAATATTCAGAGTAGGTGGAAGGCTTCAGAAAGCTAGGTTGATCTATAACCAAACATACCTGGCAATATTACCTGAGAAGTGTCATTTGACAGATCATATCATTAAAGATTTTCATGAAACGCAAGAAAACTCCGGTATAGCTGAAACTGTAATTCATGTTAGAGAGAAATTTTGGATGCTAAAAGGTCGACAGTGCGTAAAGAGTAATATTAACGAGGGCTTCAGATTTAAAGCTAAACCAAGTATGTCAAGATATCGCTCCTTTACCAACTGAAAGAATAACAGAGGTAAATTCCTTCGAGGTTTCTGGAATAGATTTTATTGGTCGTACGAGTACAAAGGATGGAATTGGGAAGGCTTATATTGATCTGTATACAAGCTGTGTAACAAGAGCGGTGCATATGAAACTGGGGTCTAGCCAAACATCAAAAACTTCCTTCAGTCCTTTAGAAAATTTATTTGAAGAAGAGTATGTCGAATGATACATTCAGACAATGCAAATCCTTCAGAAGGGCAGATAAGGATTTACAAAAACTATAAAATACCGTCAAGAACACAGAAGTTCAAATTCATTTTGGTAATTATAAAGGTATTGAGTGGAAATTTAATGTGAAAAAGGCTGCCTGTTTTGGCGGTTTGTGGGAAAGGCTAGTTAGATCTATCAAGTCATGCCTGAAACAAATACTAATGAAGGCTTCATTTAAATGTGAAGTGCTGTAAACTGTTTTAAATGGAATTGATGCAATATTAAATTCATGTTGGCACTTATGTTTATAGCAAAGTGGGAGAACCGGAGCCGCGGACACCAGTTCATTTTCCAGTTGGACGAAAACTCACATCTTTACCATCTGGCAAATTTCTTGAACCCGATTCAACTAAAGAAATTTAACAAGGCGATATAACTATCGGCTAAGATTATTAGAAGGTTTTTGGAAACGATGGAAAAGGGAATACTTACTTGAAATTAGAAACCTTAAACAAATTCAAAGAGGTAACGCCGTTACAAATCTTTTGAAGGGATCTGTAGTTCTAGTACATAAAGAGAAACTACCAAGATTATTGTGGAAGAAGAGAGTTGTATAGGAGTGGCATGCAGGATGAGATGGAAAGGTAAGGCCTTGCACTATCCGTTTACCTAATGTAAATCATCTTCGTCGTCCTCTGTAATTATTGAACTCGTTAGAAATGACTTGAACTCTTTGAACTGAACAGAGTGAATTTAAATTGTGAACACTGAGTCCATGAACATTTAAACTTTTAGAACATTAAAAACATTTAGTGTTTAAGATAACTTCAGAATCCAATCCTTTGATGAACCAAGAGTTCATCGGGGGGGAGGATGTTACAGTTTCATGTAGCTGGTCACGCGAGGGCGCAGCTTTTTTATTTTATTTTCATTACTTTTTCTTGCCGCTCTGCGCATTTTTTGATTGAGATGTAGTGGCTACGATAGAAATATAAGGTGAATTTTCTTATATAATCAAACGAATTGTAACTAGCTGTAAATAAAATTTTCCATGTGAAAAAATGGCAAAGAATTCCAAGTATCCTGTAGATTTTTTCAAGGAAAGGTGAGTAAAAACATTTTCTTATCAAATATTGTTGATGTTGAAGATAATAATAAGAAAATGCAACATTAGAAACAAAGACAGTTTACAAAAAAGTACTTATATTTCATACATGTGCAAATATTTATTTCATCTCCAGCTTAAGTTAATCAGTAACTAAAAGAAAATCGGACTAACGCTATATTGGCATAAGGGTGCTGAAGAAACTGATCTTCAGTTTGTACACACTTCCTAATGCCGCAGTACTGTTATGAAGATTTCTGTCTTTTCGAACAGCGATCATAAAGGTGCGGCACCGCTATCAAGCAGTCCCAATTATGGTAGGTAAAGAGTTCGACAGCTTAATTCATAAATATTAGATTGCGTAAATGGGAAGTCCGGTTTCAATTACAATACAAAACAAACAACTGACAGAATAGAAATTGAAAACGATTTCGGTAGTTTTTAACTCTTGCTTACAAATGATACTATTTTAGGATTAATTAAAAATTGCTTAGCAGCTGAACATTTGTTAAAAGCCGTGGAGATGAAATATATAATGGGGGGGGGAGAAAGAAAGAAAAGAAAAAGCTGTTATGATTAAACGACGACAACAACAACAAAAATCAAACTCGAATATAAAGACGCGTGTTCAGTTCTAAAATTATATATTTTAAAATGGCATTTAGAACGGGAAAAATTAAAAGCTGAATGGGTTCAGATTTTAACGCTGGCCCGAAAGGACTCATTTAAAATTGAATATGGGTTATCATTAGAGATTACCAATAGAGAGGGCCAAGTGACAAAGCAAAGCATTTAATAGAACATTAGATAAATATGCATTTTGACTAACATGGGAATGTTATATATTTTCTGTATATTTAAAAAGTGAAAAAAATATGCAGTATTATTCCATAAAAGTATTAAATGTTTTTAAATAGACATATCATGAATTAAATGCTTTTTCATTTAAATCAATCAGATTAAAAAATAAAAAATAATATTCTTAAGGACTGCGTCTATTGCTTTCAAATAACTGTCTGTTAATCAGTAACAGATAGATTGATTATGAAACAATATCTTACATTTTTTCGAATGGCAAGAGACTCGAATGAAAAATTAAACAGCGCAAAATCGTATTTAAAGACCAATAGCTCGTCTAAACTTTATTTACAAAAAAAAAGCAATTGTTTCAAAACTGCAAATACGAAACCGCTAGAAAGAAAAAAATGTAGTTAAGATAATACGATATTTCAAGGGAATAAAAATACAATTCCTTGCTTTAAATTTGCTTCACATAAATTATACAATTTACACTCCATATATTGAATAACTTAAATCCTTACAAAACATTTAAATTCAGGTTCCTGAGTTGTTTATTAATATTTGCAGAAAGTTTAATACTTACCTGATTTTTCCAGAACAGAAAGAAAGAAAACTATCTTTGGCTTATAGATGAATTCAGTTTTATAAATAAATACTCCGCAATTCAAACAATATTCTTCCAATTGTGTCACAACTGTGTAGAAGAAATGCTTTAAAATCAAAGGTCGACATCAGAAAGTCGTGAATTGCGTTCCTAGAATTTCCACCACCTTCTAGTATTGTCAGATTACAGAAAATTTTACCTCATGGGCTATATTTCATTCTATTGTTTCAAAAGCTGAATGTTGCAAAAAAAATATGGTTATTTATTCTAAGAGAGAGATTTAGTATAACTTTGCCAATTGTTTAAAATCTTCCATTGAAGCTTTAACACTGAAAACACATCTTATTATTTTAACAATTCGCAAAGGAAATAACTAGTGAAAGATATGTAATAAAGAATATATAAGAAGAACGTGTTCTTGAAATATAGAATTTATTGCGCGAAATTAGAAAGAGATAATAATTTTGTCAAAGTTTCTCTTGAAATGAGAAACAAAGGGAATAACTTAAAATGCAACTTCGTTACAGCACACTTCGAGAGAGTAATTCATACATTTTTAGATGCAAATAAAAATTCCGGCTGTAATTCCAATAAAAATCTGCTAGTTGGTAATGGTATATTTGACCCTGGTGCACCTACATCCGATTCTGTTAAAAATATGTTTTATGAAAATCATTTCCATTATTAGATTATATTCTGTCTAACATTCAAATCAAGAATGTTTCTCTTTCCATCCTTAATATCTTATATTTTTAAAGCATTATTAATTCTGTCTTTTGACCTATCTTATACTTGCTGTTTTACAGATAATACAATGAACACATACGGAGGATGTTTACGCATTTTTAGAACGAATTCGGGCTGTTTAATTGATATTTAAAATCGAAAGAGTATTTTTTTAAAAGTTCCATATGATAGCCTTTTTCCTGCCTTATATGTTTGCATCGTGATTTCCATTATAGAGGGCAGTTAGTGCAATTTACAGGGTATTGATTTCCATTCCTCTTACACTACTTTCTAAAGCCCATCCATCGTGGTGGGTTTCAGCTTAGAAAGAGCTATTTTCGAGAGAGCAGAGGTGCAATATAGTCCTTAGGTGAAACGTCAGAGGACTTCCCAGAAATACGTTGAGAAGATATATATGCAATATCTGCTTATGAGTATTAATTTTTTTCAAGCAATGCAATGGTACTTTTAGAAGTATGATTTGTTACTTGATGAAATTTCAGTCATTCAGAGTCACTGGGATAAAGAAATGGAATTTCTTCTGAAAATATCAGACTCAAAACTTTCTCTTGATACTGCGTTGAGTTGATCTTAACATCCCACTCTTCTTATTTTTTAATTCTCCATTGTAAAAGAATCCTGAAACAATCATAAATCCTGTAGTGAACTTTTCTTCTTTTCTTTCTTCTCTTCTTCTTCTTCTTTTTTTTTAATCGACGAAACAAGATTTGTACATTTGTTTCTCTTCTCTTTCGACAATAAATATACCTTTATTTTGTTGCAATCGTTTGGGTAAACTCACGCTTCCTCGACGGTCACAATGCATTTCCGTTTATCTCTTACTAAATACACTCACGTTTGTGAAAATTGCAACACCATGAAGGACTTACGCGAGTGAGCTGAAATTTTCAGGAAATGCAAAGTAGCGCATGATATGCAAATGATTAGAATTGCAAATCCGTAGCGCATGCGTATGCTGAGCAGCGCCCTCTGAACGGCTGATGGATCCGAATAAATAGACGGCTGTAGCGAGGCGTGTATGGTTATCGGTGGTTATCTGCTAGTGGTAAACGTTAACTCAATCTGTACTTATGCCTCGTCGACGAAAGAGAGCGAGATTTGAACAACTTACAGAGTTTGAACGAGGGAGAATCATCGGCCTTCGTGAAGCTGGATTGTCGTATCGTGCAGTAGCCTCTCGTGTGCAGCGTAACAGCAGCACAGTGATGCGCGTTTGGAAGCAGTGGACGGACGAGTGTCGGACAACTCGGAAATCCGGGAGTGGACCCCGAAATGTGACGTCAGCTCGCGATGATAGACACCTGGTCCGCATGGCGCGGACGGACCGTACAGCTTCCTCTAGACAATTGGCAGCACTGTGGTCAATAGCTACAGGTGTTTCATTGTGTGCTTCATCAATTCGTAGACGTCTGCTGCAGTGTGGACTGCGCGCACGGACTCCTTTATACAGGATCCCCCTAACGCACGACCATCGCCGCCTGCGGCTACAATGGGCCAATCAGCATAGAGACTGGCGTGCTGATTGGCAGCATGTCGTGTTTTCTGACGAATCCCGCTTTAATTTGTGGTACCATGATGGCCGCATTCGTGTCAGACGCTATGCCGGTGAACGCCACCTTCCGGAGTGCATTATCGAACGCCACAGTGGACGAACACCCGGAGTTATGGTCTGGGGCGCCATAGCATATCATAGACGATCTCAATTGCTACGAATTGTGGGCAATCTGAACAGCAACCGGTATATCCGTGAAGTTCTACAGCCCGAAGCTGTTCCCTTCCTTCAAAGCTTGCCAGGCGCTGTATTTCAACAGGACAATGCCCGCCCTCATACTGCTCGGATTGTTAAATCCTTCTTTGCAGCGCAGCAGGTACAGCTTCTTCCTTGGCCTGCGTGTTCCCCGGATATGTCGCCAATTGAACATGTGTGGGATGTCATTGGTCGGCGTCTTGCTCGTGATCCTCGTCCTGTTGCGTCTGCAGACGAACTTTGGGTACGCGTACAAACGATATGGAATGCTCTTCCTCAGTCAGACATTCAAACTTTGTTTGACTCCATGCCACGTCGTGTAGCAGCACTTATTGCGGCGCGTGGTGGCCACACAAAATACTGATTCTGATCTCTTGTTCTTGTTTGTTTGCTTTGAACATTTAATCATTTATTTGTACCACTACCACTCAACTGTGTATTAAATTGCATTCAATTATGACGATTCCTTCTTGGTGTTGCAATTTTCACAAACGTGAGTGTAGTTGCTAGTTGCCATTTTTTTGTCTTGTGGTATTCTAATGAAGTTGTGCTGAGTGTTTTATAAGGTGCGGATGGCAGGAGTGTCCATTATTAAAATACACTGGTAAAAGAAATTAAGAGAATTTGCATATTTTATCGAATTGCATGAAAAGAACTGAACTGAAGGAAAAACCACTGCTTCTAGATAAAAATGCAAATCTTGAACGGCAAATACGTAAGCGTACACGTGTGTGTAGACGGAGCCAGCAGAAAAACAGACTTTATAAGCGCTTGGAGGGTAAGACAAATTGCGTTCGCTAGCACACCTCGGCGAATTTCTTGGTGTTATCTTGCAGCAATCGGTTAAATTCACATCGGAACAGTAAAAATGAGTAACCACCAACGTTTAGATGATGGAATGCGCTGGCGAATTCTGGCGAGGTTAGAGGCAGGCCAATTGCAAGTCCAGATATGCAGAGAGTTTAATTTAACGTCTAGCGTCGTATGTAACCTATGGAAACAGTTCCAGAATTGTGGATCCCTCGAGAGAAAGCCTGGGCAAGGTCGTCCAAGAGCCACGACGGCCAGAGAAGATCGCTATTTGTCCCTTTTAGCGAGACGTAACAGAGGGGCTACAGCTTCTCAGCTCTCTCGGGATCTGTATGCAGCCACAGGAACCCGTGTAACAAGGGTGGCAGTTTCCAAAAGACTGAATAAGAGAGGGTTGTTTGCCAGAAGACCGGCTGTTTGCGTCCCGCTCACGTCTACGGACAGGAGAGTCCAATTAGCAGGATGCAGGTAGCATAGCGATTGGAGTACGGAGCAATGGGCGACCTTTCTGTTCACCGACGAGTCCTGTTTTAGCCTAAACACCGATTCTTGCCGTAGCTCCATATGGAGAGAGCCAGGGACCCGCTACCTACCCTCCAATGTCCACGAAATCCACAATTATGGCGATGGCAGTGTAATGGTCTGGGCAGGCATCATGTTGGATGGCCGCACACCTCTCTACGTCTTTGACAGGGGGCTCTGTGACTGATGTGAGGTATAGGGATGAGGTCTTGGAACCCTATGTTCGCCTTTTCCGGGGTGCAGTGGGCCCCGAGTTCATCTTACAGGATGATACTGCGAGGCCACATAGAGCTCTTCTGGTCGACGAATTTCTCGAGAGTGAGGATATTCGACGGATGGATTGACCAATCCAGATCTCCAGATATCAACCCTATAGAGCATGTCTGTGACGCTCTGGGGAGGGCAATTGCAACTCGCAAGTCCCTCCGAGAACCATCCAGGAACTGAGAACAGCGTTGCTGAATGAGTGGGACCAATTGCCACAGGCACTGATAAACTGCCTTATTTCCAGTATGACATCACGCTGCGAGGCCTGTATGGCTGTAAGAGGGGACCATACCCCCTATTAACCCATTTCTTTTGTGTCTTCTGCAACCGCTGCTTCAGACCTTCAGACTCCCCTGAGTGTTACACACGAACATGTGTGTCTATTATAATTGTTGAATGTTTATTTTGTTTGCATTATATCAACCTATGTTCACACCACATTTTATTGAAATATGTCCAGTAGTTCCGGAGCTCGTAGATCAAATATGAAAATTCTCTTAATTTATTTCACCAGTGTATGCCTTATGTACAGGAGTACAGTATGTCTAGATTCTCATTTGTATTTGCAATTTCTGTTAACAAAAGTAACAGTAAAGATGATACATTCCGCTGCAATTGAGAATTTCATGAATTTTGTTCACGTATGTGATTTGATGTGGCTCAGTGGCTAGCGCGTCGTGCAGCAGCGCCACAGATCCGACGTTCAATCCTCGGGCTGGGCAAGTTGATTCCGCTTTTCATCCCTTGAGGGAGTCGATACAATGAGTACCAAGTTCGCTCGGGGACTGAACACCGGGGTTCTTGCGACAAGCTGACCACTTGTCTAGGCAAAGATGCACAAGCACCCCTGAGCCCACGGTCTAGAAAGCAGATTTCAGGGCACTGCCGGCCATGTCCCTCTAAGGGCTGTTTGTTCCGCCGAGTTTAGTTTAGTTTTTAATGTGACTTGATTCAATGTCTTCCTGCATGTGGAGTCCTTCGAGCCCGAGAAAAATTAGTACCTAAGGCTATAAAGGTTGGCTCTTTAAAAAGCTAAACTTCAAGTGTTTAATAAAAAGAGATAAAGTGTGACAAATTATGACGAACTTGACCTAATGTTTAGAACAATTTGTGATTTGATTTAACACGCTATTTTCGTTTTCTATTTCGTTTACCTCAAAGAGGTAAGTGGTTTTTCTTACATACTTTCCTGTGTTATTAATTAATTTTAATTATGGATGTTCTATTAATAAAAAAAGGAACTTTTAAATCTAATATAACAAAAGCTATTTCTGATTTAGAAAAGATCACTTGTGATGTACTCAGCCAGAGCTTTTGAAAATAAATGTATAAAAAAATTTATCGATGAGTGTTCAGATATTTTTAATAAAATATTTGAATTAATTCATGTCTACGTGATATATAATTGTGATAAATACATGACTGAACCATTCAAGAGAACATTGATGCTTTATGGGTTAAAGTTAAAAGACAAGTGTCAAAACTTGATGTTAAAGATTCAAGTGATTTAAAGATTGAAAATGCTATTGCAAGAGGTATAAAATTACTTAAATTAAACTTGCCATCCTTTAATAGAAAGATGCAGATTGGTTAGGCTTTGGGAATCTTTTCATTTCCAGATTTCACAACAAGACTACATTTGAGCCATTCTCTCCGTGAGATGGCGGGCCATTCTACTTCAATGATTTATTTACTGTTTTTGAGTTTTGGAATTCAAAAGCTATTATCATTTGATTTTTATTCAAGTTAGAAGGGAAAGTACGCCAGCGAAGAGGGTTTTAGTCGTTGACAGCTAAGTTGCTGTCTTTTTCTACAACCCATAGCCAACCGTCTTTGACAGTGACGTAGGTCATCCCTGAAATGTTCAAGTTTACTCCTGTAAATAAAATGTGATAAATGCTTGCGTGATACGTATGGATCGTGATCTAATCAGTGACTTATGATTGACTTCAGATCAGCGCAGGCTTCCATGAAAGGACCTGTCAGGTAAATGAAATTTATTCATAATTACGAGTTTGGAAATTTTCTGACGGGACAGCACCATCGGATTCGCAAAAGATGTCGTATTTGAAATTATCTCTTCCTGGGGAAACAACTAGAATTATTCAGTCAATCACAATTTGCGATAGTAACAAAACTGCTTGGGATCTTTTAGAAGACAGGTATTCTAATAAATGTGATTAGGTCTTTTCTCAAACAAAGCGTTTCATGTCAATTTCTCCCACAGAAAATGAAAGCCTATCTTCTATTTTAAAGTCAGTAGATACAGTAAATGAGAATGTAAGGTCCCTAAAAATTTTACAGCAAAAATAGATGGAACTAACAGCAGAAATTTTTCTTGCACATATTTTGCTATAAAAGTTACCACTTGTCTTTGTTAGAAGCGAAATTTTAAGAAAAATGAACTACTTAAATTGTCTGAGCTTATTATATTTTTAAAAAAACCATTCTAGAACTTCGCAGTTATCAAAGTCATCTAATATGTTTAATTCAAAAAAGGGTCAACCCATTCAAAGAGTAACTGCTTTGGTGTCAAATGTTAAAAATTGAGACTTAAAATGCATTTTTTGTAATAGTAACAATCATTACAAGTTATATAAATGTAATTCTTTCCTAAAAATGACCTTAAGTGGACCTCTTGAATTTGTTAAGAAACATAAATTATGTTTCAGTTGCTTGGCTTTTAAAACAAGTAACTCCTTCTGTAAAAAACTGTCAGTCTGAATTTAGCTCTCGAAAATATATGAAAAAGCATCACAGTTGGCTGCATTTTCCCAGACAAGGTGTTTCGCAATCGTCTGCCACCTTTGCTAGTTGTGTGGGAAGAAACGTCAGTTGAAAATTCTGAAGCCCCTTCAAAAATTCGAAGCTAAACGCAGATGCCAGACATTTTGAAATGCTATCTAATTGCAACCAAATAAAAAAAATGAGATTTTGTTGGTTCGTCTGTAACTGGTCCATAAGTGATTTCAGAGAATTGTTAATATCTACTGCTATTATTTATGTTAAAGATGCTTGTAGGAATTTTGTCGCTTGCAGAAAATTATTAGGCAGTGGTAGTCAATGTAGTGCATATACCTGTGAGTTCGCTAATAAGCTCGGAATAAAAAAAAGACTAAGATTAACAGATCAGTTTTATGTCTAAGCTGAATGACTTTATCGGTAAAATCAAAGCTTATTGCTGTAATATGAAACAAGTGTGAGTACAATATATCACTTGATTATTTTTCTTTTAATTAAAATTAATTATTTAGTACCAGTGAATTATTTTAGTTTTTCCGTTTTCCCAGCTTCCTCAAAACATTAACCTAGTGGATCCTCATTTCAAACCACAAAAAACAGATGCCTTCTTAGATGCCGAGTGTTTTCGTGAGCTGTTGAAAACTGAACCATTTAATCTGCGAAATTCGAATTTAACTTTGCAAAATTCCGTATTTGGATACATTGCTAGCGGGATAAATTTGGGTTAAATTCAGACAAGACGATTCAGTGTGAATTTATGAAAGTCGAAGAGCACTTAACTTCGCTAATCAAATCCTTTTGGAAAATTGAGGCTGTTACAGAAAATCTCAAAATAAAAAATAAAGAATGAATTCATGAAGGAATATTAAACCTTAGGGCATATGGTAAAAATGCGGACTGTGTCTGAAATTCTTAAATACATAATGCCCCATCAAAGAGCAGAGAGCAATACAACAAATGCATTGACGTTTAATGCGTGGTATTCGATGCTTCGGCTCCTTCATCATTTAGTTTTTTTAAATTAAACGACTATTTGACAAATGCAGGCCTGGAGCAGGATGGTATATTCTCTATCTTACTATAATTTAGAAATCACAAGGCGGTTTTCACTACTGATATATACAAAATGTATCAGCAGATTCGTATAAATCCTGAGCGGCTCAAACGTCAATGCATTCTTTAGAAAAATAAGTTAAATGATACGTCTAAACTTTATCAGTTACTTACCATAACATGCAAAAAAATCAGTGCCTTAAATAACAACAAAGGTTCGTAAGAAATTAACCATACAGAAAAAGGATAAGCATCTATTGGCTTCTGAAACAACATTCAAGGATTTTTATGTTGATGAATTTTGTCTGGTGCTAAAGATGTTACTTCTGCTGTAGAATTGCATCGACGGTTAATAGGTATGCTACAGTCTGAAAAAATGAAGTTGCACGAGTGGTGCTCGAAAGAAAGAATTCTTTTAGAATAAGTTCCATTCGAAAAACAAGAACGTCATTTTGAAGAATTTTTTCGAAGCACTATAAAGACTCATGGTTTAAAATGGAATCCAGATAAAGAATCTTTTAATTTCACTGTGCTTAGTTCATCTAATATACACTGTTCATTAAAAATGCAACACCAAGAAGGAGTGGTCAGAAAGTGATGAAATTTGGAAAAAAGACAGAGACAGCAACAGCAATAAGTGATCTTTATTTCAAAATGATAATCAGAATACAGAGCGAGAACGGCATCGTCGGCTCAGTAGGATGGAGGACCACAGCGGACAGCGATGCACGAAGAAGGCATAGAGTCAATAAGAGTACGGATGGTGTCCTGAGTCATGGCTCTCCATTTCCTTTCAACCATTTGCCACAGTTCGTCTTCTGAGCGAGACAGCAGAGTCTGCAAACGGCGTCCAATCACATCCGACACGTGTTCGATTAGTGACAGGTCAGGAGAGTACGGTGGCCAGGGAAGCATCTGTATACCTTGCAGAGCATGTTGGCAGATGCGAGCACTGTGTGGTCGGGCTTTATCCTGGTGAAAAATTGCATTAGGCAGCCCCTGAAGGTAGGGGATTGTACGCAGTACGTTATCCAAGTATCGTTGGGCCGTCATAGTGCCATGAATACCAACTAGAGGTGACCTGGAATCGTAGGCAATAGCGCCCCAAATCATTATGCCACGTTGTCGCACGGTGGGGCGTTCCACAGTTAATGCCGGATTAGATCTGTCTCCACGTCGACGCCACACAGGTATCCGGCGACTATCACTGGATAAACAGAAGCGTGACTCATCTGAGAACATGACGTTTCGCCATTCTGTCATCCACATCTCTCCAGTCCGGCACCATTCTAAACGTTGACGTCTATGCTGTGGGGTCAATGGCAGTCTTCTTAACGGACGCCGTGAGTGCAGGCGGCGTTCAACTAATTGATGGGAAATGGTTCTCGTCGACACGGGAACATCCAGGGTATCTTGCACATGCTGCAGAATCGTTGTACAAGTGACTTGCGGGACCGCCCCAGCTTGTCGGCGGATGCGTCGACCCACGCGTGCTAACGTCACTCTGGCTGCAGCTGCACCCCTCCTTCTTCCCACATTCCCTTGTTCCAACCATGTTCGCCATAGCCGATGCACCGTGCTCGCATCCATGTGGGTATCAGCTGCGATTTGACGTGAGGACCAACCCGCCCTTCTCAGTCCGATCACCATACCCCTCGTAAAATCGTCTATCTGCTGGAAGTGCCTTCGTTGACGGCGGCCTGGCATTCTGTCCTATTACACGTATCCTCCGGGACAAAAACCAACTTTCTTCTATAATTCGTCTCGCATAAATAACGACACGAATATTGCCCATTCCGCACGTTCCTTCCCTTATATCTTACTTCTCGTGCGTTGGAGAGCTGCGCATTTCCCATCATTCGCGTAACTCATTGACGTGCGTCTACTCTAAAATTTGCATAAATTTCTGACCACTCCTTCTTGGTGTTGCATTTTCAGTGTCGAGCAGTGTATGTACTTAAACATTTTGTTTTGGCAGAAATTACTAAATTGTTTCATCCTTTAGGTTTTTCTGGGATCTGTTATCATGCATGAGAAGATGTTTTCGCAAAATCTGTGGCATATTCCTGATAATCCCCTTCCTTTCTAGGAGCAACAAGAGTGGCGAACATTTCAAAGTACCTTACCAGAGTTGAGACAAATCAAAGTTCCTTTCTGCATTCTAATAGAATCAATCAAAAAATGAGCTCCACTTCGATGTTTTGAAGGTTGTATGTGGTGAAGTTATTTATTTGCATTGTGTCTCTGAAACTGGCGGAGTAATTTTGCTTTGCAGCAGATTTCGAGTATCATCTCTTAAGAATAATAACCCTCTTCGTTTGGAGTTGTGGGCCGCAGAGCTCCTTGTTTCGAAGGTGACGACATCTCTAAGAAATTGACAACGTTATTCTGCAAACATATTCAGCAATCGTTCCAGCCTGAAATGATAATCTCCTCATCTTGTAAAGGTAATTGCATGAAATAAAATAGCGCGTATCCAAAGCAAAATGAGACGTTCGCCTGGCAACATGTCAGAACAGTTGAAATTCCTGCCTCTCTTGGTTTGAACCCGGATCATATGGCTGATAACTCTTGAAGGTATTCGTAAGGGTGAAGCCCCTGAACTCACCGAGCTATATCAAGCTTAACGTTTTAAGGAATCCAAGGCCAAATTTTCCCTATCAACATTAATTACAACAGTGCTAACAACAGCTTGGAAAGATCGAATGAAAACTATGTCATCAAACTTAAAATGTTTCTAATATAACTTTACTAGTAACTGTTAACAGCACTTTTTTGGACTTTCTTTTTTAGCATTTCTAATTGTTATGTTAAATAAATTAAAGTTTTTGCTTATGTTTTAAGATTTTTAAGTAACTGTAGATTCAATGAGAAACTGATATGTCATCTTGTAGCATTCATTATTTTAATTAACCAAATTATTTTTAGTTTGAACTTTCCTAT
>KK120139.1:0-40647 GCA_000611955.2 Stegodyphus mimosarum
GCCGGATACAGTCTTCCAAAGGGCCGGATTTGGCCCGCGGGCCGTAGTTTGCCCATCCCTGGTCTATCTGCTCAACCACCAAAATGAAATTTCAGATATTGTTATTTAAGGTATGCACTTGAGATTGTGAAGATTTTAAACAATAGAGCTTTCATGATTAGGTGCGGTTTGTGGTCACTACGATCCCCAAATTTACTGAGATGGATTTTTGGTTCTAAGCTTATCTGAAATCTAAGGTATACACATCACATACAACATTTTTCAGAATTGAAAAGTGCCATAAAATGTGACATTATACATATACTGCCTGTGACGTTATGCTCATCATTGTTATCAACAATCTCCCACATGAAACATACCATCATCTGCAAAGGTGAACATGTTGAAAACTTGTAATCCCAATAAAACTTTTTCCCCCTCTCCTCTCTTACATTGCAACTGGTCCTTTACAATGCTCTACTTTGCAAATATTTTAGGCCAGGGATTTTCATCATATATGTATCATTCCAATGCGATTTATGGTTTGTCAATGTGCAAGAAAGTAGTGGGTGCTGCTGTTCGAAAGTTGAAAAATTTTTCACTGTGATCTAACTGTGAGAGCTCAATTTTTTTAATTCATCAAAATCTCAAGCTCATACCATCAAATAACATTTGAAATTTCATTTTGATTGGTTGAATGGAAAAGCCGTTAGGGATTTATATACTTGGAAAGATTTTTATGACCACCTTGTATTTGTATTACATATGATGTTGCAAAGATTACTACAAAGATGCAAAGATGTTGCAAAGATTACTACATTACTACATATCTGAACTCTTAAGTTTACATTATTTCCAGTACCATTAAAAATGGATGTGAATAACACATCAGAAAATCTATACATCAAGCTAATTAATTTACACTGTGATATAAATCTTATTCAAGATTTAAAGATACAGATTTGATAAATTTTTGCCTGGAGTTGACAAAAAATAAATAAGCTCAGTTATGAATTTTTTCAGAATACATTTCTAGCCTATTTTTACAGTTGAAAATTAATAAGAAAAGTACTTGATTGACCAACGATAATCTACAATAAGTGATGAAGATAATTTCTAGAAATTTTTCTGTGAGTCTACAAACTTTATCAGAAATAAAAAAAATTCATAATTATTATCCTACAAATATATGTGTTTTAATTCATGTGCCAAAGAAAAATTTAATAAGTAAAAGAAAGAGAAAAAGTTTTCATTATTTATTCTCAAGCTTCATCCCACTTGAAAAGTTTTGGTAATTTGTTTATTTACATTTTAAAGTAAGCTATTTAACAGTTAAACATGCTAAAATTATTTGAAATAAATGCCAGTCTGAAATATTAACGTTTACTTGTTAATATGCAATAAAATCCATAAAAATGCTCTGCAAGTACCAAATAGAGTTTTACTTAACCCCATCAGACATGAAGTGAATTATTGCTATGTCTCAAGTAACTACAAACCATGAAAAGGGTTTAATAACCTTTTTTACTGAACAGAAATTAGAGCATAAGTGCACGTCCTTGTGCTACAAAATCAGCCATAATCAATAGTGATGCAACTAAACTAACAGCCAATTTAAATTTAAATTGTAGAATATTAGCCAGACTGCAGAGTTAAATTTAACCTAAGCTGGCTCATAAACTTAAACCGGCATATAAAATTGAAATGTTGGCAGCAATAACGCAAAGCCAAATAATTACAACTCAGCAGAGATGTCACAAATCAACATAGCATGTTATGAAAGTCAGAAACATGTTCTGTCTTACAATCCCAAAGCCTCAGTTTAAATACTATCTAACTGATTCGCATATTCGCGAGTAAATGGAAAAGAGAAGTTATTGTAAAAGTTGAAATTATAAATAACTGAATGATTTAAATAATAACTTTATAGCTATTAAAAAAAGGTAGCATTCATCCCACCTCTGTTTAAAAAGATCATTTGTTACAGAGTACGAACCTATGTGAGTTGTCTTGCCCCCTGGAGCAGCACATAAGTCAAGAACTTTCTCGTTTTCCTTTGGGGCCAGAGCCATCACGGGTAACAGGGAAGCAGCCCCCTGCAGGATGTAATGCCCAGCAAGATACTCCGGTGTTGCACCTAAAGGAAAAATATAACTATATATTCGAAGCATCATTACTAAAACAAGAGGTTAGACAGAATAGTGACTCAATATTTGAAAACACTGAAAAATATTAAAATGTTTAATTTAGTTTTTCTTTGTTTTGAAACTGTCAGGATTTGCTATTATTAAGGACTGGACTGGACTATTTTGCTCTTGACTCATTGAATTTATTAAGGAATTTATGAACACATTAAATCAGAAGTACAAAGTCAAGAATTTTATGCTTTTTGAATGGCAACATTTCTTTTTACCACACTGCAAGATGCATGGATGATAGCAACTTATCCTCCAAGAACAACGGCTTCACAAACTCCAAGTTCTTCAGAGCCAAGAGGATGAGTGTGCTTGTCATTTAGTTAAAGTCTTGAGTACCTCATATTTAACAATACAACTTTTACCTACTCCATTCTATTCTGATTGAGAATATTCTAAGGATGGAATCTGAGGGTCTCCCATTACAACCAATTTTCGATGAAGTTTTTGGTTCAATGGGTTTTAAGTACCCACCTGTGACAAAGATGTTACACATTTATATTTACAAATGTCTATGCCTTGTCCAGGATTTGGGCCATGAGCAATAACATCACACTTAGCTCTACTAACTTATAATCATGGATGCAAATTAGAAATCAAATTATTAAGAACATATTTTGATCTCGAATCAGTGAGTTAGTTAAGCAATTTACAAATTCATTAAATTTGAAAGCTAACTCAAAGAATTTTATGCTGCCCTGAATGGCAACACTGTTTACTATAACTGACTATTTATGAGGCTGCAAGAAAGAAAAATAAAAGATCTTGTACTCTGCACAATAACAACACTTGTAAAGTGCACAGATAATAAGAGCACACAATGGTGAATCATAAAGTAATAGACCTAATTTTTGAAAAAAAGAAGTTTCTAATGTCTAATTTTGAAGATGGATGCTTGTGATGCTTCTGAATTTATTTCTACTGCCAAAATAATATAGGCTTAAAGCAATAATTTTTAAAGGTGGGAAAAAAATTTAAGGCCATGATTGAAAGCCAACACATTAAGAGCTAAACCCCATCTGTTAGTTGACAAATGCAGAATCTTGGCTGTAAATTATGGTTTGTTTAGATAACCCCATTAAATGATTTTTCTCGGCTCATTCTCATTGCTTTCCGTAGAAAGTAAGCTTTCATTCCTTACTTTGCTTTCTTCAGTGATCAAGTGGTTAGATTATTGAACAGTGATAGTTTCATCAGTTCTAATCATATTAAGTGTAATGTAAATACAAGTTTGTTGTTTCAGTTAAAAAATCCTCCAGAAAGGGCATTGTCTCTACAGCGAATATCCCTGCATGACCTTTATTAAATCACACAGTCCTTTAAAAATATATTTTATTTTGTGTTGAATTGTCAAAATGTTTTTTAATTTCATGTCTAATACTTTATGTGTAATGTTTAAAATTCACAAAAGGAAAAATTACTAATTTTGAACAAAACTAATTAAGTGTTTATTTTAATCGAAAGGCTTGGTGCTTAATTTATAGTTTAATGCATCTTTTTTTTTTGTTTCAAGAAACAATCATAAACACAGGAAAAAAATAAATTTTGGTATCTTTCTTTTTTAGGGGGGGGGAGACAGGAACCCCACTACTAAATACATGTTAATTTTTAATGTATAAGCATATATAACTTTTTTTTTCACATTTATCCAAGTCATTCTACTCTACAACAATCAGCAGTACTAGGTGGGCCATTTTTTAAATATTTAAATTATTAATTAAATGCCTTTTACAATGCATTGTTATAATATCAAACACAAACAAAAGGTCACAACTGTCACTGACATCTATTCACGTCAGATGAAATTCTGTCACAAACCAAAAGCAGAAAATCTTCTTAGGTGTTTAAAAAAAAGTGGCCAATTCATTTATTTACAAAAACAGTTTAAATGAAAGAGAAACAGAAAAAAATAATGCTCACCTATAGGAACCTGTGAATCATACACCACCAAGCCAACTTTGGACCACTTCCCAACTGGATCCAGATTCACCCCTCGATTAATCAAGGCCTTGAAAAGTGGTGAAAAATACAAAATATCAGCACCTTATACTTACACATTAAAAATGTAATTCTAGGATTGAGTATAATTGTATTTTGAATAACCAAGCCCTGACTAAAAAATCAAAGCTGTTTATCATGGAATGGCAGAAAAATTACAGCAAACCACCAGCATAAAACAAAACTGTCCACAGAAAATACAAAAATGAAATGAAAAATATTTGGGACAACAGCAGTGAGTGCAGATAAAAACTTTGTCAGAAAAGAACAATTATCAACTTTTTTTACTCAAGTCTGAATTCCAGACACTGTTCCTCAATTCTTACAATTCATATTACTAATTCTAATGTTGTAAAAATGTCCTGTTGTAATATTGTTTCTATGTAAATTGTAATGTTGTCCCTTAATTCTTATTATTAACACAGCTGTTCCTTGTAAATATAAATTTTAGGTAATTATATTGTAAATATAAATTTTGTTCCTTGTAAAAATAATTTTGTTGTAATGTGAATTTTAATGTTCCAAAAACACAATATAAATTGTTACATTGTTCCTTATAATAGTAAATTATGTTAAGAGCAAGCTCCGAATTTCCAACAAATCGAAAGAGTGAATGCGTGAAACTTGCTAAGGTATTAACTGTAGGGGAATGAGAATAGAAGAATTAAAAAGTAGAAAAGAAATTCAACTTAAAAAATTGGATATACATTTTGAAACTTGGTGATAAGATTTAATGAACGATAAATAATAAATAAATAACATTAAATAAAGATGGATCGATTATTTGATTATTTCATTTTACAATATAAGTTAAACTTTGTGTAAAAATAAGCAGTAAAGTAACAAAATGACTCAACTCGTGAAATCAATCAAGAACTTTAAGCTACGTGTCCGGTAAAAACTCGATCAGCTGAGTGCACCTGTGCCACACACACTTTTTTTTTTCTTTTTGCCTTTACCGATATAATTGCTGTAATACAAATTATAATGTTGAAATGTTGCAATGCAGACTATACCATTGTTCCTTATTTCATACATTTTTATAATTAATAACAATGTTCTTCCTTGCAAATTGTAATTGTTGTTCATTAATTCCTACTTAAAAAATTAATATTATAACAAATATTCTTAATCTTTATAGAGTTTAGGGCTTACATGATTCTTATTAGTTCTTATATTAATTCTTATTCTTAATTGAGAATATGATTTCATGCACTCCTGTGCTAATTATGTTACTGCTCAGGGAAAACATATGGAGACTTACAAAGTTATTTGCAGATTATTAAGTCCCCCCCTCCCCCCAAAAAAGAGAGAGAGAAAGGAAGGTTAAGTTTGTTTATTTTGAAATCATGGAAAAAATTACAAGTAGAAAATGCTTACTTTTTTAAATAATGTCTAGTGCCATCAACACATGAAACTAAATCACTGAACCCACATTAAAAATTAGATTCAAAACGAATTTCAGTATCTCTGCTTATTTTTGCACTTTTTTAAACATAAAATGCTGCAAACAAAATAATCTTAAGATATTAAAAAAATATACACTAGGCCAGTGGCTTAGCTGGAGGCATGACCCTCCGGCAGAAAAATTTCCGGGGAAGGTATCTTTTACACTTCCTATATCTTTTTTATTTTACAGAAATTATTAAATGAAAATTATGAATATTCACTAAATTACAGTTAATGTGACATTTGTTAAAGGAGAATTTCTCTTAAGAGAAAGTATTTTGGAGTTTTATTTCCATCGTGGTCAGAAAAATCAAAATGAGAACATGAAGCGGTCCTTTATGAATTATTTGCAGCTTATTCTAAAATACAATCTTTGGAATAAAGTTCCTAATATTACAATATCGCTGTGAATTTTCCTTGCCATCACTGTAAGTGCAGGTGGGTGTGAGAAGAGATTTTTAAAGTATTTATGAATCATAAATGTTTATTTCACATTTAAGAAAGCTTTCTATAGTGTCTACATACAGCAAATAAGCAATCATCAATGTTTCTAAGAACCCCCCCCACACCAAAATATAACATAATTTTAAAATGTTGGAACTAAAATTTTTCTTGAAAAACAAACATTTTTGAAAACTACCCCAATAAACTTGTTCTCTGTAAGATATGTTAACAATGTCCTCTGGGAACACTAGGAAGAAGAATTCAAAGCACTTTAATCATATATTTCAGATAACTTCCAGTTTATTGTCAACAAAGAAAGAAACAGCTGCATCCAGTTTTAACACCAGCTTATTCTAAGAAGCTAAGAATGAATTCCACGCTATAATTTATCATAAACCGTAACTGCCAACCTTGAAATCTTAAAAAGTGGAAAGTGGACATTCTAAATTTTATGCTCTGTGGTTAATTTCTTTTTTAAAACTGTTTAATATAACTATGCTGAGAAAATTCTGACAAGTGAAGGAAAGCCTGTATTTCTCAAAGTACTTTTAAATATGATGAAAATAAAATTAATACTTAAGAAAGTAAGAAGTAGTTGAGTGGACAAACTTGGTCATGTACTATATATTGAAAAAATGAAATTGAATACAACTATTAACTGATTAAACATTGCTTAAAACTTCATATAAAAATCTGCAAATATTTACAGTAGACAATTCAGATCAAAAGTAAATTAATAAATTGCCGGGAAACGTTTTCCTTAGTAAAGGCTAAAAATTAAAAAACTGGGAGAACTGGCATCTATGATAAACCAAATGGTTACTCTGTTGTTAATTAACTATTATGCTAAACTGCACAATCTCCAGTTTTTCCAAAATGATGAAATGTAGCAAATTTTTTATACAAAATCCAAAATCTGATACTAATTACATTAATATCATTAGTTATTAATTATTAAAATGGCTTAAATTTATTACATGTGCCAGATCACCACGCCTGGTTTTTAGTGTGTTGGTTCTTATAGTGACTGGTCGCTGAACTTCGTTTGCTTCCAACAATTCCACCAACTGAAAAAGGCAGAAACACATTTCATCAGTCCTAAAAGCATTCATAAAAATAAACAAGATTTTTAGTTTTTCATTAACAATAGAATTTAACACACTCACTGCCAAAGCCAATATAATGTGACCATTCATGCATGCAATGACCCTATCTGCACTTTTATGCTTTAAAATTTTGTTATTTTATTATTTAAATATTGATAAAACAGATAATTTTCAGCAGTAAATAAATTCCTATATTATAAATTCACTAATAGTTCAATGTAATCAAATTGTAACACAATATTATAGATTTAAGTAAGGGTATGAGTATTCTTGTAGACAGCAGTGAATGTGTTGTTAATAACTTTTTTTTTAAAACTCAGTGAAAAATAATATTCACACTATGATCCTGATGAACATATATAACTTTTAATGTGGAAGGCATTCAAATAACTGGTTACTGATAAAAGGTTTACATGAATTTAAAGTTAGGTCAGAACAGGGTTTCCCAGCAGAGCAGGGTTGATGAAACTTTAAAGAGGATGAATGGTGACAATGTGTCAACCTGGGATTGACAGCCGAATATGTACCGACAGTTAATTAGCATAATAAAGGTTAAAATTAATAATTAATTGTTTATTGATATAAAATTGTATCATTCAAAGGCAGAAATCCTATAAAATTGATTTAAGGGAAAAATACACTAAAATTGTTTAAAAGCAATAATATATTTTTTAAATACACAAATTTTTTATGCAGTAAGTGCAATATAAAAAATAAAATGCAAGAAAACATAGTAAAAAATACAAAGAATGAAAAACAAGAAACAGGCTAAATATTTTTTTAACATGTGATTTAAAAATTAAATCTAAGCAATTTTATGTCAATGTTAAAAAAATTTATATCAATAAATCTACCACAGCCAAGACATTCATTGAAATCAAAATTTTGTTCAAATAGAACATATATGATTTTATTTCAGAACACTTGTTTATATCTGTAAAAATAATCAAAGAAAATTCTAATAAACCATTTTTCCTCAAAACTTGTGTTCATATTTTTAGTCTAACTGTCACCTTTACATACTTATGTGTACTTACTTGTACTGTGATTATGTTGTACACTGCACAAAAATGGGGGGGGGACAATTCAATATCTCCCGTTCTACTGGACCGATTGATGAAATTCAACTTGTTTTTTATTTCTCGAAAGCACGACTTAGGATATGTATTACATTTATATATAGCACTGCTCTAATATAGATATTTTGACGCAAAATCAGACTTTTTTTTGAAACGACATGCCAATTTTTTTCCATATTTCGATTCTGCGCCTCAAATGATGCCAAACTGCCAAGTTTTGTAAAAAATCACAAGAGTAGTTTTTAAAAAATTAGCTCTCAAAATTTTAGCTCCTTAATGTGAATTGAATTTGGTACATATTTATTAATCTCTCTTTTTTTATTAAACTTATTTGATTCTTCCTTTCACATTTCGAAATTTACGTTCATTCCAAATAAAATTCGTCCAATTTTATGATTTAAAATTTGTATTTTAAAATAATTTTTACCATCATCTTAAAGTAGATATATTTCTAAGTATATCTGCAAAAAATTAGATTTTTTTTATTCAAAATTTCTGAAGATATACCCGAATTCACATATTAGCTCATTTTGAAAGTTGGCATATTTGTTGAAAGCGACAATAACATCAAATGATGTTTAGGCACTTTGTTAAAATTATTTGAAAGTAGGAATGATATGACTTTTTCCCCACTCATGTACAATGTAAAAAGGGAAAGTAAAATAGGTTGTCATATATTAAGAATTTCGCAAAATAAATTATTCTTGGCGCAAACTGAAAAAAATGCGGCAAGATAAGTTCTTAAATTTCTCGCCAAAAACTAAAAAATTTAATAATTAGGCATAATTTGAGTCGTAGAATCAAAGCATGTAAAAAAATTAGCATGTCATCTCAGAAAAAGTCAGATTTTGTGTCCAAATACCTATGTTGGAACAATGCTATATATAAATCTAATATATATCCTAAGCTGCGTTTTCGAGAGGTGAAAAACACAATTTGAATTTTGTCAACCGGCCCAGTAGAAAGGAGATATAGAACTGTCTTTTTTTCCTCCCCACAATGTACATTCTATACTATAGAGAAAAATGTGTGTCAATGAAGAAAGCCATTCCTTTCAAAGAAGTTGGGAATTCCTTGTGTTAGAAAAATGTACTTGAAAAAGCTCAATTTTATATTACAAAATAAATGCAATAGTTCCAAAAAATTTTTTTTCCACCGTCACAAAGAGTCTCTTTCAGTTGCCTTGCATATTCTATTTCGGTAAAAGTTTACAATTGGGTGCCCCTTGTTTTTTGGCGATTCTGTTTTGACGCCAAGATTGGCACCAATAAGACACAATTTCAAGATGGCCGCTACACAAAACCAAACCAAGAAGTCAAAGAATTTTACAAACTCTGTGTCCATGTAAACATCGACCTATTTTCACTTAAAAAAAATCAGAGAATTGCACAAACTAGTCATTGCACATTGCCTTGACTTTGTACATGCGCACATCGATTTATTTTCAATTAAATAAATCAAGAAGCTAAAACCATGTTAAAACTCTCATGGTAACCAAAAAGGGGTTTTATTGCCAAAACTGAACAAAATTTTTCGCCAATCAAAAGGGCACCTAATTCTACACTAGAGCCTCTATTTCCACCAAAGGAACGGTAATAAACGATGTTTTGCAACAGGTTGATGTGTTCTTTAAGTTTGCAGAAGATTGCATTAGAGAGTTATAGCAGACTTTAGCTCTGCATACTATAACACACAGCAAATTTCATGTTGGCCATCTTCGTGCAAACAGCATAGCTATCAAACTTGAAATATGGAACACATTGGGAGGTTCTTGTGGGGGGAAAAAAATGGGAGTTCATGGGAAGTTTTTGCATTGCATGGAGATGCCATACTTCAAAATAACACACAATTGTTTTAAATTCTTATTATAATGCATTATTCAGGTTACTGAACCATTTATAACATGAATCTGATGTAAAATATTTCATAATTATAAGTTCTTTGGTTAATTTTATTTGTATTTTTTTTACAGTTTTTTATATGGAGAAAATCTTAAATACAGAAGAAAAGCTTTTCTTTATCAAAATACTTTTTAAATATAATGAAAATAAAACCAATAATTAAATTGCATGCTATTGTGTTGATAAACTTGGTAATGTACCATACATTTATTGATAAAACAAAATTAAATAAAAACATTAAGTGATTACACATTTTTTGAATGTACATATAATGCTCTACAATTATCTACAGCAGACCGAGGAAATTAACAAGAATTATGCTGAAAACCACTATGGAATAAGGAATGAAATTTGCACAAATTCCATTAATCCAACAAATTTCACTTATTGCTGGAAAGTATTTTCCATACTAAAGTCTAAACATTAAAAAACATGACATTTAGTAATCTAACATAAGTTTAAGAGATTATCATTAAGTACTACAAGGTGTGTGAAATAGAACTATCACACTACCACATTAGAACCATAATTTACTTCCAGTTCTGTTGCAAACAGTCAGCTGCAGAATGTCACCAAATCATGTGTACAGCATTAAGTACTAAAATCGTATCATATGAGATTCTGAAGGTTTAGTAACGAAAGTTCAAAAACAAGGACTATGACATTCAAAAAGCAGAGCACTCTGGCCGGCCTACTGATATTGATGAGTACTGCTTGCGAGAACTTGTGGAAGAAAATCAGTATGCAGCCACTAGAGAGCTTGCTAAGGAGTTAGATGTTAGTGCCATGTCCATTAGTTGCACTATGCGTTGCATAAACTCAACGTAGAAGTTCAATCTCTGGGTGACGCATGATCTGACTCAAGCAGATAAGGACAGACGTGTTCAGGCCCGCACTAATCTACTCAAATATCAACACAAACACAAAATTTTGGACCGGATCATCACCTGTGACAAAATGTGGATTTACTTCAACAACAAAGGCCGAAAAGGGTTTGGTCTGTGCCCAGTAAGCCTGCTGGCAGCGTCACAAAGTGTAATTTGACTAACAAAATGATCTTGCTTTGTATCTGGTGGGATTGCCGTGGTATTATCCAAACAGTATCTGTAAAAAGGTAAAACCCTTGCCAGTAAGATGTACAGCAAGATGTTAGTTGATGTTGATGCTGCTTTCAAGGAAAAACATTGAAGTGAGCTCCCGTGCAAAAGGGTAATGCTCCATCAAGATAATGCAAGACCACATGTATCTGCATTCACTGGCTGGACTCTGTACAGGCTCGAATGGGATCTTTTGCCACATCCACCACAAAGCCCAGACATCACTCCTTTGGACTTCTACCTTTTTTTTTCACACCTGCAGCTACATCTTGGTGGTGCTATCTTCCATGCTGCATAGGATGTCTAAAATGAGGTTGATCTGTTTCTGGACTCACGGCCACCAAGTTTCTGGGGTTTCTGGCTTTGGAAAACTTGCACAAGGCCAAAACATTGGTCAAAATTTTAAACTGTGCTCGTGTTTTATTTTTCTCTGATAATTTTTTCTCTTTTTCTTCTAATCACATAGCTTTTTTCGTGCTTGTGTTTTCTCTTTCTCTGATAATTTTTTTTAATCTTCACCACCAAATAGCTTTTGTCGAGTGCTTGATAATATGCACCATGAGCAGACCTAGCATACTGCAACATATCAGGAATTACTTGTTATTCATCACACCTCCATTTACTTTAATGGCAACAGAAACAGTTCACATTGCTGCTAAAAAATTTCCTGAAGGTTTTCCGCCAACATTATCATTATTAACTAAGAAACCACTTTCTACTATGGCACTGCCATGTGATAAAATTAGAACTAGTTTTACAACACTTCAAAGTTTTTCAAAATTTGAATTATTAATCAGGTTCTTATAAAAAAGATCAAGTCACATTGCAGCACAGTTAACAAAAGTGTCTTTCCATACACCCTTAGTTCTGAAAAACAATTCTTTAAACTGTACCTTTAATTTATCTGCAACTGTGAAACTTATCTATTCACTTTCATACAATATACGCTGTAACCTCTCCATCCTTTTTTCACATAAAAATTCATTATACATAATGAGCTTAAGTCTAATGAAGAAATGTACTTCACCACACTATACCTAAATGAGTTTCTTTCAACTATTTTTGATGTAAGCTTAACCAAAAGGTTCTGCAAACATTTCAGCACACTTTCACGATGGAAAGGATTTCAGAATGGAATCAGATTGTATTGTAATTGCAATTCACGTTTAAGGTCTAAGAAATATGTCAGATTTTATGCCTAAAATGAAATTTTTTTGCAAAAATCTCATAAAATTTTAAATGTAGACTTTTGATTTTCAAGAAGTTGGTAACAAATGATATGTTTGTTTTTATAATTTCAGAGCAGATTTCCTTCCATTAATTTGGCTTTTCTAATGTGAATTCAATTACTTATACATTCAATCATCTGAAATATCATGGATCCAGAAATTGCCATTTCCCAAGCTTTCCAGATAATAGAGTTTTTACTGTGTATAAATTTTTCAAGTTTGAGAAAAGCGGGAATGATTTTTTAGCAATGTTGAAAGGGTGCATGGGGCAAATTAGGTTGCAAACCACTGCTGTATGATGTTACCTGACAGAGAATCGAAACACGTAACAGAAGTTTCACTGCACTTGTACAAGATTTTTTGGCTATGCATTCACCAAACACACTGCCATCTTTGTTTGAGTGACATTAGCACAACTATCAAAAATCATACATGCATGAAAATTTGCTGAGAACAAAATCAGAAAATACGTTAGCCTTACAGAAACCTTGATTTGTTTAAACTGTCAGACACAACGATTCAAACATCCTGCATTAACAAACATTATCAAAAGTAAATTCATAAATACATTAATAATATTTTAGTGCACATGTACACTTAAAGGAAGATCTGCGAACAAAAAATTAATACGCACTTCTGAGGGTGAAAATAGCTGAAGAAACTTATCCATGAGGAATTCATTGTAGCTATAATATGTACACAAATCCTGCTTTAATTGGTTTAGATAATCTATTCGATCCCTGAAATATAAAATTGCAGCTGATTAAATTACATATACTATCACATGAAAATGTTAGTCCTCATTGAATTCAAGGCTTTGATAAAAGCTAAAAAATATTAAAAAAAAAAAAACTTTTCCATATATTAATGAATAATGAACTAACCCAACACAGAATTTTGCTACAGAGACAGAGAATCAACTCATTAGAAATAAAATTAAGAAGTTTAATACCAACATAGCAAATTTTTTAATATAGAAAATTAAAGGTAAGTCTATATAAATTAAGATTAATTTTTTAAAATCATGTGTCTTATGCACACAAAAAATATTTCACTCATTTTGTCTGAAATAAAATTTTGTTTAACTATTAAAATCTACAGCAAACAATATGTAAAATGTTTATTTCAGTAAAATATAAATATTTTTAATGAAATAACTGAGTAAAGAGCTATTCTACTTATTTAATCATACTTTTTTTTCCAATTTAATGTAGTCTAAGTAATAATTACATTATTTTGTTTCTATCATTTGCAATTAATTTAATATTTTTTCAAAGAATAAATTAGACAATTGACTTAGAAGTTACTCAGACTGCATGCAGGACAAATGCATTATCTGAAAACAACTGGTGGGGCAGGTTTATTTTTAACGAAATGAAAAATTTTATTAAAAAATAAAAAACATTTTAAATTTTGATTCTTGTAAGCCATAATAATAACATTGCAAAGGGAGAAAAATTCAAATTTATATTTATTTTCTAGCTGAATCTAAAGTTTGGTACATGCAAGAAACTTCGTGAGTTACATTTTGTTATTAAAATATATTGACAGCTGAATATTACATTTTCAGATTGACATTTGTTTAAAATAGTTCTAACATATTTAATTAAATAACTTATATGTGGAATATTGTATGGCAATTGCAAATAGACACCCAAACACTATTTTAATAAAATAAGCTTAGCAGAAAAGGTTTAAAATAATTTTAAGACTTGATGCAAGCAAAGAGATTAATTAAACAACAACCCCCCCCCAAAAAAACATGAAACCACTTACTTATCTTCTTCTCTTTTAGTTTTAAAGTCTGCAAGGACAGAAACCACGTCTTTGATTCTCTGGCTGACTGCCACTAGATCGGGTGGTTCGGCAAGTAATAAAAAGTTAAGATCAAAATTTAATGGACATAAAATTAAAACCATAAAAGTTCATGAAATCATAAAATGATTCTCCTCTACTAAGATATAAATTTTTTCCAATTACATTACATATTTCCCCAAATTGGAATACTAACTGAAAAAGGTCACATTTAATTCACACATATTGACAGCTAAATATCAAATTTTCAAGCTGCCATTTATTTCAAATAATTTTGATGTGTTGAATACACTGCTAATAATGTATACAGAAAAGATACATACATTTGTGCATAAATAATTATAAATTTCTTCATTTCTTACTGTAGCCAAAAGGTGCAGATACAGCTACAACATGTCATGTCGATTTCCATAAAGTTTGTAGAGAAAAATTATTACAAACTGTCTTTATCCAATTATAGATGATCATCGATCGCCCAATTCTTATTAAAAAAATTATTAATTCCCAACTCTGGAAAAACGTTGCTCACATATAAATCTACTCCCAAATAAAGTGATCATACTTATCCCCAAAATTCCTAACCAAGGATATTTATCTTTTGACAAGTCCAAAAAAAAGTTGAATCAAATTCATATAATTAAATCTTTGTCAAAATATTATCTTTAATAACTTCCTGTAGTAATCTGTATCTTCAAACCTCATAATATGATTTACATAACTGTATAAGTTATAAGGGGTGTTTACACATATTTAGAATGATTTCAGGGCTGTTTAATTGATGCTTAAAGAGTATCTTTTAAATGTTCAGTCTGATAGCCTGTTTTCTTCATCATGATTTCAGTGATTGAAGGGCTTTTCATAAAATTTTTATGGGTATTGATTTTTCTTCCATTACTTTCCAGCAACTACAAATCATAGTGAGTTTGTGCTTAGAAAGAACTCCTTTTGAGAAACTAAAGGCACGAGTAAAACGAATGAGAACTTTGCAGAAATACAGCGAAAAGATATATATATACACAATACCTGTATCAGTCTTCATTATTTCAAGGAATGCAGTAGTACTTTTCAAAGCATAACTTGTTGTTATGTCTTAAAGAAGTTCACTCTTTAAAAACCACTACAATAAAGAAATGAAATTTCTTCAGTAAATACTGAAAATTAAATTTTTCCTTGATAGTATGCCGAGTTGATTTTAATGTTTTCCCCCACTCTTCTTATTTACTATTTTATTTATTGTTGCTACAGATGTATTTAAAAGATGAATTTTGCAATCCATTTCTGCATCACCGGATTTTCTCATTACCAATGATTTAACTTTAGAAACAGTATGTATCCTTTTTGGCTATTCATTTCAAGTCTTCTTTAATAATGATTGGCAGTTTTTCCTTTTATGATTAGTAATGTTGCTTATTTTGCACTAAACATTTTACTGCCATGCATTTCAGAACAGTTTTGAATTATGGAACAGGAATAATTCTCTTTAAAAAGTGGAAAAAGATATTCGTCGATCCACAGCTTGTTTAGATGTTACATTTTGAAAGAATCAATTTAAATGTACCACATGATATTTTTCATTTCAAATAATAAGCTGTTGCTCACTGAAACTGAATGATTACTTACAGTTCTTAAATTAACAGAAAACTGCAGTTTCCCAAACTTGAGAAAGAAATCCAGTGTTTTCAAGTCTTAATTATGAGGCAAAATATGGTGGGTTTTTACGCAGGGCCTACTGATTGTCCAATCAATTCACTATATACCCAATTAGGAACTGTATGCTACAGCATTTTTTAAAATTACACAATAAATAAGAAAGACTATCAATAGAATTTGCAATAAAATTAAGTTTTTGGACTCATTTTTGCATTCTGTTGGCACAGTATGAGACTTTGCTGTGAGACGTTTGGTTTATACTATCAAAATATTAACAGAAAATTTGTTTTACTGAAGCTAAGATACTAGATAATGTCAAAATAGATTATTATATAAAAATGCCAAGTGATAGAGAAATCTCATCAAGTAAGTTATGTCACCAAAAAGTTTGCTTTCGACTTCAGTCAAACATTTAAAATTAGGTAAAAAAGCAAGTTTAGTTTAGTTTAGGTTTTGAATAATTCAATTGATTTTGAGGATAATCAGACATAAACCCCTTTCCTTCAGGAAAAAAAAAAAAAAAAAAAAAAAAAAACAAATCCTCTCCCCTTGCTCTTAAAAAAATAATCACGCTAAATTAAGATTTCTTTTTTGCATATTTTTAAATTTCACATATGTGTATTCTTTTCCAGTAAATGAGGGATGTGCTCCGGGAATTAGGATTAGGGGTACAGCATCTATAAAATAATTTCCAGAAATTTTATGAGCTACTCATATATGAACTTTTGCCCTTCCCTAAATAAAATGTAAAATTATTTACTTATACATTTTTAGCTCTAGTTATACTAAATTAGTAAAAATTCATTGCTATTTTGAAGGATATTATTTCTCATTGTTTAATGTTATCCAAAAAGCCATAGACAAACAGGATCACATTAAGTGGTCTTACTGAATAGTATAAATGTTTAATTTATTAGTAGTGTATAACTGTTAATAGAATGTGTAAACAGCATAAGTGTTTAACTGATACTATAAGTGTTTAACTAATATTATAAATGTCAAACTTATTATTACTAGTGTAGTTATTCAATGTATAAAGTATGTTTAGAAATGTGTTAAAATCTCTTGCAGTGCTTACTGAACAGTAATAATACAACAAGCATAAAATTTAAAGCACAACAATTAAACACTTAATTAAATAACTTTAAAAGGATATTTTCTTTTTCAATTTCTTGCCCACTGGGAAGTTTAAAAGTCTCTGTCTCAGCGATATTTGTCAGAGTCTCTGCTTCTTCCAGTTTCCTAAAATAACAGAAAGAACACAAATTTAAACAAAGGAAAAATTCAAAGGACTCAGATTTTAAGTCCCAAAAGAGTTTAATATAATTTATGAATAGATGTTATCAATAAGGCCAAGGTCGAAGAACAAAACAAGAATTTTCACAAAACTAGATAAATATGCATTTAGACCACCACGGAAACCTTACATATCTTCTGCATATTTGAAAAGTGAAAAAAATGTATAAAAATAATGCTAATCTCAAAGAAATTTTTTTTGAAAGGGGTCAGATTTTAAAAATTGCCTTTTAAAGTTTAACAGAATTTATTGATAGATATTATTGACACAGATGCCCAGATGGAAGAAAAATATATACATTTTCACTACCATGGAAATGCATACTACTACATACATAATGAATCTTCCATACACATAAAAATAAAAAATAATAATAATAATAATAATAATAATAATAATAATTAAAAAAAACATGAATGTTTTAATTAGGTCATGAATTAAAATGCATTTTCATTTACATCAATCGGATTCAAAAGTAAAAAAGTAAAGATCCATTTTACATTTAATACAATTTATTGGTAGAAATTATTGATACATATGGGCCAATTAGAATAGCAACAGATTTTATGGACATTAGATTAACATGCATTTAGACTAATATGGGACTAAGTCTTCTGTTTATATGGACCGTGCAAAAATATGTAAAGCATAAAAATGCTGAATGATTTTTCTTAGATATATCATAAATTAAATGCATTTTTATTTCAGTAAATCACATTCAAAAGTAAAATAAAATAATATTCTTAAAAACTGCATCTATTACTTTTCAATAGTTCAGGTTTGTCAATTAATATCAGATTAAATACAAAAGAATATCTTACATTTTTCTGAATGGTAAGACTTGATTTAAAAAAAGAATGCATTTGTGGACCATACAAAATCACATTTTGAGACTAATAGACCTTTTGGGTTAACAGCACGCTATAAAAATGCTGAATGCTTTTAATTAAATGTCTCATAAAAACAACACATTTTTATTTAAATCCATCCACATCAAAAGTAAAATAAAAATAAATAATATTTTTAAGAGCGTATATTGCTTTTGAATAGTTTAGTTTGTTAATCCATAACAGATAGATTCGGATTGAAAGAATAATATCTCACTTTTTCCACATGGCAACAGACTCAAATGAAAACTGAAAAAATTCATTAATGTCATTCAGCACAAAAAATGAGACTGATGGTCTATTTGGATTAATGATAAATCTAAAAAACTTTATTTTATTTCTATTTAATGTAATTAAATGCAATTTCATCAAAGCAAATAATAAGCGAATCAAAGCTCTTTGTTCTTGTACAGTAATAATTCACTTTGACATTTAGATAGTTTAAGATAGCTATTACACTCAGATAAACACGGACTCATTAGATCTACAGCTAATGTAAATTGATGTAAAATAGTAATAAAATATCTTTTCATATTACTATATTTCTCTGCTTTTTTTAACTAAATTTACTGTCTGGAAATCAAGATGGGAAAAATCATGAAAGTAATTTAATTTCTAAAGGATGCGATTATAGTAAAAATACAACAAATGAAAGTAACTGTAGATAAATTAGGTAACTAGCACAATAGTATTTCTTTAAAAGAAACCTACATTTAAACAAGAATACTACTGAAACTGAATGATTTATATTAACATTACATTATCTGACAGTAATTGAGACAGATATGGCTTAATTTTGTAAAGTCCCAGGGACACTTCACACAGATGAGTCTCGACCTTGATTGCAAAAAGGGAAGAAAGAATGGAGGAAATGAGTAGGAATGGAGAAAGGAGAAAAAATACCAAGATTTCAAAAGAACGAATGCATTGGCAATAGATAAGGCCATGAAAACCTGGAACATAAGTAACAGAAGTAAGGTGAAATCACAAGTTTGGAAAGTTTTTGAGTGTGAGAATGCTTGCCACCTCTGGGTAGTTCGACGAAGAACCCACACAAAATACATTTCAATGAGAAACTGTGAGGGGAATATAAAACAGAAAAAATGCTAATACAAACTGAATATAGTAAATAAAAATAATCCAGAGAATACAATTTACCAATACACTAGCCTTGGGAAAAATTACATATTACAGAGGAAGAGGAAAACTATGTTAATAGGTGGGGATATGTGATGAAATATGGTATATTTAAATTAACATAAATTAATTAATGACAAAGGTGAATTTTTTACTTGGCTGGAAAGCACAACCAGTAACTAGGAAAAATGGAGCTTGACAATGTTATGATCAGATAACCATAAAAAGACTAAGATTTAGGAATTGCTATCACATATTCTTATTCCAATATACTCGCAATGCCCTGGAAAATGCTTAAGCTTTGTCAAACGACTGAGTTCCTTTTATGGCAAGTTTAAATATGTTGATTTCTGTATTTAAATATCAAATTAAGTGTACCATTAATGTTTAATACACTGCTCGACATTGAAAATGCAACACCAAGAAGGAAAGGTCAGAAATTTATGCAAATTTTAAAGTAGATACACGTCACTGAGTTATGCGAATGATGTGAAATGCGCAGCTCTCCGACGCATGTGAAGTAAGATATAAGGGAAGGAACATGCAGAATGGGCAATACTCGTGTCGTTATTTCTGCCATACAAATTATTGAAGAAAGTTGTTTTTTGTCTCGAAGGATACGTGTAATGGAGATAATGACAGGCCGCCATCAACGAAGGCACTTCCAGCAGATAGGCGATTTTACGAGGGGTATGGTGATCGGATTGAGAAGGGCGAGTTGGTCCTTACGTCAAATTGCAGCTGATACCCACATGGATGCGAGCATGGCGCATCAGCTATGGTGAACATGGCTGGAACACGGAAATGTAGGAAGAAGGAGGGGTGCAGGTGCAGCCAGAGTGGCATGAGCACGTGTGGATCAACGCATTTGCCGACAAGTTGTGGCAGTCCCGCAAATCACTTGTATTGTGATTCCGTAGAATGCGCAAGATACCCTGGATGTTCCCGTGTCGACGAGAACCATTTTCCGTAGATTGGTTGAATGTGGCCTGCACTCACGGCGTCCATTAAGAAGACTGCCATTGACTCCACAGCATAGATACCAACGTTTAGATTGGTGCCAGACTGGAGCAATGTGGATGAGAGAATGGCGAAATGTCGTATTCTCAGATGAGTCATGCTTCTGTTTATCCAGTGACAGTCGCCACATACGTGTGTGGCGTCGACGTGGAGACAGATCTAATACAGCAGTAACTCTGGAACGCCCCCACCATGTGACAACGTGGCATAACGGTTTGGGGTGCTATTGCCTACAATTCCAGGTCACCTCTAGTTCGTATTTAGGGCACTATGATGGCCCAACGATATTTGGATAATGTACTGTGGCCAGTGGCAATCCCCTACCTTCAAGGGCTGCCTAATGCAATTTTTCAGCAGGAACACACCATTCTCACATCTGCCAACATGCTCTGCAAAGTACACAGATACTTCCCTGGCCATCGTACTCTCCTGACCTGTCACAAATCGAACATTTGCAGGATTTGATTGGACGCCGTTTGCAGACTCTGCCCCTGCCTCGTTCAGAAGACGAACTGTGGCAAATGGTTGAAAGGGAATGGAGAGCCATCCCTCAGGACACCATCCGCATTCTTATTGACTCTATCCCTAGACGTGTTTCTTTGTGCATTGCTGTCTGCAGTGGTCATACATCCTACTGAGCCGACGCCGTTCTCGTTCTGTATTCTGACTATCATTTTGAAATAATGATCACTTATTGCTGCTTGCTGTCTTTTTTCCAAATTTCATCACTTTCTGACCACTCCTTCTTGGTGTTGCATTTTCAATGTCGACCAGTGTATATATCTGGTTGTAATGAAAGTTTTAATAAGGTTAGGGGAAAAAAACCCAACATGAAAGCAGTAACTTTAGTAGTTTAGTATTGTGGGTAGAAATCACCATCGAAATATATGACTTTCTGCTAACATTTTGGTAGTTTTTTAAAGCCTTCAGCACAGAAACTTGGTGGTTGCGAGTCCAAAAACAGATTGTGTGGCACAATGTGCAAAATGGAAAACTGCACTAGCAAGATGTAGGAGCAGGTGTGAAAAAAGGCAGAAGTCCGAAGGAGCGATGTTGGAGCTATATGGTTGGTGGAGCAAAAGATCCCATTCAAGTCCGTATAAAGTCCAAGTGGTGAATGCAGACACATGTGGTCTTGCATCATCTTGATGGAACATTACCTTTTTGTACCGGAATACAGGTTGACATTTTTCCTTGATAGCAGTATCAACAGGGACTAACACCTTGCTGTACACCTTACTGTCAAAGGTTTTTACCTTTTCCAGATACTCTTTGTGGATAATAACATGACAATCCCACAAGATACAAAGCATGTCATTTTTGTAGTCAAATTGCCCTTTACGACGCTGCTAACGGGCTGGTCTTGGTGTAGACCAACCCCAACGTGGAAAGTACATTATTTACTGTGATCGACAATTCCATTAATAAAACCAAAGTATTGTAGGATAAATTTTTAAACTGAAGTAAACTTGCCAGATAAGGCAAATTGATTATAAAAATTGGCAAGTGACAGAGAAATGTCACCAAGTTAGGAGCTAAGTCCCCAAACAGCTTGGTTCCAATTTTAATTAACTATTTGAAATTGCTAAAAAACAGCAATCCTAGTTTAACAATTTAGAATAATTCTATCGATTCCGAGGCAGTTATACAAAAGGCCCTCTTTTTCCAGATTACGATGAGAGAAAAATTTTTTTGAAGAATATTTTCTCGCTATATCACACATCATTGACAAAATAACACAAAGAAAGGCATAGATACATGGTTTTTGATAAGTAAAGAAGAATTTTACTTTTCCCACAGATATAACTAGAAGAGAATTTGAAAAATTCTTAAAAACAATCCTTGAAATGAGTACAGCTTGCACTGTTTGGTGATGACACTGACATAAAAAAAACAGTCCAATATCAATCGGTAATGTAAATTGGTTAAATCAAGCTGTAGTGGCCCTTTATTTTAACCAAAGAACTAGAATGTAGCATTTATTGACATCCGCTCTCAGAGACACAGAATAATGTTTCAATGATGAAATAAACTTAGCTTGTTTGCATATGTAATGTAGAGAAAAATCAAGCACTTATGCCACATAAAGTTCAGCATTGTAAAAATTTTAAAAGCAGGCATATGTTTAGAATTTTCGATATGGTGTTGAGTGTTGCCGTTATTTTTTCAGGCTTGTCTCGGCTCAATGTATCAATGTTCAGTTTTCTTAACAAGTTGACTTATACGACTTTTTCAGTCTTCTTCATTTTTAACTCCTTCGTGATGGGATGTTGCAGAACAAACCCTCTGCAGATGGGTGCAATAGTCCCAAATGTAGCTAGCAGTCAGGTGATGCATGTGACTGGTGCATTCCCACTTGCATTGATATTCCAGATGGATGTGGTATATTGCACTTTCAAACATTTATGTTCTTTTATAATTTTTTTAAACCACTAGATGGCACTCAGTGTCTGCTAAGGTTAGCTCTGAACCACTACAGTTTGAACATATACATTGTTGAACTTGTGTCCATGAAGTACTTTCTGATTCTGCTGATTTGTTTAGATGTACAAGCAGATGATATAAAGTAAACAAAACCTAGCTGGCATGCAGTTGGCGTCACGTGATATGAACATTGAACAGTTGCCTAAGCTTTTAAAAAAAAAAAAAACTCATGGGAAGATTGGGAGTGGAGCTGTGGTTTCAGAAACTCCAGTTTGTATTCAATTTGCATCTTCTTTAGTTAGCAGACTTAAGTTTTTTGCATTGGGTAAGAGAGTTAAACTAATAGTGTGATGGCTAAGAGAAAGAAGTTTTTTGTTTTTTACAGAAGAAGAACATATTTGAATTCCATGAGTGACTATTTTGATGCTGAAATTTTCTCAGAGAGTGAAGTTTGTTTTACTTTCACTTCACAATCCAGCAGAACAGTGGCTACTCTATCATGAACGTGACCTTTTAAGTAATTGAAGCCTTAAAAATTTACAATTACAGAAGTAAACTTAATTCAAAGTTATGGGAATGAAATCGATTTTTTCACAATCCCCCCCCCCGATAATCTAATGAACATAACAGTTGAAGAAATTAATAATTTCTATGAACAACAGGTGAGTGAAAATCCATCTTCATCCAAAATCAACAAACTCCTATAGATGTGGCTAAAATGAGGGGATTCCTAGGATTAATTATTCCGCTGGGATGGAATTAAAAAGTTTGTCTAGATTATCATACACTGAATCATTTACACTATAATATTTGATCACATATTTAATTATTTTTTACGTATGTTTAGATATAGATTTAAGCAAGTTTTTTTAAAACATTTCATGAAAAGGAATCAAATATTTTATTTTGCATTTAAATTTTAATTTAGTTTCCCCACCCCAGAATCTCTTGATATTCTGTATTTCTAATTATATTATTGTTTGATACTATTACAGAAAAAAATCAAAACAATTGATAAAAAAATATTTTTAATGAATTTTTTTTTTTAAAGTTAGGCTTAAGACGTGAAATATCCCATCTTCTGAGATCAAACTACTGCAACAACATACCGTCTCTGAGGTGAGTTGCACTATGTGGCATGCCGTCGGGTAAGAGTATTAACTGCTGATGCATATATGATGCACACAGCGTGGAAGGGGTTAAACATCACTTTCTTATTACTCATGCCACATACAATTCAACAGTAAAATCACAAAATATTTAAAAATTGCCTATATTTAGCATTTGTGACAGAGTGTTAAGTGTTGCCATACATTTCTTTTATATTTGCTTACTCTCTGTATATAAACATAAAATACACACACGCATACAATTTTTTTTCATTCATGGTTTTTTAATTGAATTTCTGCTCCTTGGAGGTGATATATGGAAAGTTTTCTTATTATAACTTATTATGAATTATTGGTTCATATATGTACATATAAATATCAGGACTAATTTGTGTGTTTTCATAATTTATTAAACAGAATAACATTTACGAATATTTTGTGTACAGTTTTCTAGGTTTTTATCATTATGTGTTTTTTTTGCTGCATTGCCATTTAGTTTGTTCATAAATTGATTTTTACTATTTCTTTTTAATTAGTAGTGTGCCAAAGACACACCAGGATAATTCTTGTCGATTATAAAATGATTAGAAATATTATTTGGCATTTTTGGACAATTGGCTAGTGCTGATTTGAGTCTTATAATGGCAGGAAGAACACAATATGTGTTTGGCGATTAATAGTTTTTATTTATTTCTCCCATATATACATTTTTCAAACGTTTAATAACTGTTACCCTTTTGATAGATTTTTCTTTTCAGCTTTAATATTAAATCTAAAAATATAATAATTTCACTACCAACATTAACATCATAAATAATTTTCCCTAGGATGGGATAATCTTAATTAAAAAAATAAACAATACATTGCAATAATATTTGAAAAGTGATACAATGAATACTGACAGTAACTCAGGTGTGAAAAAATTCAAAATCAAGACAAGAAAAAAATTTAAAAATACAGAAAAATTTAATGCAATCATTATTTACCTGGCTTCAGCTTCCTTCTTTGTAAGCTTCTTCGAAGCCTTTTCTATGGGGAGCAACTAATAAATAAACAAAATTAAATGAAGCATTGATAACAGAAATAAAGCATTTCTTAGGCTTCAATACATAATATAATGCTGAAAATAATTTAAGAACTGAAGACATCAGTTGCCATTTCAGGAAATCAGCTTTTTTTCTAAAAGTATAAATAAGGATTTAGGTACAGTTTATGGTCCAAGCAAATATCACTTTAAAATTATAATATTTATTGGTTAATTTTGAATTCTTGTTTCGCTCTAGAAATGAAACTTCATATTTCATTCATATTTGGCAATTTTTGTAAAAACATTCCTAAACATTTTCTACAGCTATAACATGCAGGTTAACTGAAGGCATACAATCTTTAATCGTAAGATAAGAACAACATAATTCAATCACATTTTCGAAGATATAAGAATAAAGAAACTGAACTCACGTAGCCAAGTAGCAGAGTGGGTATATATATTTATATACATTTGATGTGGCCAATTGCAACTAAAAAGGCAGGTCTACAAGTACATGTTATAGCAATTCTATATACAAAATTTCAATGTTCTGAGGCTACTCCTTTTTGAGTTATGTGAGATACATACATCATGAAAAAATTTCTTCTGAATCCATTTTAAATCAAATTTATAATTCGTTTGGGGAAGAAAAGTCCCTTATCCTGTCCTTACCCACAGATGTCATGCAAAATTAACATTAAATTGCATTCAATAGCAGCCAAAATGGATACCTTAATTGAAATATGATATCTAAAAATTTTCGAGATTACAATACTTCCATTACTTTGTACAAGAAAGTAAAAAAGAGCTTGCATTCAGCAAAGCATGAGATACATAGTCAAAAGTTTCTTAAATCTGATAGGATCTACATGAAATGGATTAATTTGGAAGAACAGTGGGAAGATATACACCAATTAAAATGAAGAATTACAGGGCTGTTACTAAATTATGAGTCTCAAACTGGCTGCCTGCATGTGGCACTTGAAGCAATTTTACTAGCCTTCAACTATATGTTATGTAGGCTTATTTTAGTAAGAATTTTAAGAAGATTGAAAAATTTACTGATTCGGAGCCTAGTTTTGCATTTTAAAAAATTACGAGTTAATTACTCCAGAAAATTTACAAATAGAACTGATTAATTTACACTGTGATGTTTATTTTATTCAGGATTGAAAGACAAATTTGATTAATAATTTTAATATTTTTTTTGCTCTTGTCAAAAAATAAACCTTTGTTAAAAACTTTTGCAATAAAAATAATGACTTTGTTTGAAATAAATACACAACTAAGCTTTCTTCCCTTCACATTAGAAAATTAATAAATCTAAAAAAGAACTATACTGCCAGATCAGCATTAACATTCTGTAAGGAAAATACTTTCTAAAAATTTTTCTCAAAAGTTAAACTTTATCACAATTGAAATGCAATTAGTTACTGTAGCTAATAAAAAACGAAATAGTTTTTCATTATTTATATATTTTCTCTGTATGCATCGAAGAAAAATTTAGCAAAGCAAGAAAATATGTTCTCTTTATTTATTCTCAATTTTATTCTAAATGGAAAATTTTCATATCTTTAAACTTTTTAGTTCAATTTAAAATAAGTCTTTGGTGGTTAATTCAATATTTAGCTCTCAATATGTTTGAACTACAATGTTAACCTTCAAAAATTTCTTGTAGAAACCAACTTTTAGATTTCAGGTGGAAAATAAATATAAATTGGAATTTTCCCTTTGTGTCATTATTATTACTGTTTACACGCATTAGTAAATGAAATTTAAAATTTAATTTAAAAATATGTTTCACTGAGAAAGCTTTTCCATTTTAAGAAAAAAATTTTATTTTTGGCTTGTCGGCCACTTTTAGTTTTATTTGATATAGGTTTGGTTGAATATATATGTTATTGTAAAAGCCCGAAGCCTGGTAAAACCTAACTTTTACCAAAGTGCTTGTTAACAGTCTGAAGTATGCTTTATATGATTTCATTTCGGCCTTTTACCAAGCTTTTGTTGCGAAACCTAGGAGTTACCAATGCTTCCTGGTAAAAGGCCAAAACAAGAGATTTAACTGGACCTTGAATAAGCCAGTGCATTTAATTTCCATGGCAACACTTTTCTGTTCCTGCCCCTCCTTATTCATGCCATTTGCAGTCTAGGTTTGAGTGAAGACATTTTGTCTGAATCTGTAAAAAATAAGCAGCATAACAGCTTTTATTTAATAAATGAGAAATACACTTAGTTAATAAATGAAGCAAAAGAAGCAAAATGTGTGAAGGAGAAACAAACAGTTCATTACAAAAGGTTGAAACGCTATGCTATTCTAAATATTGGAAAGGACAAACTTACAGCACCACTGTCTGCAAAAAAAGCAGAAATCCTATGAAATCCAGTATTATGTTACAACTGAAGAACTTTTCAACGTCATACACGATGCTCATATCAGAGTTGGTCATGGTGGAAGAACCTGTATGATTAAAGAACTGAATCGCAAGTACAAGAATGTAATAGTAGAATCTACTATCACATATTTGAGATTATGTGAACCATGCCAGAAAAAACAAAAAACTGTGAGAAAGGGGATTGTAATCAAACCAATTGTGCATAGCTAAATGAATTCTTCAATGCCAAATTGACCTAACAGATATGAAATTAACTTTAGTGTATCAAGGTCATAAAAAATCCATTCTGCTTTGAAGTTTACACAGTAAAAGAGCTGCTGAAGTAGCATATCACCTTCTGGTATTTTCCCAACTTTTGGAGACTCGAACATTCTCCATTCTGACAATGGAAGATAATTTTGCAACCAAATCAGTTTATGTGAAATGTGGAGTGATATAAAAATAGTTCATGGTAAACTGAGACACAGTCAATAGCAAGATTCTATAGAATTAATGAATGAGCATGTTGAGAACACATTGGCAACATGGATTGAAACAAAGCAGAAATTGATCAGAAGGATTAAAATTTATTCAAGCAATGAAAAACAAAGCATATCACAAGGGAATCAAATGTTCACTTATGAAGCTATGTTTGATTGTCCTATGACGCTGGAAGCTGCTAACTCAGTAAATATGAAGTTTATAATAAAGAGCACAATGGCAACAATTCATAATTTGCCAGGACATAAAATTCATGTAGGTGAAAAACAAACTGCTTTCGAGGATTTACTGAAGAAAGTAGCAGACAGATTTATCTATGTTATTAGCCATTTATATTATTGTTTTCCATTCTACAGAATTTTTATAATAAATTCTTAGGAGTGAAATATTCGTAAAATTACTACAGATAATTTCTTTGCAGTATATTTTAATCAAAACTTTATGAAATTCTTAGTGCAACCTTAAGTTGTGAATTTTCATGAAGTCCCCTGCTCTACCCAGTGATAAAATTTCTGCCCTATAGATAATCAGTTCATGATTGTAATCTAAAATATCGATGAAAAATCTTATGCCAAATGGATTGTAAACAGTTTTCAGTTTTTGATTAAATTTAATTAATAAATAATAATTAAAACTTAAAAAAATCAAGAGCTCTGGCATTTGTTTCTATATTTATCTGTGAAACATAAAATGTATGAATTTTCTGATTAAATTTGAAACGAATGAGTATCAGAATATTAAAAAAGTATATCACTGTTCAAACAACAATAGGAGAGGAGAAAACCCTACCAGTGTCAAACTGGTTAAAATTGCTGACTACTGCTAGTTTGATTGGGACTCAGACCCAGGTGAATGGGCTTGCTGCATGGTTAGTTTTCATGCTTTATCTCATGTATAATGTGATTATGAGACAGTTTTTCTATGGAAGTCTTCTGCAAAGGCATGATTCCGTGAGGTAGATAACCCTCATACCCCCTCCATACTCAAATAACCTAACCTTACAAACAAAATATACAGATGCTAATGATAAATTACAGAACAATCAGAATTAGAAATTTTGCAGTGAAATTATTACAGATATTGAGCGTCACTTTTTTTTTTAATGGCATTTATGATGGAGAAAAAAATTAGCAGGTCTACTGTGAAGAACTTCAGATAAAATGACTAACTTATGCTGTTACTGAAAGGCATACTTTTATAATGCTGGGCATAAATGTAAGATCTTATATGACAGTGATTGGCAATAACATCCATTTGTCACCAGTAGTATTTTATCATAAAGTGAAACCAGTAAAAACTTACAATATCTTTTCATTAAAACCTCTTTTCAAATTAGAAATTAATTTTTTTATTAATATTCTAACATATATATGATATAAGTTATGCAATTCAAAATAATTAACTTCGATTTGGCAAGAGTCCTTTTTATTCTCCATTTTAATTTGGCTATTTCCCTTTTTGGTCTAAATGTTTATAACAATTTTTCTGGACTGCATCTTTCCATTTCATGCTTGCTTATGTAATCCTCCTGCATTGTGACAGTTTATTTCTTCGCTTGCTGCTTGCCAACATGCATCTCTTGCTTCTGCTGTTTACTACCATTGTTTAAAGAGATGTAAGCTGTATAAAATTGTGGGGTACCTAGCATACCCATAATGATGATATATGAACCTTTTTAAATATGAAACAAAACTGTGTTGAATCAGAACTACATTTGGTTAAGTTTTTTTTCACTGTTGTGCCATCTTAAGTATCTACACATCTGTTTTTTTCTAATCCTCATGTCATCTACAGAATTATTACATACATATACATCTGTTTCACTTATAATGATTTAAGCCTTAGTTTTACAATTTGTTTCTTGAAGAGTGTTTAAATAAGTTCATTTTGTGTCTGTATTAGCATATATTTAATTTCAACTCTGCAAATAAGCATAATAAAAAATAATTGTAAAAAAAATCAAAATTATAAATAAAATAAAACATACATCCTCATCGTCTTCTTGGTCTTCATCTGAGTCATCAGCATCAAAGTCATCACCCATTATATCATCATCCTGAAATTTTAAATCAATTTTAGGAAATAGTAAAATATTAAAAATGAAAGTTTGGGTATTTAACAATCTTAAACACATGGCATTTCCTTGTTTAATGAATCACAGCAAGCACTTTAGAAATATTTAAAGTTAATTTACTGAAACCTGAAAAAACTGTGGTAGCATTCAAAAAACGAAAATTTGCAATCATACTTATTCCTATAAATGCAGAAAAGTGTCTCTGCATTTGTCTTTCACACAGATCTACATTTTACTCCAACCTTGGTGAAACATGGTACACTTGACTTTCAAGACAAGAGGAACACAACTGTTTACATAAGATTCCTTAAAAAGCACTGCATAAAGTTCTCTCATTTAATATACATATATTTTATGTTAATTTAACGAACTTTTGATTAAAAACTCAGTGATTTAAAAACTTTGTGTGGCCACCCTGCAAAGCAAGAGATATTTATGTTTCAAATTTAATCAGAAAACTCAGTAATATAAAAGAAGTGTGTTGCCACCAGTAGCATGAATGAAAATGAAATGTATTTGTCTTTAGAACTTAATAAACCCAATCAGTGATCCAAAAGAAAAGTGTTGTCGTAATGCACATTAAAATATTTTTAAGTGCGTAATCATTCAGCAAAGTATAAGATATTTAATTTTCTTTCAAATTTACTCAGTTATTGATTAATAAAGTAAGAAATTTGAATGCAAATTCATTTCAGTTATTATTAATTACTACATGGAAACATGAAATTACACTAGTTGGATTCATTAAAATCTATATATCTATTTCTGTCTACATAAGGATATATGCATAAAAGGAATTGAGGTTTTTATGTGCTAGTGTATTTAATCATCTCACAACCACAATCAAGTAATTACATTGATTCTTGTTTTATAATGAGTAAATTAATTTTAATAGCATTTCATGAATATGTAATAGAAATATTTTGGTTTTATATTAAACGCAATAGTTTTTATAAAACCTTTCATGACAAGGACTGTAAAATTTACATTATGATATTCAAGCAAAGATTTTCAAGAACTGTAAATTTCTTCAGTTATTTCATGAAAAAAATTAGGACTATAAATCTAGAAGAATCTTTATAATGGTTGGAGAAAACATTTTAAGAACTTTAAAAAAATATTTTTAGAGAAAAAGAAGTTACAGACTTTTAAAAACTGGACTACGCATTTCGTTTAGATAGTATATAATATTCAAAAACATATTTCCAAGGTACTTTGTTATAGTGGCCGGCGATGATTGAATAGGCAATCAACTGAGATATCTTGCTCAAATCTGGTTGCATGTTTTTATACCTCACCACATGACCATACATCAGTACCGGCTGCGCATTCTTATACTTTGCTACGTAACTGTATATTAACACCGTGTTGCATTATTCATTTTTGATGGGGGTTTTTCAATTTGCATTGTTTATTTAACAATTTATTCACTGCCTCTTTTTGTGAATATAATGTTAACAAGCTTTAATTTACCAAGTCATCAGGCGGATGCAATTCCATTTTTTCAAGAAAGAGCTCTTTCACTTGACAAACGAGTATGTGAAAATGGTCGCAAAATGAAACTTTGTGTTAATAACGAAAAATATTAAAAATTGCAAAATGATTTCTTAAACTCATTACCGATACTACACCCCCTGTATCCAGTTCCATAGCCACCGGTTTGGACCATTATGGGCGGTTTCCTATTTTTCACCTCACTGGAATGAATGCTGTTTATAGGAATTGTGTTTTCATTTCCTACATCTAATTGTTTTTGTTTTGCTTTCATTCTTTCAGCGTTTTTAGCATTGTAGCATGCTATTTCAATGTGGCCGATTTCCTTACAAAATCAATATACACTTGTCTTAAATCTACAAGAATTTCTATCATGGTCAGTCTCCATACATCGCGAACACCTCTTGCCTTTAAGCACTCTTAGCTGCAAAGTTTTGTTTTTCAAAATTTTGTTTTGGAGAGACTGAGTTAGATTTACCTGTATTCCTGGCACTAAATTCCTAGATTTCCACTGGTTTCCCAATTATTTTGCTTCACCTTTTAACGCTCTTTCCATTGCCAAAGCTATTTTTAAAGTGCCATCTAAACTGATATTATCCTGCTCAAAAATTCTATAAAGAATAGCCTATCTCTTACCCAACTAACAAACACATCCCGCAACATCGTATTTAACATGTTCTGATCGTAAGCACATGTTATGGCAAGTGACCTTGACTCTTCCATATACACACTGATTGTTTTCTCCTTGTGCTGCTTTCGATTTAAAAATACATGTCTGCTAGGAATTATAAGTGGCTTAGGATTTAAATGATTTCTCAATGTGGTTTATAACACATCATAATCTTTATCGCAAGGATTATCAGGAGCCAACAAGTTTTTTAAGAGGCTATACATTTTTCCGGACAAACTGGAAATCAGTACTTTCCCACGCTTGTCCTGTGAAACATTTTGTATATCTAAATAACTTTCGAATCTCTCTAAAAATGAATTAAACTGTTCTTCGCGTTTGTTATATTTTTCGAAATGAACTGAAAGTTTTGAATTGATTTGTGGAGTAATAGCTGAAGTAATAAGTCTATCCATTAGAGCTCCATTAACTGTTACGAGCTGCTCCATGGTGAATCCTCCGAAAGAAAAATGATTACAAAAGCTTTACCTTGAGCAGTATTCGGGGTATTTCCCTATCCGAGCGTATTCCGATAGCATGTCACGAAGGCACTTTTATTATTTTCAAAAATTCAACATCCTCGTCGCCAGATGTCATGTATCCTTGTGGGTAATTATTTCACAAGACAGATATATGATAACAATCTGACAGAGCAGAACGAAACCTAAAGGCTATATTCTTGAAGAAAATCATTCTCTTTCTCACTGAAGAAGCACATACTGTATATATTGTACAAAATTTATTACTCAAAAACGAATTCAAATTATGTCATCTTATTAATCCTGCAATGTGGTTAGCTCTTGTTCAACTGCCATTCAAAATTTAAACAAAGGATTTCTCACTATAAGTACACTTTACGGAAATGCATGTTACTCATTTCTCTGCATTGGCCATTGCATAATGATGTGGTCCATTACATAAAAACATGAAGTGTACTTATTGCAGCCAAAATTATGAATGAACATGTCTGTGCTTATCAAGAATGTTCATGAATAAATTAATGTATTGTTTTGGTCTAGTCTGTCTCCGTTATGTCACCTTGTGAATCTACATAATAAAGCCTTTCTGAGTAATTACGGAACTATTTTAGTTCAGGCAGTGGCAACACTTTTTTAAAAAATCGTTGAGTTTGTTTTTTAAATTCAAAGGCAAATAGGCTGCGTTTTGTGGAGTGGCAACACACTTCTTTTACACTGCTGTATTTCCCGATTAATTCTGTAACATAAATATTTTATTCTTTAAACAGTGGCCACACAAAGCTTTTTATATTGTTTGGTTTTTAATCAAAAATTCCTTAAATCGGTTCAAAATACAATATACATAAAAAACGATGGAGTGGAAAGTATATATATTTAAAACTGGGTGGCTCTATATGCTACTGTTTTTCCACAGTACGAGGAATATACATACTTGCTGACCTATGACACTTAAAAATCAAGAGATCTTTTTAAATGATAAAAACTAATAAATATCTGAAAGCTTTTAACTAATAAATATCTCAAAGTTCATTATTATTTCTTAAATGCTAATAATGAAAAATTACTTATATGTTTAAAAATGAAAAAAAAAAAGTTTTATTACTTGTACCTTCTAATAATAGAAAAATAACCTAATCATTAAATACTTTAACCAGAACACTAATCATCAATTGCAAAACATGAATTAATGTAATCCTGCACTGTGGGATTGTGTTAAGAACATCGAATGATGGCAAAATGGAGCGTACAAAAAAAAAAAAAAAAAAACTTTGTTAAGGTTTTGAAGACGAAAACATAAATATTCGTTCTTCAAGATACACTTAAAATAATCGGAAAATGTGTCTCTTATCAAGTGATTTTTTTATTTTGGGAGAGCTTTACGCTTATATTTTGTGATATTATTTTGAGAATTGCCAATTAAATTGCTCACAGGCACAGAAATTATCTAATTTTGCTCACACCTATTTTTAACAGGGGAAGCAATAACTACATCTCCATTTAATTAAGGTAATTTATGACTTTCGACACTGCTTTTTATCTTAATTCTAGAGGCATTTACTTCTTTTTTAAAAACATAAAAAGTAGTTGACGATTCTAGCTAAAGATTACCAGCATATACATACATATTTCATTCAAATTCGCTGAAAAAACCTTGTATTTGGCGTACATTTACAAAAAACACTCAATCGATTTCGAGGGCAGCTACAGGTCTCTCCTCATCAGGAGAACAAAATATCTAGAAAGGGCATAAAAATGTGCTTGCTTCTAAATTCCTCAAGCTCACACACCAGTCGGTCCCATCCATCTAGTTAATCTTCCCACGGTAAACGCTCACCCCATCGTTAATATCTCCAACAAGAATCTTTCAGAGGATCAGTTGAAAGTATTAAAATATAACTTACTCTTTTCAAAGACATCTAAACCTTCAGTTCTTCAAATCATAGCCCCTATTGAAAAAGCTTTCAAATTCTCCAAAATTTCAGAAACGCAGAAGAATACAATCCGCCACCTAATTACTCATAATGTTAATTTTAATAACAAATCTTTGGGTTTGAATCTTACCAAAAAGGAAAGAGAGACCTTACGTGAAATTCATTCTGATACTAATATTATTATTTCTAAAGCTGATAAGAGCGGACAGATCGTTGTTATGGACAAACCCACATATATTGCTGGAGTATCTAAACTGATAAATGAAGGCCCATACTGCTCGATCCCTAAAGATCCTTCAACTTCGGACCTCACGAAAGTTAAAACAGCTATTAAATCTTCTCATATAATCTCAACGCAGTTGAAGAAATCACTTATTCCACCTATTACTAACTGTGCTAGGCTTTATGCTCTAAATCTTCTCAATACTCCCAACACAGTTGAAGAAATCACTTATTCCACATATTGCTAACTGTGCTAGGCTTTACGCTCTCCCAAAAGTCCATAAAACTGGGATTCCTTTTCGACCAATTGTTTCCAACATAGGTACAACATCATATCCTTTGGCCAAATATTTAGTTTCCAGATTTTCTCCTTTACTTGCTAATAATATTCACACTGTAAAATATTCTTCTGAATTCATCGATAAACTTAAAGATATTTCTCCACTGCGTTCCATTATGGTTTCATTTGATGTCAAATCACTCTTTACTAATGTTCCAGTCGAAGGAGCACTAAAATGTCTTGAAACTAGGCTTAGGGAATTCCATTTTACATATACTGAAATTGATGAGTTGGTTTCGCTTACTAAAGTCTCTCTCAGTCAAACCCACTTTGTTTTCCAAAATGAATATTATCGTCAAATTGAAGGATTAGCTATGCGTAATCCTCTCAGTCCTGTACTTGCTGACATTTATATGCACTATTTTGAGGTAAAATTATTTGATAAACTATCTTTTCGCCCCTGGATTTGTTATGTAGATGACACTTTCGCACTTTTTGATGGTAATAAAGACGATTTATCCGAGATTTTATCTATTATAAATTCTATTGATCCAGCCATCCAATTCACTCTTGAAATTGAATCCAACAATTCCCTCCCTTTCCTTGATATTCTTATAATCCGCAATGAAATTGATTTTAGCACTACTGTGTACCGTAAACCCTTTGCAGTTTGTTTACCACCCCATGCTAAGTCATGCCACCTGCTAAGCAAAAAATGGCTTCTTTTTACTATTATGTATTTCACGCGCTCAAAGTTTGTTCCACAGAATCCTTGCTTACCAATGAACTTAATTATTTAAAAGCAGTTGCTATTGACTGAGGATTTTCTCCCGTGATCATTGATAAAGTTTCAGAGTTTTCAGAGTCCCATCATAGAAGGCATTCCACTGTTAGAAATAACATTAATGACTTGTCGTGCTTCCATTTTATCCTTCTGTTAGTTATAAGGTTGCACGGATTCTCCACAAATTCAATTTTCAGGTCAGTTTCTCCCCTATCAATAAAATTCACGGTTCGACTCTAAAAGATTCTGTTTCTGATTTTAATTCTTGCGGAATTTATAGTATATCCTGTCAGCGTAGCTTGAGATATATTGGGCAAACAAAAAGAATGTTAAAGTTTCGTATCAAGGAACATGAATCTTATGTCCGAAAGGGTGAAATTAACAAGTCTTCAATAGCGTATCATAGTTGGAAACTTAATCATAACTTTGACTTTGGATCTGCAAAAATTATCCAAAAAGCTTCTTCCGTTAGTGAATTGGATTTTCTTGAGGTTTTTTATATTCACAAAGATTTAGCAAGTTTAGAGAACGATTTTGAGTCTAATTCAGTCCTTCCTAGTGCTTTTAAAATTTTATTAACATAATTCTTGATGATTATTTTTGCCGATAGATGGCGTTGCCTCCTTGCGCGTGGTTCTACCCGAGAGTATAAAAGGCCGTTACTCAGCTTTCTTTCCCTTTCTAGATATTTTGTTCTCCTGATGAGGAGGGACCTGTAGCTGCCCTCGAAATCGATTGAGTGTTTTTTGTAAATGTACGCCAAATACAAGGTTTTTTCAGCGAATTTGATTGTCACACTGGCGTGTTTCTCTTCTATTACATATTTCATATTTTTTCTTATTTCAGTATTATGCAGCTGTTGGAATTGTTTTAATTTTTCCTTCCTTTTAGCAATCTTTCCAAGATAATAACAAATATCAATAACATGTTCAATTGGCAAAGAAGCTGATCTTTTTTCATTGCTAAATTTAAGAGGTGACAGGGGCACTTCATAATTTGAAAATATCCACTTCCTTTTTTTAAGATGCTTGCAACATCAATCTTCAGAGTCTAAAACTCCTGCCGCATTCCTGATAAGACACTAAGCAATTATCCTGAAGAATTGTGCTTTCTTTTAGTTTTATAGCTATGCTATTATTAAAGCCTGTCGAATCTCTTCTAAAGTAGGGACAGAAAGTAAACTACACTCAACTTCTGAAGACTCTGGATTAATAAAAATGAAACAACAATTGCATACAGTTTTGCATCAGTATTATTGCTTCCATCCATAAAGAGGCAGAACGGAACTGTTTTAATGCAATCAATAACTGGAGATTTATTTTTCATACCAATTTCTTGAACCTATTTCCTCTACAATTGCAGCCACTTTTGTCCTTGCACTTGAGTATTTCTTTTATACTGCTGGGAAACATCTTTCTAAAAAAGCTGCAGCACGATCCTATGCATTCAGTGGCACACTGTGCTCCAGTAAAATGGCAGAAAGCAGGCATTCTGCATTAATAACTTTTTAGTCCTTTGTATCCAGAGAAAAATGTTTTCTCCATTAAAACTTATGTTGCCCTTGTGTATGCACATGTTTAAGAACATTAGCCCTTCCACACTGCGAAATCGAAAAAATGCAATGACAAAGGATGCACATTGCAATATTACATTTCTTTAAGAAAATAATAGCAGTAAAATCATCTGTGTACAATTTTGAAAATTACATGAATATTTTGCATTTCTCATAAACTTAACTAAGACAAAAGATTGCAGTTTTTTAAACTGTTTCTGGGAAGCGCAGGAAACTTAATGCTGCTCACTTGCGAGACAAAGTAAACAACCTCAATCTTGCCTTATGCTCATTGGTTAATATATACCAGATGAACTGCATGATGCCGCTTGAGTCTCATTAGAAAACTGAAACATGACGTTTTCGGACATGTGTTTTGGCTTCTCATACACAAAGCAGAAACACATTATATCTAAGTGATGAAACGACATCCTTTATATATATATGCATCTAAAGATTAAACAAGTGCTTTCAGGTGCCTTTTTTGGAAGGGGGCAAATAACAAAGTATTAAGCTACATAAAAATTGTAAGAAATTTTAAGAATAAGAGAAAGTTGGGAGAAATATGTTAAAAAACGGGTTCGTGGGAGTATGGCCAGAAATCAGGAGTGTTAGCAACTCTGCATATACAATAATTCTTCATTATTTAGTAGTAACAGAAATTGCTTTTAAGCAAAACCCATTGAAATCTTTTACATAATCTTACGCAAAAAGGTTTAATATTTTAATGGTCACCCAAAAGGACTGTTTTAAAGTTTAATACAATTTATCAATAGATTTCATTGACAGAGATGGCCTGATTGGAATAGAGAAATGTTTCCGAGGGCATTAAATGAATATGCATTTAGAATAACATGGGAACATTTTACATCTTCTGTCTACCAGGAAAGTGGAAAAATAGTTAATGCAATTCTAAAAAAATATTGAATGTTTTTAATTAAGATATATCATGAATTAAATGCATTTCAATTTCAGGCCATCAGATTTAAAAATAAACACATGTAGTATTTTTAAGAACTGCATCTGTTACTTTTGAATAGTTTAGTTTGTCAAGTAATAACAGATTAAATACAAAAGAATAATATCATATGTTTTTCTGAATGGCAACATATTCAAATCAAAAGTGAAATAATACTAAATCATGTTTCAAGACTAATAGCCCTTCAGGCTAAAACTATAAAATATCATTCCATAAAAATATTCAATGTTTTATATTAGACCAAATACAAACCTAACTACATGAACTAAATACAATCTAAAGTGCATGAACTAAATGCAATGCAAATCAATCCAATTCAGGAGGAAAAAAAGTCTCAAGAACTACATCTGTTGCTTTTAAATAACTTAGTTTCCTCAAACATAACATACAAATTATATTTGAAAAATAAATACCTTACATACTGCAGGATGGCAATAGATTCTAATGAAAAGTGAAAAGCACATTTTAAATGAATAAACACAAAGCTGTGTTTCAAGACTAATAGCTCTTTTGGGCTAAAAAGTAAAATTCCACAAAATACCTCTTCATTCCCTATTTTTTTTTCTTTGAGATCTTCTCCTTCGCCATCAGAATCGGAAAAAAGCTCCTTAGATCCACGAGGCTTCAGCCATTCTGTGTTGTCATCAGTGAAAAGCTTTGGCTTTTTGGAATCACTTTCCGAATCATCACTTTCATCTGCAATAAAACAAAACAAATTAAAATATAAAAATGGTAATGCCTATATTAATAAAATATTTAAAGCTTATTAATTATTTAAACTATAAACTTATTAATCATTTAGTAACTTAAATTATCATATTTACTAAAACATTTAAACCCTTTAGGATTAATTTTAAGAAATAAAAGTATAGGTAAATATTAGACGAGAGCATGGTTCGGATTCGTCAATGCAGTTACTGTTTTCATTACACTAACAAAGAACAAACCCTCGAAAACTACTCATAAAACTTTTTCTTCTAGCCAGCCTAAAACAATAATAGACCAATCACGGTGAAGCAAACACGAACAGACCTTCCATCTACGATTTAGCCAAGTCTGCTGCCTGTTCAATATCTCTACTTATTTATGGATGTTTGGAGGCTGAAGCAGTTGCAGAGGACAAGAATAGACAAAATTAAAGTGACATGAAAGTAAAAACAAAGATATCTGCAAATAGTTTTTTCATATTTTAAAATTTTAATTTAAGTATGCACATAGAATTCTCAACTAAATATTAAATATAGCCATTTTTTTAAGTCTTTCCTCAGTTCATCCTATCAATGTTCTTAATGAAATGACAATTTTTTTTATTATTATTTACCCTTTGTACTTTAAACATTATTTACTAAACATGACTTTTTAATAAATATGTTACATAAAATTCGACAGCAAAAATCACAAAATATTTAAAAACAGAATACCTTTAGAATTTCTAACACAGTGTTAAGTGTTTTGATATATTTTTTTATATTCATTACATTTTTTTAAAATTTCCTACATTATTTCCTTAAAAATAATAAGTGGCAACATCCTTTTATATGAAAATTGATTTGGATCTCAAAGTGAGGATGAAAAAAAAAAAAATCTTTACCATTCGGGAACAGTTTTTACTGTATCTCACAAAAAACAATCAGACACTTATTCCTTGTATGAAAATAGAGCAGATAAAAGATCGGGGGGGGGGGAATAATATTTAAAAATTTTGAATTTGGTATTTAATTTTTACCTAAACTTAAATGTTTTTGTAGAGGAAAACAGTTATTAAAAAATCATTCATTTGGAAATAGATTTTGTCGCATAAAAAAAATCAAGACATTTGTTCCTTGCATGAAAGAAACTATATTAATGATAACAATGCAAAAATACTTAATGACTAACTGCTTAAAATGGTTTATTATAAACTAGAAAAAATATATAATGATTTCTATGAATTAAGCTAGTTTAATAGTTACTACTTTTAAATCAGTTAATTTTTCAATCAATTACAAACAGTTTAAATTTGAAAGAAAAATTAAATATCTTAAGCTTTGATGAATGGTTACAGTTTTATTTTACTAAATAAAATTTAATATTTTATTTAGGCAATGACAACATGTTTCTTTTAAATATCTGAGTTTTCTGATTAAATTTGACACATAAATATCTTATGCTTTGTTTTTAATTTACGGAAAAATGCCGAGTAGTTATGCTGTAGTCAGAATTTTCAGCAAACATAATCATCTGTAATTTGAAATTTGCTGTACAAGAATTTCTCTTTCCATTAATCTTTCAGACAAACATACAACAGGGTTGCCACTCAAACAGGAGAATAAAATTCCCTGACTTTTCCAGGTGTGTTTTAAGAAAATTCCAGTCTATGCACATAATACACTTTGGCTATGCTAAGAGGTAACTTAATTATAGTTCCACTTGAAAACACACACACACATATATATATACATATATGAGATAATAGAAACAAACTCA